>JACXSJ010000500.1:150055-162483 GCA_014851325.1 Pentalonia nigronervosa | reverse complement strand
GACATTATGAAAAAAATCCCTTTATTTCCAATAAGTCAACCCTCGTTAATAATTTCTCAAAATCCGTCACAAGCCATTACCATAAGTATTTATAATACCTATAAGCATCCATTTTGAACGTCCTGTCGGCTGTCACGTTCTTAGAAGTTCCCGAATAGCATGGATAGTTGGTCGTGTATATATATTTATATATCCATTACCCATGTATGAAAAGACAACCTGTTAAAACATATCGACCAAATGGTAGATAAAATGGACTATCTTGTACTGAGTGCTACAAAATTTAACAACTACGAGTAATCTGATTTAAACAAAAGGCCGTTTTTCCCATTTCTAAAATTAACAAAATAATGACTAAATAGAATATAACATATTCATACATATGTATGAGTCCTACAGAACACGCTATTATAGATTATACGTATTCGTATATTATTGAATTCGTTAAAAATAGAACATATTTTGTACCTATGTATATATAATTATACATATTATTTTTTTAGTACGAACAGTCCACTAGATACAGCTTTAAACTGTGTATAATAACAGTATTTTCGCACGACATTACACTCCGAATTGTTATCAAATCGTTTGCGTTCTTTTTAAAAATGGGTTAAATTTACATATTTTTCTTTTCAGATCGATTAATTTATATTAGTACATATGTACCTAATATATTTGATTCACGATTATCTATACTGAATACCAATATCCCGGGTCATACGCCATAATATAATAATACAATGTTATATTGTATGTTAGTGTAGAATAATGTAATCTTGTATATTATATTTATTCCCGTGTCTTGTTATTTATACGCATGTCTGTATAATTAACCAACTGACTGTTTAAGTTCGAAACTGCAGTGTATTTATAGATAAGTCTTTGTCTACGATATATATAAACTTATATTATATTATGTATAATCACTTACACCTATATAACTTGACTTTAGAAAATCTTTCCGGTTTCGTATACCATAAACTTTGGGTTACCTTCTAATACGGGTATAATTCTGATCAAATGAATGAAGATTGCTAACCTGTTGTTAAACGTAAATTTCGCAAGCGTTTCCGCAGGTTTTAGAGAAATACGATTTGAACCATATTATTATAAATAATATATTTTAAGTAATATTTTTTTGTAATCGTATATAATACGTGAAATTCATCAATGACAAATTGCCATAAAAGAGACTATCTAAAGCTTTTCGAAAAATGGTATCCATTACATGTGCTCAAGCAACCCAATTTACAAATTTTCTTATCTGGATGTTAAAGAGTAAATGCCGGTACACGACATCCGAAATTTGAATTTGTGTTTTCGACATTAAATACGTTGATAGACTTAAGTTATGATTTCGGAGTTCTCATTTTCAAATTACTTACACCATCAGCAATTTCACGGGCTTATTCAAAAGAATCAAATCATTTTATTTGACATCCATTTTGCAGACACAAATATTGGATACATTTTATCTATTAGATTTATTTGTAGTGACAAAGAAATAATACTTTGAAAATATTTGTTAAAATAAAACAATATTACTGAAAAATGCATGCAATTATTGTTCTCCATCTGCGATTTAATAATAATAGTTTAGTTTCATATGCTAAAAAAAATTCTTGAATTTTTTCCCAACTATTTTCGCCAATATTTCAAAACCTAACAAAGTTCTAATTGATAAAATTTAAATTTAATATTATATTTAATACATCATCTAAACCTTTGATTTTTAGAAGTTATAGGTCTTTATAAACTAACAAAATTGTATACCTTATCAATTGGCGTTGGGTTTTCCGGTAAACTAGAACATATTCTATTAAAAAATCTGATGTAATTGAAAAAAAAATGATTTGTATCTCAATTTTTTCTTTTTAATTTGCTTGGTAATTCATTTAAATAACATTACCATTTACTATATACATATACTATGCATCATTAATAGTTCTTGATTTTAGTTCATCCGGTTATTTTATATATACATACATAGTTATTTATTCATGATACTTTCACTATATGCGTTATGTCCTCATAAGCTCTTTTCTACAAATAAACATTTAACTAACAATAGATTTCCAAATAAAATTATTTTTAAAATTGTATTCATGATTTTTTTGTTTACGATATTATTATTTTGGCAATAGTATTGCTTTAAACTATATCCAACATATTAAGTTTAAACTTAAATTAATACGAATACTATATGCCAACAACTAAGTAGGTGTCTATTGTCCATAATATCTGAAAATCGTATGATTATTATAGATATGGTATGTTTATAGATTTGAGCTATTACATATAAAATAAGTGTACAATTCAAATGTAATATTAATTTTAACTTAACCTAATCTTGACAAAACAAAAATTATTTGATTTCCAAAGCATACAACTTACAATATCAGAGGCTTATAATAATATTGCCTTGTAATACTACGCTTTATTTTATATTAAAATTTTTTTATCTTGTGAAATCATGTTTGCGTTATATTAATAAATAATAATAACAATATTCTTTTTAACAAACAATGACATATCAATAAAAATGTAGACATTTTTTGGAGAAATACCACACGGAAAAAAGCCTGTTTGAGAAAAGGTCGGAAATGTATTTCAATTGTTTGTTTTCATATAAAAGTGTAATTATAATAATATTATTATTGAAATGCATTCAAGAAATATAATATTAATAATACATTAGAAAAGTGGAACATACAATTGGGGTAGTTAAATTGCCTATCCAAATCGCCGTACAGCCATCGTCTGAAAAACAATAATATATACTCACTTTTAAATTTGCGATCTGTAATAGAGTACTAACTATACCCACCACATTAAAACGTCTAATGCGTAGTTATATGTGATGATGATATTGAAGATATTAGAAATATACACAAACACATGACCTTAAATTAAGTTTACCTGCTTTGTATGTCTAACTGATTTTGAGTTTCCATGAACATTTAATCAAAAAAAAATAAAAAAATAAATAATAATAATAACAATAAAAATAATAGCGTAAAAAATTTTTTTTTACAGACACGTAGTAGTAATATGTATTCATTTTATACTTTCTGTTGCACGTCCTCTAAAAAAAAACAAAATTTCATCCTTCTGGACGTGAAGAGAAAGCCCAATTAAAAGTTTAAATTAATTTTTTTTGTACCCTTTTCTGACATGGAAATCCATAGTATACTCTAACCCGTCAACACCTTTACGGTGTTTTTATTTCAAAGTTAACAAAATCCACTCAGCTACAGATAAAATTTTAATATGATATTCAATTCGAGCCCTATATAATTGATATTATTTAAATTAAATGATTTTTTTAAAATCATCGTGGTACAAATAATAGTTTTTTAATGTTTTTAAAGTAACATAGTAATTTAAATTCTTCAGAAACTATTTATCCTAAACTCTGAAGCTTAATAAAAACAACAACACATTGTACTTGTATAATATTATTATAATACATTTTTTGTATTGTAACTGGTGCCTTTAATTGACATATTTTTAATCTACATATTACATTTAACATTTACATACATGACTATGAAATTTCTTATTTTTATAAATGAAAACTAACGACAGATGGAGAAAATTGACTCTTAAAGGATTTCAAAGTAAAAACATAAATTGTAAAATGCTAAGAATTATACACGTTTAATTCGAATATTTAAATTTCATACCATCTGTCTCATTTGTGTATGATACGATTAGTTTTGCCATACTTAATAATAATATTGCATAACTACAATATCTTCTAATATATAAAATAAATAGGTATTATGTATATTATTTAGCATACTATGTAAATATATTTTTACTTTTAAATAATATAATATAATACAATACAATTTAATATATATATATATATATATATATATATATATATATGTTTTCATTATTGAAATAATAAAAATAATAATATAGGTACCTTGTATAATACATTTTAAACATATACTTGACTTTTACGAAGAAAAATATTCAACTTATAAATCTTTGATACAATCATAATACAATTAAATCTTTTATAAATTATGTATTTTATAATGTAATTAAAAAAAAGGAGTAGCAATTTATTGTACCTACTTAAAAAAATTGTACTACCAAAATTAAATGAAGGCTCTTCTATGATATTCACTAGATGATTGGAATAATTAACGCTATTCTCACTAACGTAAACCCTTATTTAATATGTTTATACATAAAATAATATATACATTTAAATAAGAAGAATTCCTAAAAATATTAATAAAATATTAATGTTAAAAATCGTTAAAAGTTGAAAAGTTGTTAACAAATCTAAAAAAATCTAAATTAAATAGTTTAATAAAATATGACTATTTTTTTTTTTATTATTATCATTTCAATGGGTATTTTTATTTTTTAAAACTCGCCGAAGAATTAAAAAGCTTATATTATTTAGTTACTTTCCAAACACGTCAATCTGAGTCATAAAATGAACTTAAAGAGGACGAGTTATTATTATTTTTACTTTTTGTACTCTTAATTGATTAAATAATTATTTTTCCAGACATTTAAATCGTAAAACATACTTTTCATCTTTAATATTTTATAGTTTTATATGGTTAGATTATTAATTCTTCAGTATGTATTACTCTAATTTTATTTAACTGCATGTAAAAATTAATTTGTTTTTAGAAATATGTTTCAAATAAAAAATGAATATAAAATAATTATTATATTTCAATATGTTTCAATTTTTTTTACAGTGTAAGGATATTTACTATAAAATGAATTGTATTTTATACTATTGTAATTATTTAAGTTATTTTAGTTTTTTTAAGAACATCACTTGTTTTTATGTCATTTGCTGAAGCATAATATTATTCAGAATAGTTATAGCCAAAAAACAGACTCTCGTGATATTTTATCACTACATGCCCAGAGGTTTTGCAAATAGTAACATGAAAAACAAAAGTAAACACTCTTCCGGTTCTCTTATGTTAGTTTGTAGTCATCCATCCTGAATTTATTGCAAAAAAATATGTAAATGATAAAAACATGGTGTAAATATACTTTATTTTCAGTATGTACTTAAATAGTTATGTTGATTTCGAATTTAAAGCAGGAAGTCGGTAAGGAAGTAATATGATGCAATAGTTGGCAAACAGTATGTATTAAAACAAATATGGACACTACGTATATATTTAAGTAATAATTTCCGGTTAGGACCGATGCACGATGAAAATAAAAAGACAAGTGGTAAGGGGAGAGGGAGCAAACATATAGATATTTTAGGTTTTACGGTTGTTTTGAGTCAGAATTTTAAGTTTGAAATCAAATATGAACATTTAAACTATAAATATTTTAATATTTTGTTACAAAAAATATGATGATTATACTATCTATGTATAATTAATTAATTTAATGTAAATATAAATATTTAATTATATTTGACTATAGTTATGATATTATTTAAACATTACTGATGAACATAAACATACAAAAATTAGAAAATGTGATTAAACACTTGTATAGGAAGAACTGATAGATAAACTTTAAGTCGGTAATAGCGAAAGTCGAAGCATCTACCGGTTCATGCCCACACTAGCGATAGTCGGGTGAGTTTTACTACGGCTCAGATGAAAGACAATACTAAATTGTTAGGGGGTCTATCGCACGCTCTTTTCTACGTGACTCGTCAACGGTAACACAGTAGTGGTCAACTGTTCTTAAACTACAGACTTTTGGTCGTATGGTCAGTGTTTTGTTCCAGGAACAGCGAAATCGCATAAGTGCCAAGGCATCAACGCTCATTGAGAAAATAATAATTATATTGCGATAGTGGTTTAATTGAAAATAATAAAATATAATATTAAATGGTATGGTAGGAATAATTATACATAACAGTAATACCAGTCAGAAAATACTATAAAAACTTCCCCGTTATATTATTGTATTTTGTCCTGTTTTATTATTTATGACATGATAAAATATGTAGGTACATGATTTATATAAAATAATTGTTCTAGCAGTGCTTTCAAAAACAATTTGATGATTTTAGGTGTACATTTTAAATCTATAAAAGATCATGACCAATGTATATCATTCCCATGATGTAATTTACTATTGATTCAGCATTTTGATAATTTTTATTTTTTACACGACAATTTAAATACTATATTTTGCATTATCCTATTTTTTTCTTTTAAAGTTTTTGGGTTTTTGTATCAAGTCAATTATTAGAGCTATGAAAATCGCATTAGTCTTGTCGTAATTTTAAAAAAAAATCGTCTAATAGAGAGAGTGGTTAAAGCTCTAATGCTTCAATCACTGTTCTTGTTATAAATAGTTATGTCACTATGACCAATCACTTATGATTTAATAGAGTTTTGATTAGTGTCTTTCACATCTATTTTGTTTCTGTTTTTTTTTTATACATTTTTTAGATTCAAATACAACGCATATTGAATTCATAAAAATATTAAATCTTGATTTTCTGCATTCAGAGTAGAGCATTGTATTAATACTGCATTGTATTAATATATATTGTATTAATACATTATATTAATGATGATCTTAAACAAATATTAAATAACTATAATATTTCTATACGTATAATGTATAATTATATTGTACTAGTACAAAAAATAAGTCTGTAGTTGGACGATTGAATAGAAAATTGGAAGATAAATTAAAAAAAAAAGTTTTCCATAATAATATAATATTCAATAATGATTCATCAAAAATTATTCAAATAATGTAACGCATTTTTTGTTTTTTCTCTCCGCCCCACGCGCAACATAGATAAAACTTATTCACGCCAAATAATTTTTATGATATTGAATTATCTTTAAATAAAATCATCTATTATAAAAACTAAGTATAAGATTTTAAATCTATAATTATTGTGTATTATAAAATTAAGTATAACGTTGAGAATGTCTATTAAGAAGGATTACAATAATCATCATCTTAGACACATGTAAGTGTATTTATATCATCTATTATAAAATATATTTAATCATCATATGGAGATAATGCAATTTTATTCATTTAAACTGTAAGTACTATTAAATCTTTTGTAACAATTGTATGCGTTTCTTAATAATTAATTTGATTATTAAGTACATATAAACAATTTTTGTACATTTCTAATCTCAATTTGTCGATGTTACATTGTTAATTCCTTTAAAAATGTTCTATTTACTTTTGTTATTAAATGTATCATATATAAACGCATATATTTTAGATCATATTATCATATTGGTACACATAAATATTCGTCTTTAAACAACCTTGGGACTTTTATTTTTTGGCATCAAATTTTTTTTTAACCAGATTTATCGGTCTCCATATATCTTCAGTTTTAATATGTACATTTGAAAATCTATGTCGATTCCTAATAATTAAATTCCCCCCTCCCATATTTTTACTACTTGCCATTTTATTTAAAAGTAAATCATTTGAGACTAAAGTTTCATTTTTATTTAATGACGCCATTTCATCATTTATTATAATATATCTTCGACCATTCTTATAGTAATCGATTACTGCCTCTTCGTTGTTAATGGCTGCATACATTAATTAGCAATAAACGATTGAACACGTTGTATCTGTTCGGCGATTTTAATTTATTCCTGTCGCAAAATACCATCTTATAGTCATCGACTAATATTTCATCCTTGACTTGATTTTCACGTTCCTATATCTAAAAAATTTAGAATAGATATATAATAAAAATAAAATACACTATCGTAGTAATATAACCTTTTATTGTCTTCTGTGTTACATTAATTGTATGCAGTATCTTATCTATAACAATATATAAACATATCTAATATACATTGTATTTTCAATAAGATATCATTACATAGTCATTTCTTCTTTATTCAGATGGTTTATTTTTTATTCACCTTATATTTCTTTTTTACTTTCTGATCTTTGAAATTCTTTGGACTTTTTTTACAAATATATAATGTCTTCTTATTGTTCTATTGTTATGGTTTTTAATTGCTTTGAAATAAAGCTTTTACAGCCAAACCTTCATTCCGCTCTTATTTTTTATATCCTGAATCCACAATATTGCGTCATCTTATTTGAACTGTGCTTTTTGTTTAGTATTTGTTTTATTATAATAATCAGGTATTTTATTTTTTAATATTGTCTTATGAGCAGTTTCAGTAATCATTTTTGGTCTTACGTATTCAATCGTACAAGAAATTCTAGACCTCCATGTTTTATTAATTTATATTTTGCTAGTGAGTAATTTAACTCTGCAATTGGACTCGATTTTAATTTAATTTAAATAGCTTAACGTCTTTACTATTATTTTTACACTTTTCAAGAATATTTTTGATTATACAAACTACCTACTTATTTAGCCTATAACTATTAATTTTTGGTTATTTGATGATATTTTTTGAAAAGTGTAGTTATATAGTGTATTATAGTGTAAGTTATATTCTTTTGAAAATTGATTGGACTCCTGAGAACTAAAGGGCATAATATTATTTCTGGTATACCATGAATATTAAATATTTTAATGGTTTCTTAATATATTTTGATGAAGTTTTATTGCTTAATATTTTTACTTCTATTTATATTCTAAACAGACAAAAAAAAAAAATCAATAATATTTAAAACAAGTTACTAGACAATTTAGATAATATGTTAATGCATACTTTGTTAAAAGCTATACCTGTAATTTTGTACATTATCAATGGTTTTAAATTATCTATTGAAAAAATTGTGTCTTATCATTAGCCACTATATTTTTCTATTAGTTAATATGTGTTTCAATATGTCTATAGCATGCTTTAAATTATCCTCTGCGATGATCATATCTGAATTTTTTACCTAACCAAATGTTGTTATCAAATATTTTCATTATCAGTGATCATTTTTCATAAATCTACAATGTTGGATTTTATATTTTCTGTTAGTTATTTAAATATTTATTGTTTGTTAATTATTATGTAAATTGGTATGTGTTCATGATTTTTATATTTTATTTTAAGTTTAGTTATTCATTTTAAAAGTAATCCGATGAACGTTCGAAATTACTAGTTAACTTTTTTATTTTTATGTTACAATACTCAACGCTGTAACCTTAACAATGTTTAGTTTTATTATTAGAAAACACACTACATTTATTGTTACAATAGTGCATGATAATATTTAAAAACATGTTCTATTATAACTACATATTACATAGTTCTGTAAAAATAACATTACCTAACAAAAACATATCGTTGAATCCAATACACGATATCATCACACATAGAAACATTTGTTTTTTACGATGAGTGGCGTTTGGAAGAGCTTATAACATATGAATTCAGAAAACAAGTCATCGTCACACGATAGCAGTATAGCGGTGGCCTATATTTCAATATATTATATATTGTTTATTATTGTAATCAGATTTTCTGTCGATTCACTGTCGTATCCTATTATTATATAAGGAGTGTCGCCGTGAGTAGTAGTGTCAATGTATCTTGTATGTGGTGTAGCTTCGTCATAATATTTCTGTATTTTCCTTTATACAATGTGTGTGTATATAGACGAATAAGACTGTATAAGCACTCTTCATCACATTGATACGATATAAGATACTGAAATGATTTATTATACTTTTTTCCAAGAGTGTTACTGCATTTTTCACTGGTTCACGAAAACCTCACCATCAGGTTTATATAAGTACGCTCACGCTATATATACAACTATCAATCGATATAACATTTTTTTTTTTTTTGGTTCGGCGATAGTCATAATGATTTATTTTATTGTCTTGTCGGAGATTAGACCTGTCCTCGTCGTCGTTCTTTTGACGAGATACATTCATGTATTTTTTGACAATATTCACTTTATATTATAATATGTTTGTCGCGTCATGAACCATTGTATAAATCGTAGTGCCAAATCGATTGTGGAATATTTATTGATGATTTATCAAAGCTAAAATGTATCTAGGATAAACTTTTTGTTATTGAATACATACATTTCGTAGAAATCGTATCAGCTACAGTCAGTGACAGTGATGGAACTGCAAGGACAAATCGCGTACCAATATAAAACGAATGGAGTTGTTTTTTGCACGAAAAACGAGAAATTTTTAAGGAACTCAGGTTGTAAAAATTTGGATTTTTTCTTTACATTTTAAACGATATACGTATCGTGTTCCAAATACACCAACTCTTGTTGATATACCATATATAATATATATATAGTGACGATAAAGCTCGAGAGAAATAAAACTGGTGATCTTTTTGATTTTTTCATTATCATCCTATGCGTTCAAAGCTATTACGGTTTGACATTGTATTATAAAAATAAAAACACTTTGGTCAGCCGAAACACACAACTGCGTGTGATTATGGGTTGCCTGAACTGCCTGAAGTAACGAGCTGCTATTCGGATGGTGACAAAAATAATATCGTTTCGACGGAAATGAAAAGTTTTTCCTACAGAAAAATTATTTTCCAAACGTGCTCATGCAGTTGAGATTCGATTTAAAATAACAATACGAAATAATTGAAAGCGTAATTTTCTTTGTTTTATTATTATTTTTTTTTAATTCGAAACGGTTACAAACATTTATATTGTTAGCAACAAACATTTAATTTATATTTCTGCACATAATTTAGCATTTCTCTAATTTTTATAATTGCCATTACACTTTAGAATATAAGTTCAACTGACTTGAACTTTAAGCAGAGAAGAAAATAAAAAAGTAAAAATCCTCCTAGTTTATTATCTAGAAGCCACGAAAAAGTAAAATTGAAGTTTCTATTACATTTCAACAAATTTAAAAAACCCATTTTTTTTATACTCATCTTGTGAAATATGACCAATTATGTTATCGATAAACTTTCTATAAATAAAAAAATATTTCTTTGTTTTCAATACTTTAATAAATAATTATCAATAATTTATGTGTTATTAACGTCCATTTAATTATAAATTATTTGCAATCTAAATATCCTTACAAACAAATAACAAACGTGTAAAAATTATAATAACATATGATGTTTCTGTGTAGTTAAGTAGTTTTGGTAACCATTTTAAAGATTTGCAGCTTTCACTAAAAATAATATCTCACTTCTCAGTACACGATAATAATTCAATTTTAAAAAATAAAACGCACGCAATCGTGTAAAATGTGATAAACGTATTTCACTTCTCTTCGTCAAAATAATAATAATAAATACCGTGAAATAAATATAATGCATTTGTATTGTACGTGTGCGAAATAAAACAAAGACAATTTACACAAAACCTTATAAGTTTTATTATTTTTCACCTCCTGTGACTTTTTAGTCCATTCCTCATTTTAAGCGTCTATTGTTTTTTTTTTTTTTATTACCATCATCTTATATACTATTAGATGAATTTCATTGTCATAGTGGTCCAAGCAAAACACCGTGTATCTGAGATGCACATTATATCTATCGAAGAGATTAGTTGGCTACCGTCGAATAATTTTAAGACCGAATTGTGTAATGGTGATGAATAATAAAAATGTTGAGTGCCAAATAAAAAATGTCTATATTACTAAACAACGAATAAATCAAAGAATAATAGGACTCTCGTACATTCGTAGTGTTATACGATTGATTTTTCGAAAACTCTGTACTACTTGATATTTCCATCAATATTATAGAAACACGAGTTAACATTGATCCATACGTAGGTAAGTTTTAGAATTAATCTTCGTAAATCAATATAATTTCTGGACAAACGAATATCACGTGAATTCGATTCAAACCAACTACTCTAAGAAAATGAATAAAAAATATATGGAATAAAATAAATACAATGTTAAAAAGAAATAAAATAATAAACAGTACCCACATTGTAAGAGAATTTGAAAGACAGGAAAAAAGGCGGTTCTTAACAAACTACGCAAAGACACGTCGGAATCGCTAATTATCGCTAATAATAACTACCATTCCTAAAAGTTTTTCAGTCAATAAAATTCTAAATATACTTCAGATAAGGTTTAATACTACAATTTTCATCGACAAAATTTAGATGAATCAATTTCTTGAAGCAAACAAATTGAAAAAATTAAATGTATAAATACATTTCATAATTCTATTGTATATATATATAAATGTAAATAACAAACTTTACACACTTTATACACTTATTAACTACTAAAATAATATAATTCGAGTCTAGAAAAAAGACGAGGTCTGCAGCACCATAATTATTTGTCGACAATTATAATTCTTAATACTGAAAATTCGAAGGGCGTGGTTTATGTTTTTTTATTTAATAATGTTATTTGGAAAAAAACAAATCTATGGTTTATTTTACATTTGAAAAAAAAAACTTTTTAACAAGTCTTCAGTTTTTAAGAAAAAATAAAAATTCCTCTTCTCCTCTCAGTAGTATTGTATTAAAAAAAAAAAAAAAAAACAGTTTTTTTGGCCGCGACGATAATATATTACACT
>JACXSJ010000500.1:0-149955 GCA_014851325.1 Pentalonia nigronervosa | reverse complement strand
ATATAATATATAATGTATTATATAATATACGGTATATAATGCATTCTGGTTCTATATATGACGTGTATCCTCTATAAATCATTGTACATATATATATTCTATTGTGGATTTCAAGCGTATAGTAATGTTTATTTTCGTTTACTTTTCTTTTTTTTTTTTTTGCGACAAAATCGTGAGGGGGTGATTAAAAGAATAACGCTTCCACTTTTTGACATATTACCGCGAAATTTATTACATGACCCTTTTGTGTTTCACTATTGTTTTCAACGTATATACGTAGATACATGCTTACACACACACACACACACACGCACACACCCGCGCGCGCGCATATATATATATATATATATGTATATATGGTGTGCTATAGCCAAGGCGTCTTCTTTGTCGAATAGAAAATTAAGTTGAATGGCTTCCAAGGGAATGCTCGGGCAAAGTTGGTGCGTCACGTGAACGCACGACGTGGTGCCCTTTTGGTTATGCGTATTATTGTGATAGAGACGAATCCTTTTTTGCCGCACCCCTGGAAACGTCCATAGAGACTTATCCTTCAGAATTAATTTCAACAACTGTAGAAAAAAAACGTAATAGTACACAGAGTCTTGGCGACCGGCCTTTACGTGACATAATATATAAAAGTCATAGGTATCTCGTACCTACCTAGCTATATATGACATATCCGAGTGTTGAGTTAATTAATATTGCAATAGCGTTATTTCACGTTTGGAACAAATTTATTTAAGCACGCCATCAAATTATTCAGTTTCTTTTTAAAAGCCTATGTATTTGAAAGTTTTAAGAATAATGCTGCCAACAATTTAATGATTTTCGAGAAAATATGGAAATACTGTATTTGCAACACATATATTTTAAAAATTATAACGGTACCAGCTTTTTTAATTGTTCAAATACTGCATATGTTTGTGAAAACCTAGAATATTATAGCCTATAGGTACTTCACATTTTTTTTTTTTTATTTTAATCGATCCCCGGCTTCAATAATCATTGACGTGACAATACATTACATATGTTTTAAAAGTGTGTTATATATTATATAGAAAAAAACAAAATACATAGTTCATAAATCGTGAATGAGAAACATAGATTGAATAATAAATTACATCATACAAAGTTAAGTTTACTTCACACATAATAATTATTAAAAGTGTATGCCTTATGTATATTTATGATATTAAGTTAAATTTGATTTATGAGATGAGTTTCCGACATAAATTGAATGAGGTTTGCTACATTTTATGGCTTTAGACTTGGTATTTTATCTAGATTTTCGGTTATACTGAATTTTTTTCTCTCCTTATTGTATATTTTGTATTTGGCTAGACTAAGTTGTGAGTAGAATAACACAACATGTACAAATGTGCATGCAATAGATTTCACATCTGTTACTGTGTATTTATTAAAAACCTATAATAATACATATTATAATATGGAATATTTGATAACGTATGTATTTATATCGATTAAAACAAAATAATAAACTCATACATGAGACCTGTATTAGATAATAAAAAAGTCACTTGAGATACAAATACCTACTAACTGGTACAACGTGTAAACGTCACACAAGACATCTGGTGATTTTATTTTGATATGTAAAATCTCTCTTCATATTTTGGTTATAGCCTATAGGTACACCATGCTTAAAGCTCTTGTCACGAGTTGTCACCTAGAGGTTTCTTTGAGAACTAGTTTGGAAAAAAAATTGTAACGCATCTGCATTATATCATCCTACATTATCTATGTGACTACGTGTAATAAACCGTAATATATATATATTTTTTTTATTTTCACATTTATAAAATAGTCTAGGGTAATTACTGTGTATAGATTTTAAAAATAACAATAATTTAATCAAGAATGAGAAGACTGGTCTTGTTGTATTCGTAGGTATATCGGTCCAAAGCTCGTAAGATGGCAGATAGGTACAGATCAATTTCTAAAAGGCTATAAGTTGTAAAATGTTTATTTCATTGCATAATATTCAAGGTACATAAGTATAATTATATTTTACTTAATATACATTTATTCCGTGATGTCATACACTATACTGGTGGTTGTTCTATTTACTTTCGTGAGAGATACCCAAGTATTAATAATCAATGTACACCTTGTCACACGACTTAAGGTATTGAACCAGTTTTATGTGTCTATATAATATAACAAAGCTCATATGCCTTGATGTTTCTTTTTACCATATTTTCGTAGGCCATTGGATGTTTGGTGAGATATTCTGCCACATAGTTCCATACGCACAAGGCACTAGCGTGTACACGTCCACGTTGACGCTGACGTCTATCGCCATCGATCGTTTCTTCGTCATCATCTACCCATTCCAGCCAAGGATGACCATATGGACCACTGCGCAAATAATCGCCACCATTTGGATATTCTCGTTGGTAGCCACACTACCATACGGCATTTACATGGCCAACAAGGAGATTAACGGGAAAGATTTTTGCGAGGAGACGTGGCCGCAGGAGACATTCAGAAAGGTAACTTATCAACATAATATGATATATAATATATAAATATGTAAATCAAAGAATTTCATCGAAAATATGATGTTATTGTGTCATATTTGTTTTAAATTACCATGATTTAAAAAATAATTGGTATTTTATTCTTCAAAATCACAAACTATAGTCTTAATCACGATAAATTTCACTGAAGAATGATTTTATTACACATATCACAAACTATGAAATACCGTTTATTTTATTCAATAAACTGCAGTTGTATAGAAACAGCTGTAAATTGTTTTTGCAATAAAATATTCGTTCTTAAGTCTTAAGTAAAAACTCAGATGAAAAATGAAAAAATAAAAATACTTACGTCACCAACGTTACATTGTTATATTGTTTAATAATGTTTACAGATATTAAATTTTTATCATTTAAATATAGTCAACGGCCGTTCAGACCAACGGTTTCCAAACTTATACGACCACGGCACTCTTAGGAAATAGTTTGTGTTTTGTGGAACACCAATGTCTCTAACTTCAACTCAACCCCAGTTTTTGGTGAACTTTTTTTCCAAGGGTAATATAAAATAATTTTCTCGATATTCACATACATCTGACAGAATCCTTGAGATTATCCCGTAGAACCATCGGGTTCCGCAGAACAGACTTTGAGACTTTGAGAATTGCTGGTATAGAGAACAATATTGTTTTATTTTAAAACTTGTTTAGAATTTTATATAAGATCCGTATAACTTATCGATCATTTTATTAAAACATTAGAATTAAAACAAACTGTGTTTATTTTAAGTTCTTTTTTTTTTTTGTTATCAATGAGTGTAGTTGGATAAAAAACTATAAAATAACTTAAGTGGTGAACATTTTTATTCACACAAATAAACGATAAAATTAGAATATAAACTCTTTTTAAGTTGTAAAATATATGGGCTATGTATACAACTATACGCGTAACACCATACCGCAAACGTAAATATATATATATATTATATGTATAGTAATTTAACTAACGTTTTCCTACATAAAAAAAATATAGAAATATTTATGACCCAATAAAAGATATATTTATATATAATTATTCTGTGTATTTTATAGTTTTTCGATAGACTTGAAATTCAAACTTAAACACACGCACAAATTATCAAGAAGTGAAATATGTTTCAAAATAATAACACAAGACGTCTGACATTTAAAATAAATAAATGCTTACAAATATCTAAATATCTATTCGAACAAACGCACTATAATGTGTTTTAAATAAATTGAAATTGAAATTGCGTACATAAAAAATGTTTAACGTTATTCTAAGAGTAGGTATACTTATTTTAAATATAACCTAACCTACTTTATTCACTGGTTGGTAATATGATTTTATGCTTAGAATAAACTGTAAAAATATTGATTTTTGGACAATACACATTGATTGAAACTAATATTAAAATATAGTTTAATAAAAATGGATCTGAATTTAATAATTTATTAGTAATAACGTGTTTGAGGTGTATATATTATATTGCAAATAGTAATGTCATAGAATTATGTAAATATCTTTGTGAATTTCCGACGGTTTTATATATATACAATTGTCAACAGTTATTCAGTAAGAATGTTCTATCAGGATTATAATATAATAAGTTAAACAACATAAGAAATCAATATATAATAATATGATATTATATTTTAGCGATCGATGTGCATACACTAAGTGATGATTTTTACTGTGCTATATGCCTGTGTATGTTACCGTTAAGGTATGTAATCTGTTAATTTAAAATGTAATGAATTACTTTTGTCAATGTATTTACACTAAAATTAAATGAATACTATATCTAAACATTGCATAGAATAAGTAGTTATTTTATACAATCCCCGATTGAGAGTAGTTAAAGTATACACATCATTAACTACCTAGTTGAAGAGTAGGCCAAAATTGAAATCTGAATAAAAATGTGACACTTTATTACATTACTACTTACATTATGAATAGATGAAAATATAAACAATATGAAAAATACCTAAAATGCCTATAGTATTGTGGACACGAATAGAGGCGAGTTGTTTCTTAAGAATACAGTATTGCAGTATCCCCCAAAAGCTAAGCTTGTGCTTGGGAAAAATGAACTAATTTCAATGTTCAAATATAATTGAACAATCGCGGTAAATTTATAAAATATCAAGTTAAATTATACAGCTCACCGTCTTTATTTGGTTAGTGTATAAACTATAAAGAACATAGATATTTTATGAAATAACACCATTTTATACTTTAACGTTAACATACATAAGTACAATGACGGAAAATCAGTGCAATTAATGGGGCAAATCCAGTACACAGACGCTCATGTACGAAATACAAAAGTTTTACATATACAATTTATGTATTTCGCTCGAGGGTCCAAACCGTCAGCGGTAGTATACATAAAGAACTTTCTTTCGATCTTCAACTTAAACTTTTTTTCTCTCTTCTAAAAACTGGATAAAAAACAGCTTTTATAATTTTTGTTTAAAAAAACAACTTTTACGGCAAGAAAATAATAATTTACTTAGTTGTAAAATATTATGCTTATAATAATGACTACTCCATTTCATTGTTGTTGCATACTTTATATTTTATTTTAAAATTTCAGTAACTTACCATGCATTTTAAAAATATTAATATAAGCACCGCCTACAATAAAATTACGTAATATATTATTACGTACCTATACGTATTGTCCGAGCGCAATAAATCCGGATTCCCACACCATAATCCGTCCGGTAAGTTTAATCCTGGCCACAGATCGAGATCCGAATACCAGCTCTATACTATAAACCACAACGTCCGTCCTTCTACCTATAAATAATTATTATTTTAACATTATATCGAACTGGGCATGAATAAAATATAATATACTACCCTACGCCAATCGTTGACATCCAATTGATTTATAACGGTGTCGGCCACACATATACCCACCTCATTATGAAAGAAAGTTTAATGTTTGCGGATGATTTGTCAGAATATGGTGTAAAAAATGATTAATAATAATATGACTGTTAATAAGTATGAGTGAATTATACCCAAAATTTAATTTGTTGTATTCATATTTGTATATTTTTTTGCTACCTTGTAATATTGTTTAAACATATCCATAATTAATGTTTGTAGTAAGAAATGAGCTTTATCAACATTTTGTTTTCATAAAATTTTACATATTATTTAAGTCTTAAGGATTTGAGCATAGGCATAACTACATATTTCATTTAATGGCCTAACCTAACTGATTTAAGCACATTATTATATTTTAATTATTATATCCTAAAATTATTTTTAAAAAAATATATTACTTGCTTACTAAAGATGTAGTTTTAATATTTGTTTAATTTAACATAGGGTTTTTTTTTAATTATTTATTATTTATTGATACAAATTAAATTATATTTAAGAAAATAAATATTTGTTTTAATTAAAATTAGTTAAATTACTCGTCTCTAGTAGGTTAAAGTAAAACAAATAATTATTAATAGTAAATAAATATGTCTTCTAAGAATCTTATAAATTTCGTTACTTAGTCCACTGATACATATTATCTGGTTTTTGTTTAATATTGAAAAGTTGCTGAAAATTGAATTTGAATAGGAGTCATATTATACACATATCCGGACAAAATCAGACTTGGTCGAGCAAAATTAAATACGATGCTTTGAGCAGTTTGATTTAAGTGTAATAAATTCATGAGAAAACTGGCTTAAGTTTACCGTGCATAGGCTAATTTTTGTGTACCTTAATTTATAGTAAAGTCAGATCTAGTTAGACAAACCGCTTTATATCCAATTTCAATAAAAAGAAAAAAATAATAATAATAGATAAATATAATAATAATAATAATAAAAATATTATTTCCAAAAAAAAAAATAAAGTTTAGAATACTTCTATGTTATGCTTGGGAGAATGCCAGTGCAAAATTTGGTTTTTATATTTCAAACAGTGTAGATTTGTATTCAAGACCAGAAAAAACTGGACTTTCATTTATTTATTAAGATAGAATCATATGTATATGTAACCTTCGTAACATATATCTATTTCAATCATAATATAGTATATAGGTACAAACATATAATAGGCATTCCCCCACAATTCTTCGAGCCATCGGAGGCAGATTTCCGCGTTACGCATGCACTTAGTTCAATTCCATTAGCAAAATATATTTCATTAACATTAATATTTCAATTCGATCAAAATTAGTGTAGAAGTTTGGATACATATAAATAACATACATACATACGAACAGTCAGTTTTGTATATTAAGATAACGAATTATTGCATATTAAGATTTTCAGACCCAGTCTTATGCATCATATATTGCCAATGTTTAGTGCACAAATCACGTGGTTATTTAACACTATTTTGTGCTGCGCACCTTGAACTCATTTCATACTGTATAACAAATTGTTGTTCGAGAAGAAGTCTTGAGAACGTGATTTTTTATGGATAAATAATATGTAAAACGTAGAATAACTACGTCGAGGTGCGCAATTATCCGTATATACCTCTAATTATATTATATTATTACGGTGTATCGTGTAGATATCCGGTGACGGTGATTAACGGCTTGTGAAATCGGCGTATGCTGTTTAAGCCGAATATATAATAATATGAACGACAGTTTAGTATATTATAGGTATACACATAATAATATATCATGTTGTTATATAACGTGATACTCGCGAAGACGAGTTAACCGATCTCGGCGAACACCGTATTTTCGCCCGCCTACAAATACGCAGGCCAACTCCATTATGATGTGTGCACAACAATAATATTATTATTATAGTATTATGCATAATTAATCGAAACACTAAACACGCGTATATTGATAAGCTATATAATATATATATATAAGTATATAACAAAGCCCAGGTCAACCCATAAACGGGTTGGGGCGATGAAATGTAAGATTAACGACCGAACGTGGATTAAATTCTAATCTACAAGCCTGTACAGCGCAATTATTTACTAGCATATACATTCGTAAATCTATTCATTATCATCTATAAGCGTCGTATTTTATTATTTTGCCTATTTTATCGTACCACACCTATAATACAATTATGGTATGTTATTATAGGTAGATATCCACTTATCACACTGCCATCATAATCGACTTGCTCGAAAACGTTCCAAATGAATATTTTTGACGATGTTTCGTCGACAAGTCGATGCGAGCTAAAATAAAAATATTTTATTATTTTTGTCATCGAAACCAAAGTCCCGTACCCGTCGTCCAATCGCGTATAACAGTAATATTATAATGGACGTCTATAATACGAGTTGGTTCCCAATGCATTACCGAATTTGTTTCCAGGTAGTCTATGGATCAATACGAAATGGTTCCGATAGACTTGCATTTTAATAATAAAATTAATTTTTACGACTATAAGTGGAAAAATATTGTATTGTATTGTTTTTGTACTGACAAAAATATCACAGGTTAACACGTTTATATTTCTAGTTAATCTATAAACATGTGTAAAAGCAATAATAATTATACATTACGACATACGTATTTTTCAATACTACTAATAATAATAAAATAGGTATATAATAATATTATAGCCCATCCTAATATTGATTAACTAATAAGTCGAAGTGAATAAAAAATAATAATATAGTGTACATTTATAGGATACATTTTTACAAATTGTGAACTAGAAATTTGACAGTCGTTGAGTTTTTTCATTTATTTTGTTCACCAATTGACTTTTTCTATTCAGCTGTTTTATTTGACTTTAAGCGTACTTCATTATTTTGAATACGTTTTTCATTGGATCTCTTTTTTCAATTAATATAAAATATTTTGGAGGGTTGAATATAATTCTGAATTAAGTTTTACGTCAAGCAATATGTAATTCGTTTTGAAGTAAATGAACATTCTGTCTACTTTTAGGGTGGAAAATCACAGTCTATAGATTTTAATAATTCTATCTATTTTTACTTTGGAAATTAATTCAAAAATTTGCATTGTATGATGAAAAAAAATGTTTATTGGGAATCGTTTCAAACACTGTATTCTAACCCAGGAACCAATTTCGTTTACTTTTAATATTAATATTGTATATCATTATAATATAAACGTGAGATTATTCGGAAGTTGTTGTTATAGTATACCGTACACTGGCGCAGTGTTCGAACAGGTACTTGGTATACATTAACGCGCGTTTGTCGTGTAATAATCATAATATATAATACTAGAAATTAATATTTGCGTCACATAAGGTCTAATGCGCGACTCATCATGCGCGAGTGTATTATTATTTGTTGACAAATATTAAACATTTCGATAGCGAACCAAGACAGCATTATGACGTATAATAATAGCAAATTTATCCTCATGCATAATATTGTGCTGAAGGCACAATGGCGTATATCGTATTATTTTATTGGCCATTATAATATATGCACAGAAACACAGTAGTGTACCCACTGCACAGTATGCCTCTTTCGATGGCAATCCGGTGGTACGATTATTATACACGCATTGTACGATAAAGTATAATTTTCTTTGTTAAACATAATTTATTGTACTATCGTTTATTGTGCACGCTTCGAATATATTTTGTATAGATGCTATTATACAATAGAAGTTATAAAAATGCACAAAATATACAATTATCGAGATAACACGTGAATTATATTATTATGCACGTACTATGTGTATAGGAGAACTAGTATCTACCTAATAAAGTAGAGTGTTATTTTAATATGGTATATTATGTATTTTGTAGTGTTATCCTATTTTATAGAACGCAATAAGAAACATTTTTAATAAATTTGTGCCGGGGTAAAAAGGATTCAAAATATAGATAGAACTCTTATAGAACTCTATATAGGAGAACTCTCGACGTATTATAGGTATCCATAATATAATAGGTATAGATAATTACCAATACGTTTTTCTTTTTGTCAATTTAAAGTTCATATATATATATGTGTGTGTGTGTGTGTGTGTGTGTATAAATAAAATATATAAATAAGAAAACTTTAATAAAACCGTCAGATTGCGGATAATAATTCGACTCAGCACTGACATAGGTAGTCTAGGCGGTTATATTAGGTTAGGTACATTATGCGTTATATGATGGTGGTCGGCAGAAGAGGTGATCGAGTGCGTCTGGAGAGAAAACGATATACGCTGCAAATATTATACATGCATTGTGACGATTACGTAAAAGTTTCACGTTTATGCGAGAAAAAACTTTTTTGAGTATTCATCAGTTTATCACGTGAATCTTTAATATATTTTATAAAATTTTATATCTATAAAATATTATTTGAGCTATATTACGATTAAAGACCGGATTCCCGTGCAATTGCATCTTTTTATGGCGTATTCTAAATCCTATATAAATAAGCTACAAATCCAAATCAAGAGATGCGAATTAATTTAAAGAAAGTGCTATTTTACAAAAAAATTGCACATTTAGGTTTATTTTATAAAATGCACTAATTAATACTTTTGTACAAATATTTGTGCTCCATAATCTATTATAACATCTATTTTGTAATTAATGTCACTTTATCATTCCTGTATTATGTTGTTATATGAAATATTGGAATTTTATATCTAATAATATACTCATATATAATATAATACGATCTTTTTTAAATTATCAAAAAGATGAAAATTGAGAATGAAAAGGGACAAATATTCAATGAGAAATTAAAATCAGTATTTGATAAAAATTCTAGATACAATATTTTAAAATCATAAAATGATTCAATAAATGAAAATAATGTAGATTTAAAAGAATATCCTGCTATTATAAGCTGCTATAAACAATGCCCGATAACAAATGTTGATGTAGAAATTGTGTTTTCATAATTAAAACACATATTAAGTGACAGTAGACATAATTTTACAGAAAACATCTTAGATATGTACATGATAATAAATTTTAGTAAAATATTGTAAATCAGTTTATATCTTGTAATAATGCTTAATAGTTAATGCCAACTTATAAACAATAATATTATAAACAATAAATAGTAATCAAAATAACATTTAAAATGCCTATAATGAAAAATGTGTTGTATAACTCCTAATAAAAGTTTATTTTTACACGATTTTACACATTTCAGAATTTTAATTGCGCGTTTTTTAGATGTTAGTTGCATAAAAATCCGGCCTTTAATGATGACGTATAATAGTCGATCACCATGCATGCACTTTCTTACTCAACTTTCAGCTCCTATATAGACACACATAATAATATAATATGTACCGCCTAGGCATTTCGTGCTCGACAAAAATCCCGCCTTTACCCGTATTGTATACTTAATAATTACTGCACAAGTGATAAATTGATTGGTTATAAACTGTGTACCGTATGTAAATAACGTGCCTGGATAATTTCAATTACAGAATAATATATTCAGGTGTATCGCGATAATCACTATTACCGTATATGCTTTATGTGGTCTCTGCGGTTAGAAACTTATGGTATTTGGTCAGCAGCCAAAAGCTTAAATCACTATCAAAAATATATGGGTGCATGTATCGATTATCACTAAACACATGTCACTCAGTATCTTCTAGCCTTGATTCACCAATATGGTTGTACTAAAAAATAAAAACAGATGCTTACGAAAATAGTCCACCTCAGATTGCAAAAATCCCAAAACTTTATTAATAATTAGTGTTTGATGAACGCCATTTATAGAAAACGTTATATTATATCTAATTATGTACGTCCGTATATTCTGTATAACATATATGACGATCAATGAGAGTAATTGGAAAATTAAGCTAGGAAATCTCTATTCTCCGTAGTTTTAATATTATAAAGTTAAACTTGTATTTTAATAGTTCACGAAGTAATAGGTACATTAACCAAAAAGTTATACTTTATTTATAACAAACGATTATTGAATTCAATAATATAGCATACGAATTTCGCACGCACAACTCGTCAGCATAAACCCGCAAGGCTGTAGATACTGTTTAAGAAACGATTTTATATTACAACCATTTGAATACAAAGGGTAGTATTCCAAACAGAAAATAATCGAAAATCAAACATCAATACTTTTTTTTCTTTATTAAATTGGATATAAATAGTTGCGGTTTGAGATATTCAAATTGCAACCATTAATCATTACTTTGTTGTATATTTTAAGAAAATGATAACATTTCCAAAATTAAGGTCTTTGACCATAGGCGCATAAACATAAACATATTTTGTATTAATCTCTACTGACGAAAATTAAGTGCAACAAAATGTGGGAGTGTTCCAACAATGTTTAGTAAAATAAGTTCGACATTTTTTATTCGATGTAAAATACATAAACATAAAATTGTGCCTTTGCAATGCAAAATTTTAAAAACATTTTAGAAAAAAATAAGTTATAACATCCAACAAAACCGGAAAGTATTCTAACAATATCCAACAAATGTGTTTGATAAACTTTATATGTCCCTTGTATGATTGTGCTGCCATTATGAAGGCAAATTATACCCATAAAGCATCTATACATGGAAGAGAGATATTTGTTTTTAATTTTTTAATTTGATGGAGAATTGAAGGTAAATGTATAATAGCTGCTATTGAAAAGTGCTTGAATAATTTAAGAATCATGCGCAGATCACGTATTCATTACATCGTATAAATACGTTACATGTCAGCTTGCAATTTTAGGCACCCAGCACATATAATCCAATAATTATTATGTTTACAAAATAAATGTCTATCCTTTTAACTAATTATGCATTATTTGACTTAAAAACCACCTATAGAAAGTTAAAATAAATATTAACCTAAATATTGTATTATACACGAAACATGCATATACACTCGCTTATATGAATTCTATTGATTCACACGCGAATTATAAAGCGTTTTTCTATTATTCTAAATAAATTATATATGTATGTTCAAAGAGATTTAATAAAACTACATAAAGATTATATTTATTTTTAAAATGTGTACGGATTGAATAGGTTCGTTGTCTTAGCTTGGTAAGCTTAAGTTATGTCATTTTCATAAACATGTTTTTTTTTTGTGAACAATTTTATGAATATTATTGAAAAATTAAGAATTTTGTAAATTTAATAATTTTTAATCAAATAGGTCCCAATATATTATGTAGTAATAGTATGTTTAACCTGAAAAATTATATTTAAAACTACCATTTACCCATTTTAATATTATTTTAGGCTGCTACAGAGCTACCTAATATAGGAAAAACAAATTAATCTATCTCGGTGATAAATGTGTATTTGTATCTATTTTTAAACAATTTTGTATTTTTTTTTTTTTTGTATGAATGTTGAATGTACAAATGTTTTCCTATGTAAAATTATTTACTCGATTTTACACTTTGTTATTACTAATTACATAATTGTACATAGTTTTTAACACAAGGCCATACAACTATATAGGCTACACCTATATAGTAGCAGCAACTTGTAGTTATAGTCACAACTATTGATAATTGATAAATAATATGTTTTATTATTTGGCATATGAGTAGACATGTAGTTTAATTTTAGTTTATATTCATAGTCGTTTAATTTTTAATTAAGTAAAAAAAAATTACTTCATACAAAAAAAAAAATTATGTCAAGATTATTTTTATATTTTTTTTTAAACCTTAGTGTTTTGATTGAAGTTATACTTGTTTTAATGTAAACCAACTGTATAATTGTACCAACCGTACAATCTTAAAAATTAATTATGTTAAAAATATACATAAAAAATAAAATTTTCAAAGGAAATTGATATTTTTCAGAGACATTCAATAAAAAAAAATTGTTTGTATGATCTTTATAGCCAAGAGCTATACGCTATAGCAGAAACCTCGCAAACTAAAGTAATTTCGTTACAGTCACAAAAATACCTATTATAGGGATAAGGGTTTCCATTTAATTAGTTATTTCTTTAAATCTAGAGATTATTCTCGAATTTATTATTATGAGACCATGTTGGTTAAACATCGAAATAGGTCATGATACTATCTTTTCAAACCACATCGTAATTTGTAACTGCAAGTTATATTTTCTGTATTTGATTACATTTTTTATCTATAATTAATATAAAACAGCCAGTTGAATGAGACGAAATAAAAAAAATCATTACCAACCAATTGTAAAGTCACACTATATTAACATTATAACTGAAATTCTCGTTTATTTGGAATCACATTTCAAATATTTCTTTGCTAATCGCTTTCACTATAATAGTTCAACTACTGCTATTCGAACATTTTGATTTCATCCTAAATCAAAATACAAAAACATGTCTGATCAATTAATCATTTATATTAGATCAAAAATTTTATTAATCTAGCTAATTCAATTATCATATTACACATTCATGCCAATGATCCTTGAAATCATTGGGCACAATTTTATATTAACATTTGAATATTTGAAATACATCTTGTGGTAGAAACTTAGAAAGTTATTGGCTATTGAGATATACTCGTTACACGTATCGCAAAAAATTTATAATTTATTTTTGAAACATAAATATTGATTTTGGAAGGTTTAAAATAAAAATCTAGAAATAGTAGCGTTTAATATTATCGATTATATAAAATATGCTATATAGAATAATACGTACGAAAAAATATAATAAAATAAATATAAAAAAATTATTCTACCTAAAATAATTTATTTATGATCACATTTAATTATAATGCAAATAAAAAACAATTATAGAAAATATTACAATTCCAGAAAACTCTAAATCGAATGAAATAATAATATTAAATTGTGATGAAATATTCTGTAATATTCTTATTGTTACTACTACAATCATTATAATTATATTGTTTCGTAATTATGTAGTTTTGCAATTTAAACTTTTTGTATTAATTGTTATTTTGACTAAAAGCAATCAATAAAAATCAATTACAACCTTTTATGGTAAATCGACAATAGCCATTATAGCTAAAACCAGGAAAGTCACTCTGCTGTAGGTGGAAAATATCGTTAATTTCAAATATCTTTGGATATCATAAAATATTAGTCTAAATATTTTGAAATGTCATTGTGTATTAAAAATTACAATTAAGTTATATTGGAATGTTTCAAGTTTCTACAGTTAATGCTTTTTGGATATTAACAAAAATCGTTCAAGGATAAATTGTTATTATAGGTACCTTTAATTATCTAATATCGTCAACATTTGAATAACAAACGCTCATATAAAATGTATGTGACTTTATGTAAAATTTTTTTTTTTTTTTTTAATTCTTATGAATAAACTTCTGAGGATTATTTTCAAGTTATTTTACTTACAATTAAGTTATTTATTATAGGTATAATGATTGGCATTATATATGACAATTAAAAATAAGTAAAATTTAAATTTAAAAAAATTGAATTTTTTAAATAATTTAAGCCAACATTTTATCATGTCTATAAAATGTAAACATAAATATTTGGGAAAAATTGAAAAGCTTACAGTAATGTATTTATTTTTGAATTACAACAAAAAACAAAAATTTAGTCTTTAAGTATTTGTTCTACTATAAAAAGTGACATGAAAAATAAATACATCATTATGTTTCCACCTACAATCTAAAATCGATACTCAAATATGCATCTTTCATTTAATAATGAACCGTAACGTTGGTTCCATTTGTGTGTGTATCTTAAAAGGTAAACCGTGATAAGTCTAATCATATATATTATTACTTTATAGGTTAGGTACTCATGATAAGATAATTGCGTTAGGTCTAACAATATTAATAACATACCTATATATAATAATCTTAAGTAATAATATTTTAATGATTAATGTAGGTACCCGTTCTTTGTATTTCTTAAATGTTCAAATTATGTCAATATTCCTCAATTATTGTGTATTAAATGGAACGATTTTACTTCAATACAACGTGCATTAAAATCATAATGTTAAAAATTAAAATAATAAATATATATTTGTGTGTACTTAGTTTTTAGTTACAAAAAAAAAAATATCTAGATAAAAGTTATCTTAAAAAAATTTAACAGTTTCCAAGATACAAGTTACAGATGACGTTACTAAGTTACACGTATCTCAGTAAAGTTAATTTACATTTCTCAGCTCTGCTCAACATTTGCACCGACCAACTGTGTAACAAAAACTGACGGGATGTATCCCGTCGCGTCCGATGTCCGAATTTATATGTTTTGGCTATCCGTACCCAATTTAACGGGTAATCTGACCGGGGGCAAGTTAATGATCCATCAATAACAACCTCCACGCCAAGGCTAAAGTGAATTCTGCGGTGGTGGCGTCAGTCATTTTATTATGACGTGGACCAAGTTATTATTTGGTAACTCCTGTGGCGACAAAATTTGATATATTTCGTAATAAAATACACAGCCAAACACTACTACCGTTCCAAAACATAAATTATGTCAATTTAAAATTCTAACTCGGCTGATTAAATGTAATACTTTATGTACATATATACTTAAACTTGTCGGACTTCAATTTCCAGCACGATTTAAATCTTTTGAATATATTAAAATTTAATATTTTGTGTTTTATGACGTTGTATTGTCAATTGCAGCAATAATTATTATTACGTTATTACAGAAATTTTGTAATTCTGATTTTTTAATTTATTAATTGTTATTTTTTATGCCTATTAACTAGACTTGTTATGTATTTTTCTTTGTATCTAAGTCTCATATATAAAATACGGATGAAATAAAATAATACGTTCTATTTAATATGCAATTTTTGGTATCACTGTTATTTTACATATTCTTCAATTTTAGGTATAGAAATTAAATACACCCCACCATAAAATGACATGGATATATTATTACGAAGCACCCATCATTATATACCAATGCAGTATAGCTAAAAGATTTGTATACTAGTGGTAATGTTGTAATATTCCTTAATGCGTTATGAATCTGAAGCTCTAGAATAATTTTCCATTCAAATTTTTAATTTGCATAGAAAATAATAATATACTTAATGGAAATAAGTTTAGAGCCAATACAATTAATATTTTTTTAAATTACATTATCATTACTAAAATTGTTTAAGGAAAAATCGTTATTTTTCGTTTAAATATTCAATTATGTAAAGATTAATGCTTCAAAGTTTATAAACAAGAATCTTGACTAGGTACGGGTTTTTAATATTTTTAAATGTTTTTAAATTAAATACTAACATTTTTTCACACAACAATTTCACAACTATAAAAAAACTGAACGAAAGCAAAAATATTTCAAATACAAGACTTAACAAAAAGATATAACAAATTAAATAATTTTTGTTCTAAGCATTATTTTAACATTTTTTTTTTTTTTAATAAAATATATTAACACTTGAGCCACCTGTACGGAATACAACTTTTTTGCTTTAAATTTTTAATATAAAAAATAAAAAAATTAAATTTCATTAAAAAATGTTTATAAACTTAATTTTTGGAAAAAATGTAATGGTCAAAACGTTTATTTGAGTCAAGTAGTTTTTTTTTACATTTTTTTAAAATATCAACATTTTTTGAAGTAAATTTTGATACGTAATAACTTTTAAATTATTTATTATCCATGTAATATTCATAATTTTTTTCATATATTTAACTTTTATTATTTTTTTATTATTATCTGTCAAATCTTTCTGTTACACCTTGTATATATAGTAAAGATAATATAAAAATATTTGACGAAGATTTCCATTTTCTGTAGTTTATTATTTTCATATTAAAATTAAAAAATAAAAGTTTCAAAAACAGGCTGTTTGTAGATTTTTCCGTTTTAAGATTTTTTTCTTTTGTTTTTCCCGATTATTTTGGAAAGTAGTTGAAACGATTTACTTTTAACACCCAAATTACAAACAAGATCCAATTTTTATCAGAAATTATCATCGTAGATGGATATTGAAGCAATGAGAATGCTAAAAAAGTTGACAACAAACAAAAAAACATACATCGCAATAACATATTAATCGCTTCACACATAATCTAAAATTAATAAAAAAAATTAAAATAAAACAATTTTCTTCTTTAAACGTCTAATTTTAATATCAGCGGTTTGCGTCTTACAAATATATGAATTCATATTAGGTTCACGTCAAATGAGACATAAAATAGAAACGTTTAAAATAAAAGTATCCACTTATCCGCAGAACTCAGTACTACGGTTATCTGTGAGATAACCGTGTTCCGTAAAAATGAGCGTTTAAAACATTTTCACGGTTTATGTGTGTATAACGTAAAATACATTTCTTTTTGTCGTAAAAAGATCACCAGTATAAACATAATTATGGTTCCAGGCATTTCATGTATGTTTAGTAAAAATAAAAAAAAACAGTTATATATATATATATGTACTTATATTGTAGATTAAAAGCACTATCAGTTCATCGTGAAAAAATATGGTGTTAGGATTTCAAACATAAAATTGGGCAGATATTTTTGTTTTATTATATGGACATTCAATAAATTTTATGTTTATACTTACCAATATATTCACAATTTCAAGGTAACATAAAATATTGTACAACAAATTAATGTAAAAAATAATAAAAAAAAAAAACTATGCACTAATATAATTTGGAATTCTGCGAGAATTTAAATGTAAAAAAAATACATTTTAATTTTTAGATTATACACGTCACATAAACTCAGTGCATATTTGCTCAGTGTTATTTGACATGAAAATGTCATAGATGCTACATATTCAAATTGACTGACACCAATGAATAAATTGCGATAGTATAACAAAACAGTAGTCTATACGCTTATTTTTCTATGAATAAATCACGCCAAATACAATATTATATTATTATAGGTAGTTTAATTATTATAACTATAATATTAATATGATGTGGAGTACGGCGTTTATTCGTATATTGTACTTAACTCAACCCTGTCCGAAAAAATGTAATAAACGTCAATCGAGTCGTTTGTAAGCACGTATCTACAAAATATGAACTTGAGAATTGTATAAAAAAACACAATATAAAGCAATATATTTCCGTGTGCCTATCAAAAAAAGGTCACCTGCCAGACGTCGTCGAATCTTCGTTTATTATTTACATTTCTTACAGCCTATAAAAAAAGGCAAAAATTTATTTTGTCAACAACATTTTAATATATATATATAAAGGTGATAGGTATTATAATTTATAAGTAAACAAAAGTTTATCTGTTTACTTATTATTTTAGATTGGTTCACTAATAACAAGTTAAATGTTTCCAATTGATTTCGAACCGATGTGTATAGATTAATAATATATCATGAAGAATTAATTGTATTTTATATTATCTTATCAACCGTCTACCTACGGGTGACAAGTAAGCTCCACTATTTGTTCCCCAGAGTCAAAAAAATCGGGCCAATGTAGAATTTCACTAAAATTATTTTATATATAATAAAATCAAATAATAGGTATTACACAATTTTTTTTTTATATTTCTATTTAAAATATACAATCTGTAAATTATTTTATTCTTTTTACAATAAGCGTATGAGTGGTATATTATAGATTACATTTAAATGGCCAATAAAAAGAAGCAAGCAGCGATGACACTTTTTTACTTGATATTAATCAAAAATTAATTCTTATTTAAAATTTCTATGCACCATTGGCGAGCTAATTGATTATATGGGATATGGTAAATAAATAGAAATTTTAGATTCTGAGTGGGGCGCAGCATGTATTCATTTTACAGTTATGTATTGTTTTTTTTTTTCTGTCTGTATGCACGATAGGTAGTTGAAATAATATTTCAATTTTCTTCATCAGTATCTTTTCTAGCGGAAAAGTGAATTTAGTTGGTACTTTGTAAAAGTCTTTTTGAAAATACGCAATAGCTTTTAAAAGCATCGGGAAAAAAAATTAAGAAAAAAGGGAATTTTTACACAAAACTGATTTTTAAAAAAATCGATTTTGTTTTTTGGTGTAAATTAAAAAAAAAAACTGTATATATATATATATGAAATTTTCGCCAAAAATTTATATATTAATTTTATACACATGATACAATTTTCAATATATTTTGATTTATTTGAGCTATTTATAAATGTTAATTAATTTTCAGTTTTTTTTTAATTTTTTTCAATCAATTAAAAATCTTGAAAATTGTATACAAGGTTCTTCATACGTTGTTATAATAGTAGTTCAAAAATACAAAGGCACAATTTTTTTTATAAGTAATTAAAGTTCAAATTTTGACCAAAATTCATCAAAATATTGAACATTTGTATTGTTTTGTTTTAAAAAATGCATAAAATGTTTAGTTTTTATAGCTAAGAATTGAACATTTAAAACAAGGCGACTCTTAAGTAGTTTATGCTGTAACTAATAAATCTAAAAAATATATTTACATGATTGTTTTTATAGACATTTTAAATTCAAATTTGGACAAAATTAGATATTTAAATGAAGAATAATAATGTTAGTTATTACGTTGTAATTTAAAACTATTTTTCATAGGCGCTTTAAACTTTTAAAATATATTATTACATTATATACATATAATACATATGACATTTTTAAATGCAATGTTTTCTGCAAAAATGAATTTAACTTACTGTATTATTAATAGTAAAATAAATCATTTTAATAGCAACAATATAAAAAAATACACTTAGTTATGTGAGTTGAAGACCGTTTTTGCTCAGAATTGTTTTTCATATAAAATGATTTTATATGATTGAATTCATATTATCATATTCATTATAGTGACCGCACTCGACACCTACTATGCAGCAGAGCGGTACTCACTTGACAATATTTTTTATATTTATTTTTTACTGCAAACAATCTATGCAAATTACAATTTTGATTTAAAAAGTCTTAAGGGTATTTAATTTTTAATCAAAATGTTAACTATAGATTATTTTTAAATATTTGATTAATTTTGCGTGAAGGAGTATGACAGCATAGTTGACTAAAACGATATATTGAGTAGTTATAAATTTAAAACCATATTATTTACTCAATAAAGCATATTGTGAGCTATAGTGGAGTGGCGTGGTCGTCCAATCTGACTTGTTTATTTTACTTGGTAACTGGTAAGTTAAATCAATCTGAATGTCGGTAAACAATTTTTTATGACGTTTTATAAATCATTATTTTTGTATTATTTAGCGTTCAAGGTTTTTGCTGTTTTCTCGAACCTCGGTAATATAATCGATGCCATGTGGGTTTATTTTCTCGTCCGTGAAATAAAGAGAAATGATAATATATATATATATATATATATATATATATATTTATTTATTTTTACCGTGTTTTAATAATATAATATCATAATGTGACACTTTATCAACTAAGTCCAAATTGTGGTAATATATGGTGGAATATGTGGAGTGAATGAGATATTCTTCATCACTATCGTCGTCCCATGAATGAAAATATATATGAACGAGCCACAAAGATCAACAAAATATAATTATAATCATAATATTTTTCTCATCGATGAAAGCAACGTAAATTTGGATTTCAATTATTATCATTAACTTCATACGTCCATTAAGTTTAAATGCACATCCATTTTTTTATTAAATAAGTACGCATAATGCGTGTAGATAGTCATAGCTCATACGGTGAGATTAAAATTCGTTATGTTATACGCACAAAGTAATTTCCAGACAAATAACATATCTAACAAACGGTTTTTTCATCGTATTATGTTATTATATTTTGTTTACGAATGACCATATAAATGACGCATGGTATGCGACATCAACATAATGTAATAAATGCAAATAAAAGCTTAAAGAGTAGAAAAGTGCCAAGGGCTATATTTTGTTTTAGTCTTAAAATGTGTGTAAGGAAAACATTTTTCTTGTCTACTTATAACTTGTAGTTATTGTTGTAACTTAATATTTCACCAGTTCACCGATGATAATATATGCACTTCCATTAAGTACTTATGTATGCACTCAGTATGCAGGAATTAAAAAATATGTTTTTTTTTGTTGGAGAAAAGTAGTCACTTTTTAAGGTAGGAAAAATATGTTTTCAACGCCTAAGAAAAATTATTATTTCTAGGGCTATTTTCCAGCTTAAAACCACATAAAATCGTGCAAGCGTATTGTCAATGTAACAGGACACTGAAATTAAAGTTATTTTTTCACAACATTAACAACGCATTTTTATTTACATACTGACGTAGGTGTATAACTGTATAAGAAATACACTTATACAACGAGAACTGCAAGCTTCAATTGTATGGGCAAAGTGTGCTTTACTGTAATTTAGCTTGTTTTACGAGTTTTAAAATAGCGGCACGAATCGATCCCATTTTTGCCAACTGATATTATTAAAAACTTCTAGGTACAAATTTTAAATTTGAATAAACGTTTAAAAGCGGTTTACCCACGCTAAAAAAGTTAGGTACCGATAATAACATTTAATGTTTTTTTTTTTTGTAATAATAATATAATACCTACACTTTTATTAAATTATAAAAATCAAATATTAATGAAACTGTAACCATAAAATGCAAACGTTCTTCATCACCCGCAATAATATAGTACTAAAATTATTATAAAGTAATTCAATTAAGTTTTTTATAATTTTATTCAAGATTATGCATTAATTACAAAACCATTACTGTACTCGTAGGGACTATAATATAGTTTATAATAAAGTAAGAAAATGTAGGTAAAAAATATGATTTCTCGATTAAATTAGTGTTGTGAAGTTTTAATTAAATTTTTTTAATTATTAAATATCAAAATATGTTAAAAAAATATTTATTTCATGAATAGATTTACTGTGGGTTTATAATACGTAAAATATATGGATGTGTGCATATTCAATATTTGTTAATAGTTTCAGATAGACAAACAAAATGTACGCTATAACTTAAATCAGCTAAGAACCAAAATGTAATTTTATAATGTACAAATTAAAAAGAATCATTGAACTTTATTCTTGAATATTCATTAAATTATAAGACTTAAATAAATCAATTTCCAGAATCGTTTCATGAAAGTTTTGAGTACTTTAATTAAATTATTTGGTTTTCATATTATCTTATTCAGTGAATAGCTAAAATTTCCTTATATTAATTTATTATTTTTTTTTTTTTATTATTTAGTTTCGTGGTTTTTATTACGGAAACTTTAACTTATATCTTTATTATTAATGTTAGCCATTAATCATATTACATTTTCATATAGTTTATAGAATAATTGATATATTGTTTTGTACCAATTATTTTGAAATAACAGAAGGAGAGGGTACACCTAATATAATAATATGACTTCAAGTAAAATAAAATTGCTGTATTTTTTGTCGATTGAAAATAATTGCTAAATATTAAATATATATATAACATTATTCATTAATAATATAAGATTGTAGTTCTTAAATCGTCTATTTAAAATAACAAGAATAATTTCACAAAATTCTTTATGCAAACATGTTAATAAATATACATATATATCAGGATGGTATATTAAAATGGTATAAAACGACAAAATATAAGTAATAATAAAAATGTTCTCTGATTTAAAACAATTTGAAATCCTGCATCCGCAATGTGTGCATCATGATTTTTTAGTTCGTTTTACTTCGTCGATTAATTCTATTCTATTTAAAATCTTAAAGCATGTGCTTACTTTAATAAGAACTTTTAGGACCTTTTAGGAAGAATCACGCATGTCCACTTATTATCTTTTAATTATTCGTAATAATTAATATCTATAGGCATACCTACAAAATAGTACCTTATTGGACTTTGTTTAAGTCATTGCAGTCTTAGCCAATATACAATTACAAAGAATTTCCAGTATTCAACTTCAGACTACTTCAACAAAAAAATGTGAGCCAAAATTAAATGAAGCATTAATTCCAAGTTCAGTTTTAGTTTAATCAATTTACAAACCAAGATAATGTTAACCGTGCAATATCATCCCAAAAATATTTCCAACCTATTTTTTCATAATTTGTAAATAAATTCAAATTCCTGAACAAATCACCCTTAATCACAGTTATAAAAAAAATTCTTTAAAAATTTTAATATAATTCTAAATTAGCTACATAAAGAATAATTTTTTATTATTATTAGTTTAAAATGTTTATACTTATAGTTTGTGTAAAAAAAACTACGTAATTATGTATATTATCTCCCTCACCATGTTATTTGTGTTACTGTATGATATTTAAACTTATGTATAATTTGACAAGTTAAAAAAAGGATGGTTAATATTTAAATTATAAGCAAAAAAAAAAAAAAACGTGAGGTAATATTTACACTTTAAAATCGCAAGTGTCATACATTTTCAAAAAAGAAATTTCAAAGAAAGTTAATAATATCTTTTAAAACAACGAGTATTTATTATTAAAATAACTACCTTGTATCCTACACGTATTTCATAAATATAATTTACGTCTATATAATGCATAATATACAACAGTAAAACGTGGACACAAATATGATGTCAACATTTTTTCTACACTTTTTATAACTTTGAAAATTATATATTTAGGATCCAGAAGTTCATTCATATTTTGCATGCTTTTACTGAATGGACCAAAACATTACTAGATCAACAACACATTTTATTTACATCTATATAAATACATAATTTTGTTTTGCATATTTCTAGTTTATTTTTATTTATATGCATATTTTTTAAACGTTTCATTGTTTACAACATATTATAATAAATATATGACGAATCGTCAAAATTAATTATTTTTAAAAGACATTTCGATAAAAATATATATGTATATGAATATAAATTGAACAACAAAATATACAATTTATATTTTATAGCTGTATTTGGTGGTACCCAAATAATGGCCAAATAAATGTTTGATCAGATAATATGTATGACTTATTAATATATTTTAAATTTGCACCAATTTTATTAGTTGTCGTGTAACGGAACTTATCATTGTACAAAAACACATTGGCCGATAACCAGCGCTCGTTTAGATGTGATCATTTTTCAAAATCTTTGATTGACAATTGTAATGTTTGAGAAAGAAATATATATATATATATATATATATTTATTTATATTAATGTATAATATTAATTTTAACATTTTAATTTTATTTTTAAATGAATGAAAAAAATTACCAGTGAACTAAATTGAAATAGAAATTATAAAAATACACAAATGTTTTTTTTTTTTTTATTATTTAGGTGTTTATATATATAACAGCATATTTTAGTATTTTTAAGCGCATAAATGCATGCATATTGCGGTCATTTTTAGTGGGTCTGTGGCTCTAATTATAATAAATAACTGAAACACAAATATACCCGATAACAAAATTAGATAGATTTAGAGTGTGGCGTGGTCGTACGCTCAACTGGCGGAAACGCTCTGAGAGTGTACGTACCGGCCAGTGTTGCTAGTTCCCGGATGGGTGACCACCCGGGTTTTTAGCAACAAATCCTTGTCACACATACAAAACGTGTTTCTACCCAACCGTTCCTCAACCCACAATAAAAACCTACTAAAAAAATCTACAAACAGCTAATGGCTATAGTTGCCGGGCTTAAGATCAATAAAAAAAAAAAAAAAATTAGATAAATATAAATATTATTATTAGTTTATAGATAAAATATTATCGAATATGATGAAAATAACGTTACTTCGTGTGCTCTGATATAGTTTTCTCGCATAATAAACGTCGTCGTAATAGTATTTTAAAACGACGAAATGTAATATAAATAAAAAATATATCAATTATAAAAATAGTTAATATTTAAATAAGAAAACTCATCGAAAAATATAAAACACGGCGAGAAACAATTTCAGTGCTGATGTTTGGTAGGACTGCATTGGAACGGATCATCCGTCTAAATTTTATTTGAAAGTAATGTCAAATCATTAAATTCGTTTTAGTTCATGATATCCCATCACGTATATTCACGTGGATAGCGTGTTTTAAAAAAATGATCATATATGTTATTTCCAATACGTATGATATATCTATATACTTACAAATATACTTCTTCCCTCACGATGGTGTTCACGATTTTCTCTACAATAACTATTACATGTTTCAGAGCATAATAATGACGTTTGTTGGATTTTCAATCCATTATATTACATTATATTACGATATACGAATGCGGCGTGTAATTTGTTACCTGCCGAAAAGAATTTAATCGGCAAAAAGCTATAGCAGACGTCATTGTAAAATGTAAAGCCCATAGACTACAATAATGGCTCTCTGCTCGCTCGATTCAGAGTCTAAAATATAAAAACTGCTTCACCAAATTGCACTAACCATAAAAAATAATAACTTCTCCGTAAAGTATTCGCTTATTCCTTCTTTTCATCGCGTCGTTACTTGTTACATAATAGTATAATATTATTATTGAGACACATTACACTATGCTTTCCGTTCAACTTCGACTCAAACGGATGTAACGGCCGTTGTTTAATGTTCCACATTAAGGCGGTATATAAGCACACGACTTACGAGCATATTATAAAGTATAAATAATAAGTTATCAAATAATAATGATACTGAAAAAAAAAAAATTTTCAAGGCGTTTATAAAACTTTCAACGATTTAATGTTACAATAATACATGTACGATGTACTGCAGCGTTGCAAATAATGTAATGTCTTGCGTAGTTCCGTTAAAATTCCACATTAATTGGATACTGATCAAAAACGCTGATCAACTATTCGATGTCCATTCATATAAAAATAATATATAATTCACTTAATTGTGATCTTACACCTATCGACCTATTACTCTATTGTATTTACTGAATAAGGATATAGTTTAGTCTTGTTAAGTAGGTCATTTTTAAAACGATAACAAATCTCTTTCATACTACCTATGTGACACGGATTTCGAAAGTTTATAGTTGAGATAGGGTCGATTTATAAACTAAGTGCGCAGATAACATATATATATATATATATATTTATATATATGTAATACTATTAAATCTCTGGTAGATTGGCTAAACTGAAAACTTTCTTCTTTGCCTTAAAATACAGGTAATTTGGCAGTACCGATAAAGCATCGAGTTTTCGTTTTAAGCCCCGTAGGACATACATGCACGCATACACGTACTCATAGAAACGTCATAATGTATTCAAAGCATTCACTAATCTAAAATGCGCTTTACAATTATATAATAGTAATAATATTAATTTGACGTATACAAACAGATATTTACTGTCTTAATTTATAATTTGGCGTTGAAGCACTTAGTTTTTTATGACATAATTGCATATATTTCACAATAATATTGTATAAATAAAATGTGTAAAGAGTACCAGAATAAATACAACTTTTTCATCAATCATTATTATACTGCGGCGTTAGCAAAGCCGTAATTAATTAAAATTTTATATAAAAAAATATAGTAATATTATTCCAGTATATGGTGATACACGAATATTTCCATAACTATACTGTTTCATTAACGCAATTAAAACCAAATTGAGCAAAGATAATTATAATATTAGATTGGATATTTTTATTTTGCTTACATATCCAGTTTTTAATTTTAAATTAATTACCACGTCCATTGAAAAATATAACAACGTTAGACAAATTTGTTTCGTTTCATTTGGTTTGCAAATTATTGATTTTTTTCAATTTTTGATCATTTGTAAAAATAATTTTTAATATTATATTTACTACTGATCGCATAAATAGTTATAAAAGTATAATTACAGTACCTGTACAATTTAAGACAAGAATAAGACTGTAATAGTGTCAATCACTATACGTTTTGTCATATAAACTTAATATTTAAATTATAAATATATATATATATGCGTGAAGGTAGGTGTATTTCATTGAAAGTTTTTCCTTTGACTTATATAGATTTATCGATACCTATTCATATTATTTATTGTTATATACGTATATAGATTTGTATAGATTTGTATAATATTCCCTTAGCTGTTCAAAATGTTAAGCGTTTTATAATGATTTGGATTATTATTATTCAATATTAAATTATGTTTGAGACACAATGGAAGTCTCCAACTTACAAGTGTCGACATTTTCGTAACTCAAGCACAATATTTTGTATACAATTATAATAGTGAATAATACTAAACACTATTGAACATATAGAGAAATTAGTGATTTTATTTTTAATTCTCGTTTATAAAATTTTTATAGGCAAATATACACATTTTATACTACATATTTTATCGTTTGTAAAACTACCTACTTTGTCCATGCTCTAAATTAAATAGGAAAATAATTAGCATAATATGCTTATTATAACACAATGTTATGAAGTTTTTATAAAATGTTATTGTATTCTATGTATAGATCATTGCGTATATTATGTATGCGATTTTTCAATTCCACGTAGATTTTTTTATTAACTATCCTCCAAAAAAAAAAAAAAAAATAAGAAATAAAAAATTGTTAAATTAATTTTTATATTGTAATTATATATGTTATTTTAATTCAAATAAATAATATCCAACTGAATCGTTAAATAAATTAGAAAACAATAATAATGGTTATTTTGTCATGTTTTCGAAAATATTATTCATAGAGACTTAAAACTTTCTACTATCATCACATTATTACATCGCTATTTGTTTTACATATGACATATTCAAAATATTTAAAAATGATCTTGTCAATACAATTTGCAGAAATCATTACCTAATTTTAAGTTATACAAAACAAAAATGCGCATAATATATTGTATATAAATTATAAATTTTCCATGCACTTCCTAGGATAATTTACATCAAAAACATCCATTGACTTGGTATATGGTATCATCTCGGGTAGGTCACAGGGTAAAAACCAAATTTTCTTTTGGCACAAATACAGGATCTCTCGTTCGTAAAAAAGATTTTTGTGGTATTTAAAAATCATACATGGTAGGTTTAAATGGTCATGGATCAAAGGTAAATATATATTTTATGTATAATGTAAAAGGAATAAAAAGAACGATTAATAAATTAAAAAAAAAATAATTTTAAGCTTTTCTTCTTGGTATCAGAGTTAGTCAATACAATATGTATGCACATTATTGATGAAGCATATTGCAACTTTAATTGTTAGTTATTTATAAAATTATGTATGATTTTTTAATAATTCATTGATAATAAATATGTTGATATCACTTCAGTGCGATAGGTAGCATATCGTAGTACCACCGATTAAAGTTTAATACCATTCAGTTTTGTGGAATTACCCCAAACTTTAAGGCCATAAGTCCGCACGAGCATAATTAATTATTTGTACGTAAATTTTTTTGTAATTAATTTAATGGGTTTGTTATTTGAAATTAAACTTTTTCGATAGTTACTTGAGGTGCAACTACCAAATCTCTTTTATACCTAGAATTTTTGATTTATAAGACTGTAATTTTAGATGAAATTATTATTTTTATTTTTATACCCTAACTCTTTTATAGTAAAATGTTTATTTAACTCACCGCCAAACAACTGTAATAATGCATTTCAGTATAATATATATATTTATATAGAATATAACAGAAAGACCTGACAAATAAAAATAAAAAATTAATTCAAATAAAACGTATGAAAAAAATTATGAAAATTATAAAAATAATTTATTTACTTATGTCTGAAAATTTCCAAAAAGTAATATTTTGAAAAAAGTTATTACGAGTACGTTTTAAATTAGTTTACTCCAATACATATTGATATTTCTAAAATTGTAAAAAATAACTTACTTAATATAAATAAACGTTTTTAAGGTTCGAATTTCTAAAAAATAAACTTTTAAATTGGCTATTTTAAATTTTTCCAAAAAAATTTAATTAAATTTAAAATTTTTATTTTAAAAAAAAATATTATAGCAAAAGTTATTTCATTTGCCAGGTCTTTCTGTTACACTCTGTATATATACCTCAGGGTTTTATAATACAAATATTCACTAATGGTATCCAACTTTCATGTTTCTGTCGTAGATATGCTCAACGTTATTTATTATAATTTTTGGGTTAGGTATTTTTATATACAAGTATAAGTGCCTGAGTCATCTGGGATACATTTAACCCCACGTGACTATCCGTGTAACTTTTTGTGCTAAGGTCATAACCATGATGTTTATTTAGAAATTAAGTAATATAAATATATTATCTTTTTATCTTCATTAATTATATCTGAAAAGTTATTTTATTATGTTTTTAAACTTTTTACTTTTTAGTTATACAATTTTTAAAAATTATGATACTTGAGTTTTTGTCTATAAATGTAATTATGTTTTCCATTAATATAATATTAAATTTTTATTATTATTAATGTAAAAATAATACAAATTGAATATGGTTAGATTGGATGTTTCTATAAGTAGCAGGTTTACACTAATAATTATAAAAAAAACAAATTTTATATAATTTTAATGGATAAGAATAACAAATAATATTGAGAATAGTTTACCCTACGCAAATATTGATGTCATAAAATACCATGTGACTAACTTACTGACTTACAATGGGTTAATGTTAGAAGCATACCGAGCCATACGTTAAATGCTAGACTTTTGATTCTAATGTGATATGGTGATCAGTTAAAATGGACGGTCGATAACTGGGCCTCAGTATTTTACCGATTGGCAAAGTGCCATTTTTTATATCACAATCTAGCTCAAGGTGGTTATGTGAATTTAAGGAAGTAGTATGTACTTTAATATATCGAACTCGGCGAAATAACAGCTAATACTAATAGTGAAGACGATCTCTGTCATTCAGTGATGATTTTATCCAATGAATGACGACGTCTGACCATAATACGACTTAATGCATTGACCAACACCAAAGACAAATCAACACTGAATATTGAATCTAGAATATTTTGACATGAAAATATTTTAGTATAACCTTTTGGATGTTATCGTTGTTTGTTTGGATGTATAACCGATTTGACGTGAGTATTTTGGGTGCAGTAAAACCACTTTGAAGTGATTAAAGAAAAATAAGTATTTTTATACAAATTTACATATTAATAATTACATTTTTTTTAAATATGTTAGTCTATAATTTACTAAAACTTATAAATGTATGTATTTCAGTGTATATCTTTCGTTCGTTTTCAGCGTTAAAAATATAAATATTATAGTTGTTTATTAATAAGATGATATAGAGTATTTTTTTTATTTAACATTTAAACAAATAATTGTACAATGTAAAACTCAAAAATTTCTGTTTAGTGGTATTACTATCATCCTTCAAATTATATCCAAGACCAGTGAGCTGTGTCACGACTTATCTCCAAAGTGTCTTAGCTATATAAATACTAAAACTGTTTAAAACCCTTCAATAATATTTGTAAAGTACGATTGAAAACCATCTCGTGGGATTTTCGACCAACCACTTAATTATTGTCCTGTTGGTAGTTGAACAAAATGTTTTGTGGTGATTTGAAGTTGATACTTATGATTCAGTCAGTGTATTTCTTTGTTATGCGTTGTGCTTAAATCTGTTTTTCTCACCAATACACGTTTGACATAGGCTTAATAGATATGTTCATAAAAGACAATTGTTAGATAGCCATATGCCACTCCCGAATCTCCGGTATGATCATATTATTAATAACTATATTAAAAATCAGTGATCCGTTATTCATCACAGATTTGTTTTATCGTGGGTATAGCAAAAATAATTACATTAAGATACAGATAACGTACCTACCTACGTGTTTGTGTGTAATATAAATTTCACGAAAGTGCTTTAAAACGTTTTGCCACACTGCGGTGTTTGGCATTGTAGTTGCCACAAATGATAAAATCATGACTGACAGTGCCGAAATAATCAGTATAATAATTACATAATTTTGAATATTCATAATATATCTTGAATGGTGTAATAGATTGTCGAAATTGTTGTTGAAATATTATAATTACTATCTACGCCAATCAACTTAATAAGGCTTTAGCAAATATCAGAGAAGTTAATAACATTCTATAGATACCTTACAAATATAGACAGAAAAAGAATTATTTGGCATTGCTGTAGATACACCTTTCAGGATAACAATATGATTAGACTACATAATTTGAGTATACTACTTATTGGAGACAGGTTCTTCTTGGGCATGAACTTTGAAACAATTTGTAGAAAAAAAAATTTTGATTTTTAATTAGTTCTTTCTATGTCAATTTTTTTTGGAAAGTACTGGAAAAGTTTTGTTTACTATTTGATGATGCCAGATTTCCACAAATGAATAAAAGATATATTCATATTTGCGTTGATGGGTGGAAAGATTGAATCATTTGAAATAGTTGAAGTTTTATTTAGTCTGTCGATTACTGAACTCTTTATCCATGTCATTTTTAAAACTTAATTTGTATCTATTTTTTGCAGACGTAAATTGGAGTTTAGTTTTAGTTATTGCTATATATTAGACTAATGAGAATTATCACCATACGTGACATATGATAACAAGACACACGATGTTAAGGTGGTAACGTACCATTGCTTTAAACATAAGAATTAACATTTAAACTAAAAATATAAATTGCTCTTTTGAATTAAACACAAATTGTATTATTTTTTAAGTAACGCATAGTTTTGATGGATTTTTTTTTATGGATAAAATGTACACATTCTGAATGCAGCATACTAATAATATATATTAGTTGAATGCCTCAATAGTGAATTGTGATTTGAAAATCTATTTATTTTTAAATGTCAATACTATACCTACATTTATTGTATATTAAAATTAAAATATTAATTTTAGATTTCATATTACAAAAGTCAATTTAAATTACTTTAATCTACATCTAGGACAAAGTCTAACAATAAAAGGGACACACGTGTGAGTTATGAATACAACTCAGCAGAAAAAAAAAATTTTAAAATATTTAATTGATTCGCGCTGTAAAACATTTAGACACACGAGAATACGATGGTTTATTTATCTACACATAATATAACTATTGTATTTATTAAGTTGTAATCATGACTAAGATTTAAAAAAAACTTGTATAATTTATAGTTTTAAGAGAAAAATAAAATATCACACAAATGGCAACTATTGTTGAATCGCAAAAAAAATTACTTCGACCATAAAATATTATTTATTATTAATATATTATACTTTTACGGTTCAACTTCATTTTATTAATTGATAATTATTATCGTTGTATTATTTATGATGATTTTTAATAAAATATTATACACTAAACTTTATATTATAATAATATAGAGTGACCAACACTTGTTTTTTTAGATTTTGTTTAGTAGGTACTATACGCCAGAATGGAAAATTTAATTTTCCAATGCGTTAAACAATAATAACATTTTGCTGTTCCGTTGTGATATAAATGCACACTTAATGATATTATCACTTATAGCTAATATAATTTAAATTGCAATAATGATAACAATTATTATTAATTATTACAGTGAACACTATAATAATAATAATAATAACATAGTCCGCGCATGTAGATAGTAAATATTATATTATTATGATATAATTTTCACGCACGTGCAAACGTATTTATATTCATTAATTAAATTAATATTATTGTTATTATTATTATTATTATTATTATTATTATTATTATTATTATAATATCACTTTACTAAAAACCATTTATAATTCAACTGCAACACTATGTGGCATTATAATATTGTAATTTATTTACTATACTGTGCTACAAATTAAATTAAAATGTGGTTGTGTGTTTTCTTCTGTCAGGTTTATATTTATTTTATATAGGTACACATAGGCCGGTAGTATAATAATATATAATAAATTTGTTTAGGATTTGTAAGTATATTTTATAGCGTTTTAGCTTTTGTAATCTAACAGGCACATTCGCTTGTATATTATGTTTGTGTGTTGTTTCGATTAAACATTTGTAGGTTTTACACAAATATTTTTCGTACGACATATTACGATTTAAACTACTATATTATACCACGAGAAACGTGTATACACACATATGCTGCATTTGTAGTAATTTATTCACCGATTGTTTTACCTTTATCACTTTTTAGTAGAAAAAAATATATACAATATTCATAAAAAAAAAAAAAAATACGTACATTAAACATATATTATGAAAAAGAGTTTTTAACATTCAAGTATAATATGTGATTAGTTATATATAAACTATATGCGATATGTACAGTTTATTCCTTATAATATCTGACATGTACGTTTTTAAATATGTTGCTTGAAAAAAAAAATATTTTTTGTATAAGTAATACAATACACGGAATCGTCCAATAGCTTATAAATGTCCGTTATATCAATGTGTTCACATAAAGTAGTGCATTTTACTGGTAAACAAGTTACTTGAAAACAATATTATGATATTTATGACTATTACAGAAAATCGTTCGGTTAGGTTTAAATTTATAAAAGTAAAAAAAAAAATAAATAACGAATTATATTATACTGATGCTACCAACTAAGGTTCCAAATATTGAATATAACAAGCACCACTTTTTATCGAAGAATTGTTTTAAAATGTCCAATCTTTTGAAGCATTACAACTTGCAATTCGTGTTCAATTTTATTTTAATTATCTAAACTGATTCAGTTATAAAATATTTCATAACATACAAATTAGCTATTTTAATACCCAATATAACAATATTTTTTGAATATTTTCTACATATTTTTTTCATTCTAATTAAAAGGTGATTGTAGTAGATTTAATTTCTTTGGATTATTGGTTTATAATATTTTTCTAGGCATACTTTAAATTAGTTATGTTTTGTTAATTATCTACTACACGTGAGTTAATAATAATTTCAATTATATTATACAGTATCTTATAAGGTCTATAGACCTACATAGTAAAATATAATTTCATATATTCTAATGTAAGTAATGTTATAACTGATTATAATATAATATAATAATAACACGTCCGGATATATTATAATGCATTATTATAAGATCGTATGATTCTACATTTTATTTCTTTTAAACAAAAAATTTTCCAAATAATTTATTTCGCTTTTAACAAAAACAATAAATCTACACTTGATAATTTGTTTTCTAAAAAAAAATATAAATAAAATATCTATTTAGATCAGAAATCACAAAAATGGTTTTTAAAAAAAAAAAGTAGAAAATAGAGATTTTAGACTCATAATGTATGGCAAAACAATAAGCTCAACCCGTGTTTTTGAATTTCCCAATATATATATATATAAATGAATGTCTGTCTGTCTATCCTTTATACATCCCTAAACCGTTCAACCGAATACGATTAAATTTGGGACAGAGATAAATTAAGTAACTGAGAAGAAGATTGGCTAATTTAAAAAGGTAGAGGTCCAACCCCGAGAGGTGCTCACATAGGGATTTTGAGATTTACGATGAAAATATTTGTTTATAAATGGTTGTTATTGGTAACTATGATTGCTATGGTATTAGTATTAGTAAGAATATGGTATATACATTTTTACAAATAAATGTATACAAAAAAAAATTCTTTGGCATAGGCCACTGTCGCAATATTTTTCATGTACCTACCTAAATCTTATTTCACTCACTTACGCACCTCATGGGGTCTGCAATCCATCGCAGGTAAATTGCCTACCTGCTAATTTACAGCTCGCATATTGTCCGTAGTCTAATGTAGTGACCTAATGCAGAAAAAAAATTAAATAGGCACACAATATCATATGCATAAAACCGTTTTCATAGATATATTAATAATATTTATTACTGTAGGGCCCAGATTTTTATGTAAAAACATATTTGTATCGAATGAAAATTTCTTAGTTATAATTAAAAATTAGTACTTTTCATAACAACTTAAATAAAAAAAAAAAAATGCATTTATTTTTATATAATTTCGCGTATTTTGAAGAAAATTCTTTTTTTTTCAAATCAATTTATACTTATTTACAGGCGTATTGACAATAGCCATAATAGGCAATGATTATTTCGCAGGAATTACGTTTTAATTTGTCGTAAAAGAGAACATCATCATAATAAATAAGATAAAATAGGTAAACGATTTTTGATATCACCATAGGTATATGTTATGTAATTTATTATTCAAGTAACTAGCTATTTTTGTTATTTTTAGCTATTTTTTTTATATGACTTTGATTTTAAAACCGAATTTTGAATAAAAATTTTTTGATAAATATTTCAAATTTTTTTTAATAGATCACGATTATTCACTGGATATTGCAAATTTAAGTCCACGGTAAACTTACTAACTTACGTAATTTATTTATTGACTAATATTCACGTATAGTTACGCTGACAGAAATTCAATTCCCAAATATTCTCGTACCGTATAATATCATCAAGAAGTTGCGTATTTACAATACCTATAGATATTATTTAGTAGATGCATATTTTATTTTATTAAAGCCCAAAGTACAGTAAATGAAAGTTAAAACTTACATAAGAGTAGTAAATCAGCGGAAGTGAAACGGAACCAAATGTCTGGATTAGAGTGAAAAAATTGAGTGGATATTAGCATGACACATCATGCAGTGAATCGGGTTGTTCAAACTGTAGTTGGTGGCGCGCATAGAGATAGCAAAAGTGGCGGTAGAGCGGGTCCAATGTGAAGGAACGCGAAATTTAGTAAGAGAAAAGAGCGTAGGAGCATCGGTAGTGCTATCAATGAAGTTTTTGAGAAAGTTCAAGTTCTGTCAACTCTTCTGTCTGCTATCGTTGAAAGACTGAGTTCACAGAGAACTGGTGAGTAGTCATGCATCGAGTGGGGAATATTCAATACACTTAACTGCCATAAGATAGAAAGCGTCTTTGGACTCACTTAATGATTGTAGAGTTGTAAGCTGTATGGGGATCCCAAAGAACTAAACCATATTCAAGCAAGGGTCGCACTAATGAGCAATAGAGAGCCTCCAGCGGAGAGGTAAGCTTAAAGTCTGACGATATTCGTTTTACGAATTCTAATGCCTTATATACCTTACAACTCATTGATAGTATATGATGGTAAAAATTAAGGTCTGAAGAAAATAGAATATCCAGGTATTTGTTTTTTTTTTTGACTGATCGATGTTAGGATAATATTGTTAATCGAGTAGGTAAGTGAATAAAAGAACAGGATCTGACGAATGACATGAATTGGCATTTATTTACCTTCAAGTTAACACTAATGAATTCAAACCAATTAACTAGGGTATTAATTTCATCTTAAAATTGAAGACAGTCTCATCCATTGCTAATTTGGTGAAAAATTTTTAGGTCGTCCACAAAAGTTATAATATTGCTATTAGGGAGCATTTTCTTAACATCGTTAATGAATAGTGCGAATAGAAGAGGTGACAGGTGCCTCCCTTAAGGAATACCTGTAGGAATAGGAGAGACTTCAGATTTACGTTCATTGATTTTCACCCATTGGTTCCCCCCAGATTAGTATGATTAAAATCAGGACAATAGCAAATCACCAATCCTTGACTTACTAAGAACTTAAATTAAAATTTTGTAATCGACTCTATCGAATGCTTATTGACACACTTATTGAATTTTTTACGATTTTCACAGATTTTTGGTGCCATTACTGCCATCCTACAGTTTGTCCTGCCATTCCTGATCATAGCGTTCTGTTACGTCCGAGTGTGGCTAAAACTTAACGATCGGGCCAGATGCAAGCCCGGCACATCGACAAAAAATGCAAGGCGGGAAGAAGTGGAGCGCGAAAGAAAAAGCCGAACTAACAGGTATTTAATATAATATACATACAGGCCTCCCATATTATTTTTTTAGTCAATATACTAAATGTTTTTGCGGATTCTATATAAAACTTCCAATAATAAAATACAACGACCCATTACAAGTGATACGATTATTGCATATACTATAATTTATAGATAATCAATGGTTAATCCGCAGCTTAAAAATGACTATACCTTATACCTATATCATAAAATATTATTTAATAGGTATAAAACAAGTATATTTATCAAAATTTCAAAAAATTCAGATTAATTTTAACGGATCTTTGTACTGTAGATCCAAATCCCTATCTCTTGTAAGGGGCTTGCGTACACCGTTATAATACACTACTATATGTTCTGTAATAATAAAAATATATAAATTTTACTGAGTGATTCACTAAGCAAGCCCACACTCCCTTTTTTTTTAATAATGCAGTTATTCAAAATTTAATTAATGGTATTTTTAAATATATTTCAAGTCTGTTTTTTCGAAAACTTGAGATTTATTAAACCAATTAAACAGTGCCTCGAGGTAGTACAAGCATCTGTATTTTAAAAAACACTTTTTAATTTAATTTCTTCAGTATATAATATATATATATATTTTTTTTTTTTTAATATTGATGTATTTAAATATAAATTTGAATAAGTAGTTTGAACTAAGTAGTTTTTAAGTTACATATTAAAATGTATAAAATACTAAGAATAAAAGTCCTTAAAAAAAGATCTACAAAAATATAAAATATATGTATTATTAGCTATAGTATTTATTTTACTGGGACATTTTTTAAAAATTAAAAAAAGGTTAATATTTAAAAGATTAAAACTAGTGAATATGATTTTTAAATCCTTACAGATGCCATATTGTCCAATCATTTTAGCCTTAGTAAATACATTATGTTTAATAACTCAGAAACTACTCATTTAAATTTTAGATTAGATACATTAAAATTCTCAAAATATTATCTGCTGAACAATTTAAGGTTAAAAAGGAGGAAGGGAGTTCTCATTTGAAAAACGTAAGTGTGTATTACCACATGACCCTTATTAAATGTTATAAAATATGTACAGTATTCAAAAATATTTTCTTTAAGTATATTTAGAATTTCCGAAAATCTTATTTTGAATAACTTAATTGTTAAAGAAAAAAAGTGGCTTATCTAGTGAAATACCTGTATATATATATATATATATACACAATCCTCACGGGAATGGTACTGTGGTAGTATAAGTACAATATAAATGCGAATAGGTAGATATATCAAGACGTATAGAAAATATAAAAATAAGTAGATCCAGAGTCCAAATACACTACGTATAGTGTTTGGTTTCAAATTCGAACTACCGTCATTAAATAACAATATTATATTATTATATTTTGATGTATTGTTCCGTAGAGAGTTAGCTGTTGCGGTAAAAACCACGTAATTTGCAAATGCCGGTGTATCGTTATAATAATAATAATATTTGGCCACGTATATAAATTGACGTATAATATTATATTTCATACAAAAGTCTCGTAAAATTACCTCTAGAATTATTTTCGTATCGATCTCCATCGTCACCGCGGCGTATTGTTAAACGGAATAGCGAGATGTTTTTATTTCAGGCCATTAGGTTTAGAGTTTAGTAACAACATGAAAAAAAAATCTCGTTGTAACATCTTGGATGATTTCCCATCGGACTGCTGGTGCCGCCACCGCCATTGTACTACACAAGCGGCGCCTATATACAAATGCATAATATTTTTCACCGTATACTCTCCGCCGGTCGTGCTGTGCAGTGTTTACCAGTCACTTAAGTTAAAAGCAAATAATACATAAACAAAATAACTCGAGTTTTCCGTTATATATATATATATATATATATATGTTTCAGACTATTTTTGTCCCCCAAACTCCGTTGCGTTCGTCTTTATAATAATATTATAATAACTATTGCTCTGTGTACAGATCTACGCGCACCGCTCTCCCAAAACCAACCAGTTATTTTAACGTGCCCTCTGACCTGAGTCACAAAAGGTGACACGAAAATGATATAATAGTTATTACACGGTTTTCGTGCAATAAACTTAAATCGAGATTTACAATAATCTCATAAAGAAAAAAAACTTCACATTAATTCATATAAATGATTAAGGGTTGCATACGTAATCAGTGGCTTAATTTTGTTGTACATGTGGGGGATGAAGTTTTTGTACATGAATATTACCATGTAGATATATATTTATTAGTGCAATGAACTTTTACCATAATATATTAATTAAGTCGATTTTTATTTGTTAGTGCAATAAACTTTTGACCAATAAATATTAAATAAAACAATTTTTATTTTATTAGTTTTTTTTTCGTGCATGCTTGACAATATTTTTTTTAAACAATTGCATCTTTTTAACCCTTTTCAAAAAAGTTTGAGGGAGTTGTGAAATCGATTATTGAATACCTGTTTCATATTTTAGAATTATTGCCAAATACAAAAAATTGTTTTCACACAGTATTCGATGATTTAAAATTATGAGTTGATATGGTGTGCCCATTTTAATACACAAACAATAAAAGTCGCCATCCACTACTTCTAATATCACATAGCAAGCGGTACGAAGTTACGGACATCGATTTTACTACAATCGAATTCAGGATTTTTACCTTTAGATTTTGGACAGTTTATACTGTTATAATGTTTTCATTTAAAATTTATATCATTTTTTTCGCTCGTATTTGAAGTTTTTTTATGAGCTGCCTTTAATAATTACTTACTGGAGAATAATGTTATTTTCAACACCAATATTGACAGCAACGTCAAACTGTTTTAATTGTCGATAGTGTACTGATTTTTTTATACTCACAGTTATTATGACTTTGACTCCATATTAAAAAATAAAAGTCACATTTTTCTTTCAAAATTGATTTTACTACAACTCCGTTTGATCACAGTCTTTTTCTACATATCCAAGGTGAAGTTGTATATATACATTAGGCATGATTAATATAAAGTGGTACAACCTGTCAAAATGTATGTCAAAAAACCTTGCCTTAGTACTTAATTTTTTTGTTCCACCGACCAAAACGAAATCATCATAATGTTATACAAATGTAAGGATGTAACGTAATTGCGTTAAAAACATGGCGTTATTTTATTATTTTGCCGTTCAGTCGACAATATCGCCCGGTACATTTTTCCAAAGTAAATTGCAAGCGTTTACGGTTATCGACCGCCACCACAGCGCTCGCTAACACATAATATTATAATTATAATTATAATTTATCCTACAATATTTAATATTATACCCAGTCGATATTCGTCACAGTATCACACCTTAACCATCGCGTACTATATGGCAATCGGTAGTAATTAAGCTGACTCGGATGAGGGAGAAAGAACAATTCAGACGGCTTTAGAAGGGAGCATATTTACGACGGAGGGATATGCATTAATTTATGCGATCAACACCAAAATATAGCGATATGAAGATATATGTATAAATGTATACAAGTATCCATATATATATATATATAATATATGAACATAATTATTGTTCAAGTATAAAGGGATTAACGATATTATCATGACGCGTCGCATGCGTGTTCGTAAATTAATGTAATCAAGGATTTCATGGATGTACAAATGCGAATTTCAGTATAATTGTAATATGTATTCATATAACAGTTGACACGTTGCACAAGTGCACCACAATGTTTCAGATTTCACATCGGTTTAATACGTAATAATATTTTTGAATTTATTAATATCTTGTAAAATATATTTAAAGGTTAAGAAAATATTGCATAGCCCTACGTTTTTTTTTTTTATAATTTGATATTTATTATAATTTTTATAATAAAATATAATTTATGAATAATTTTTTTTTTTTTAATATTACAAATACTGTATAAGAACTATTATAATATTATACTATTATTATTAACTCATAAGCTAATACCACGTCCTGTGGAACGATGTGAATAGGACTATGGTATAAAGAGCTTAACATTTTAAATATATAGAAAATGTCATTAAAAAATAATAATATATAATGACATACGTAATTGTGAAATATTTTAGGTCTCTATAGAATATTTGTTGAATTTCGTCAAAATTAAAATTTTAAGGTCTATAAAAAAATATAAATAAATAAATGAATAATTAAAAAAACAACTGTGCCCATGTATTTTTGATATTTTTTAATTTTCTGCAACTATAAACTTTATAGTTTCTTGTAATATATTTTCAAACTTAATTCCATAAATATATATATTTTTAACAACATTTATAGAATACAATTGTTAAAATTAAAAAAAAAATTCAAAATTTCAAATACCATTAAATAGCCTAAAATGGGTGAACATTTTTTTTTAAATTATGTACGATGTTGACTCAAATAATTTAACGAATACAAAAATTATCAGGACACTAGCCGTATATTTCAGTCTTACAATTTAATGGTTTACTATATCACATAATATAGGTATACATGTTAGTTATTCAAAATATTATACTCAGTAAATATAATACAAGGTTCCTTATAATTTATTTAAACTCCTTACTAATTTTTAATCTTCTATTATTAAAATATATTTTATTTGTATGTACTTTAATCAATAATTAACTATCATACGTATGTATTAATTGTTTTCTTATTAATATGTTATTTACAATTTATCTTTAAATTATCAATTTTATATTTGTGTAACCATGTTAAACTACCATTTGGCATAGATAAACCGATAACAATAACTAAATTTAAAAAAAATGAGCATAATTCTACAATTATTTTTAATAATCTTTTGAAGTTTAAATTTTGACAAAATAGGATATTTACGTGTAAAATATCAATTTTCTTATTTTATTTTAATTTAAACAAAAAAAAATTTAGGAATATGTTTAAAAATGTCATCAAATGTTTATATTGACATTTTCTGAGTAATGGCAAAATTTAAAAAAAAAATTTATTCTTTTTGAGCTATTATTAGACATTTTTTAATGTAATATTTTAATTTCTTTTTCTAAAAATATCGATAAAAAATGTTCATTTAGTCAAAAAGTCGAAAAATGTAATAAACATTTTCTATTATACTTTTTAAGAATAATCACAAAGGTATGATTTTTTTAAAAGCACTTCAAGTTCAAATTTTGACAAAATTACTAAATTTATCAATTTATGTTGTAGTTTAAATATATTTAAAATTTATAAAAAGTTAATTTTTTATAGCTATGGGTTGAACATTTAAAACAAGATACCTCATAAATAGTTCATACTGTTACCAAAAAATCTAAAAATATATGAGCACAGGGTTTTTTTTTTATTTATATAGATATTTTAAGTTTTAAGTTGGACAAAATTTAATGTTCAAATGATTAGTGACGATTTTAGTTTTTTGTTGTAATTTAAAAATATTGTTCACGAGGACTTAAAATTTTAAAGTATATTATTATATTTTTATAGTCACAATAACATTTTTAAAAGCAATGTTTTCGTTAAAAATGAATTAAACTTACTGCATTACTATAATAGTAAAATAAATTACTTTAATTACAATAATATAAAATATACTTAATGATGTTGGCTGACTGACCGTCGTCGCTCAGTATATAATGATTTTATATTAAATTCAAATTTATCATTTCCAATACACACACACACATATACAATTTGAAAGCATATAGAATCCACATGAAATCTTTACGATGAATTTTGTATGAACAAAATAATTTGTTATACTTTTGAATTGTTTCATTATAGTACTCCTATTTTATACGTTAAAAAATTCTTATTATACTCGTTGGACTAAGTGGTCACGTTTTTGGTAAAACTTTAAAAGTCGGTAGGTACTAGTTACCTATATATTATATGAGAAAATGGAAACATTTATTATTTATAAAAAGTTCTTTAGGATTAATGTACATGTATAGTTATTTATATACAGTGTATATAATGTATGATGTAAAAATATTGTAAAAATGTACAAACCTTTGATTTTTAATATTTTATTTTTCATTTTTTTTTTTCGTAAGTTTCAATAATATATTTTAAGTTAAAAAGTTCAACTTGTAAAAGTCTTCCTTTTAAAAAAAAATGTTAACATAAAAAAGCTTTATATATGACTACTCATCTTATATTTCTTTTATAATAAATATTTAAAAGTATTTGGATTTTCTAACGAAAGGAGGCTCTATTAGGTGTGTTTTCTATGTGGTATACAAAACCCGAAAGCGTAAAAACAGGCCATATATTTCATGTGGTTCTGAAAGCTTATAGTCTAAGAATAGTGTTTTACGGAAGAAAAAAAAACTAAACCGACCACAAATCCGGCGTCATTGAGCTAAAGTCCAAACGGAAACGATATTCTATCCTTTTCTCACACACTTTATATACTTAAGTAATATCATATTATATATATTTATGGTTTTTCTGTATGTGTAGATGTCGAATAAACGTTTTATATATTATATACACTTATAGATATCAGCAGCATCATCTTCAAAGCAAAAGCTTATTGATTATGTTCTGAACTCAAAGGTAGGCAGATTGATGAATAAAATAAAATTGAGTTAATTAAGTTAAAACTCTTATGTAGTCATCGTTTATAACATTAAACTGTAAATTAATAGTTCACAAATAATAATTATAAATATAAATATATTAATAATTCGTCTCTAACAGTATAAAATTATTATTATTAGAAAAATATGAGTCTAGTTTCAAAACCAACTAAAAGAACAATTTTTCAACATTTTTTTTTTTTGCATTGTCACACATAGTAATACACATGGTTTGTAAAAAATAAAAATAATAGTATAAAAGCAAGATTCATTCAAACTGATTATGAACGATTTATTATAATGGCTGATTTCAAAAACACCCATCTAACACTAAAATAAAACTAAATATAATCAAACACGTGTTTTTTATTCACTGTAAAATAATAATTAATTTAATATAATATGATAAAATAGTTAAATAATTTTATATGCCGTCATTTACAATACAATGAAGTTATTATATTGTCCAAGATAAAACATAAATAAATAACTTTTTTTTTTTATTAAATATTTTCAATGTTATTGTTTCAAAACTACTTATATCATAATTCAAAAGGACAATTTTATAACCAGACATATGTAATAAAAATTAAACCAAACTGTTGGTTTTAAAAACAACCATGGATTGAACATTTCATCAAAACCAGAAATATAATATTTTAAATTTTTTACCTCTTTTAATAATCTTTTTATTAAATAAATCTTCACACCTACGCATAGTGCATACTCTTTGAAGCTTTGATTTCATATTTGTTAAAAACTATAGAATTAAATCTTAACCTTATTTTCGTTTTTTTTTTTTTTTTTTTTTTTTTTAAAAAGTATAAAAAATTGCTTATAGCTGTTTTTAAATTAGTTATTTGTAACACCACACTACCTAGATACATGTACTATGTCAATAAAATTCAATTTTAATTTTAATTTTTTCTAATTGTTGATTTTTTATACTTAAAATATTTTTATCTTGGATATTTTAATATGACATATTTTTCCTTGAATATTTTTATTTAAATACGTAAAAGGAGATGAGCAAGGCTTGGCGAATCACTATGTTTAGAAAACCTGATTGAGAATAATACTAGTATCAGTGGAAATATGTAAATCCGGATTATACGATATTTCCTATGCTCGTGACTAGGATCATTATAAAAAAAAATACTGTCAGGTGTCAAAACTTCTAAAGTATATTATACTGTGACGGTTCATCAAACTAGCAAGTTCTTGAAAACAACTTCCCAAGTATATTGGTTTGGTTTTAACCCCATACACCATGAAAAAAGGGTGGGTATGAGTTCTTACAGTGTAAGTTTTTTTTTTACTTACGGTGATATGATGTTTGCTTAAAAAGATTCAACGTTCTTAGCTCTTATATCAGCACCAGATCGGTTTTATTGATTAATGCGATTGATTCATAACGCGAATAAAAACTATTATAAGGAATTAAAATTAAATTCTAATCGTTTGGAACTAGAATATATATATATATATATATAAATTATATATAAATAACACGAATAAGTACTTTTGTGGTGATCTGCCAACAACGAAGGTGGGGTTTGTATATTATAGGTACAGCGCTTTTAGTCAATGACGTAGCATGTACGATTACCGGCTAACAACGGAAATAGTTGTCAAACACAGCTAGACCAAAATCCACAGATGAAACTCGGGCCTGATCATTTTCTCTTCACTATAATATATTAATGTATTATATTATATGTGTATCATACAAGCAGTGAGTATAGTTAAATACACCTTTTCAACGTGTGCGTCGGCGGTGAACAATGTGCGTTATTAGCAGGCTGATATCTATCGTATGTAAATAAATATCAATAATATTATAAATAACAGGTATATATGATAAATATACATTCGTTATAGCACTTGGTAGAATAAAATTAGATAAGGAGTGAAAACAGTAGGAAAAAATGATCTTCATGAGAAAGTGAAAAAAAAATACACACAAATTGGAAAACAAACTCATATTACACGCTTAGAATATATATATATATATATTTCGATTTCATTGTTTCGTTGAATGACTAAGACGTTATCAATTTTGGGGCACCCACGTTTTCTGCTATTCTCTTTTTCTTTTTGACGTGTCTTCAGTCTCAGCTTCTTTTCTTTGAAATACTTCACAACCGATGTCGTAACAACAATATACACTTTTCACATTAAAACGTTGTCTCTTAAAGGATTGCTTGTAAAAAATATATATATATATATATATGTGTGTATAATATTTTTCTTTTGTTGCTAGAGAAACGTAAATAACAATATTCAATATGAAACCGTTCCGTGCCGTGTCGCCATTAAATCTGTTACTGTTTTCGTGGTGAAAGAAAAATAAAAAAGGAAAACCCGATGAAAAATATATCATTTAAATCCTGTCACAAATCACGATGTGTGTTTGTTCTACATAAACTCCACGTTCGTCGAGGGTTCCCCACATGATGTATAAAACGAATACTTCTGACGCGTAAAATGTCCTGAAAATGTTTTATTTTATACACAAAAAACAAACTATTTCTGTTGTACTATAATACATTTGGTCAGTGACAATATTAAGAATTTGTTCTTTTGCGGTGAATGAGCAGCGGTTCTCGTTTTCTAGTTAATCAAAAAAAAGATAAAAAAAATAAAATTAAAAAATCGATAAATTAAAAATTATATTTTAGCTGACTGAATTGCTATTTAATAGTATACTTTAAAGAATATATATATATATATATATATATATATATATATATATATATATATAATAATTATAAAATATAACTTCGTACATTACTCACAACATAACTAAATGGTTGTGGTGTACTAAAATATTTTAAGAGGACATATATCTTAGTTTGTGGCACTCGCAATATATAGTATAGCGTTCCAAACTTTGTGTAAATTAGTTTAAGTTAAGTATATATTGCTATTTTAGAATATCTTATTTTAAATAATTTTTAACAGAACCTTTTGTGTGTTTCTTCCAGTTGATTTTTTTTTTCAAATTAAGTTATTATTATAATTATACGATAAAAACATAGAAAACCGAAAAACGTTTTACATTTAAAAACCGTTTGTGCAAAATATAATCAATATAATGTTATACAATATATATATCAATGTAGTGATTGATAAGAATATTTATTTTATGGTTATAATACAGTTTATCGTAGTCATGTCGTTGATGGTGCTCACTGCTCACATACATTTCAAAATAATATTCAGATGTAATCTCATACCCATTATAACTACTCTGGACGATATGTGCGTGCATGCGTGTTAATATTGAAATGGTTCTATCAAACATTGATTATGCATCTGGCATCTCGTTGTTGACACAGTCCAATTATAAATTCAGTCGTACCAAGGTATACGTTCGTCATCGTCAGAGGATTAGTCGTTAGACCATTATTATCACATAATATATATTATACTTGAAGAATATATAAATATTTTAACTGCAGTTTATTTTTGTTTAATGCTATACCCATTCATCTGATCACGTACCACATGTAGGTGAATCTTTTAGGGTCAGTTATACATGTGTACGATTATAAAAGGTTTAGCTTTTTTTCCGTATTGTTTTTTAATTTTTTTCCAATCATATATGATGCAACGTTTAACTTGAGAATTGTTAATATGTGAGTACGTCGATATTACAATGAGCGTTCTGAACATCCTTATCGAAAACGGGTGCCTATGTAATAATATAGTCAGTATTGTCTACACGATGGCCAAGGACTCGTTAAAAAATACGTCGTTATAACATTGTTTTCTATTATAATACTTTAATAATTTTGTATAATCGATTAATTAATTTAAACTTACATATTATGAACAAATTAAAAATGTATTTAAAAAAAAAAAACCCGTAATTTTTATAACACGGCACCGATAATATTTAAATAGTATTAAAGATATTCCCACATATTTCCATGATGCAGATAATAATACTATTTTAAAAACGAATGCAAGTATATATGCAATTACACCGATAAGATTTTACTAAATCGTGTCATAACAATAATACGGTCGTTACGTACGGTTCAAATACAATATGGGCGTTGATTTGTATGCTATATTAGCCGATATATATTATCGTTATGTCAAATGTTGTTATAACCAGCCATTTTGAATAATATACAGATATAGGGAATTTTGTTGGGACCTTGAAATTAATAACATTTTACCTGATATGTCGTTATAGATGATACCGACTGTATTACTACGACAAAACAAATGTTATTTTTATTTGAAAAAAACCGAAAACAACAATTGGTTTACAGTCTAAACAAAATAAACACAATTAGAGCAATTAATCAATCCAAATAGTCAATAGTTAAAAGTAAATACAAGTATTGCGATTGTGTATTTCATTTTTGAAGCAACAACACTAAACGTACACATATTACATAATATAAATTTTGTACACATCGTGAGTTGTAAATAATTATAGTTGTAATAAATTAATATAAATTGTATATATGGAATGAACTATTAGAAAGAAAAATAACATCTATGACCGTGATGTACGATGTACCTATTTTGCCTATATAAAACGCCGTCTTATAATTTAATTATTGAAATTAGCATTAACAAAATATTATAAAAAAGAAAAACAACTATTAATATAACCACAACCTGTATCCATGATATAAACACATGTTAATTTTTTTTATTTCTAGTTTTTATTTTTAATTTCATGATAGAGTTTTAGCGCTATTGGAAAATAAAATAAAAATAAGATCGTTTTTTAATTGTAAAACAGTCGGTTTTCTAACGTTTTGTAATAATTTTTATACATGTGACATAATAAAATAACCTGTTAGAAAATCAAGGTTTTTCAAATAACTCTTCCCCACCAATTATTTTTTGTGAAGTTTTCACGACTGTTTTAAAAATAATACAATTCTGAAAATCGTATCCAATTATTCCAATCATTATTTTCTATAATAATAACCATATATATATAAATAATTGATATCTGTTTGCTGAAACAATATTCCTGTGTAAATCCATCTTTGAAATAAGAATTATTTTAAATCCTTTCTTAATGCACATCTAGAGCATTGGAGGAACCACTATTCAAATTTTCAAATTCATATGTTTTGCCGTGTTTAAGAAATTGCAATTAGTAAAAAATGTATTATTTTGAAAATGTAATTTAAAAAAAAAAAAAGGAAATTTATTTAATATAATTAGTACGAATAATCTCCATTAATAATAAATAAAAGTAGTGATTTTGAAATACTATCGAAGTCCTGCAGTAGTATATTACTCGCATACATTGTGAGTTTTTTAGTTTATTATAAGAAGCATGTTTATAGTACAACCTCTAAATACCGGACATTTTTGTTTCAGTTTTGATGACTGAAATGCTGTTTATTATTTGAAGGTTTTACTATTTGGATGTGTTATTTAAGAGAATTTCACTGTAATACAATTTAAGAACTATGGAATCGAATATTGGACATATATGGTAGTATATTATTATAATATTATGCTTACGCAATAAAACATATGCCAATAGTATTGCGATATATTTGAAACTAAGAGCAGGTGCGTTTGGTATGGCTTCGCTATATTATAATGCGTATGTATTTGTTAGATTGGTTTAGAAGTTATCGTCGTTCACATCGTTGAGACGTGTGAACAATTTTACGGTCAACGGGTATTGGACACAAGACCGTACTCTGAAAGGGACAACCTTTTGTTAATATTTGCGTATATATTATTATTATACACACATCTATGCACAATGCACATAATACACTTTACAAGTGTGTGCGTATATATATGTATGTATGTGTGTTTATTATATTATGTTAATTTATATTGTAATCGTCGCCGGAAAAAAATGCGTCTAGTAAAAATTTCATATACCGGCCGATCAACCTTACAGGACCCAAACCAACGGGGCCTATTCAATACGTATACATCGAAGGTCATCGTTTGCGCATCGTCTGTTAACCTGCGTCAAAATATCATACGTCGTTTGCACATCAGCATATCGAACAATAGAAGGGTAAACAAAATACTGAAAATTACATATCTAAGTTGTACAACACATATGAAAATTCAATAATGTATTGTTATAATCTACACATAATAAGTACATATTATATTGCATTAAAAATAAATTGGCTTATTCAATTTAATTTTAAATAATAATTATAATTATTATAAATACCGCGATAAAATCCATGAGATGTGGTTAAGAGCCACACGTATCTCATACACTCGAATTATTTAATAGTGTCATTAACCATAATAATTTTTTTTTTAAATAAATACCCATATAATAATTGGAAATTTAAAATTTTTAAGTTAAAAGTCGGTAAGTCACTTGAAATTATGGATACTCTTATTTTCTTTTATTTCTAATATATATACCGATGCACAAATGATGTACGATCATATTTTTACATGAGGTAAATGGGCGATATACAAACGCCAAACAATGCCTAAGAACTTACCCAAAAGTTGTACGATACTCAACATTATAGTGATGTCTTAAGAAAAAAGTTGAAATAAATAACAATATTAATGATATACGGCCGTATCTAACCTTAATAGAATATTTTTTTTTCGAAAATTACATAAAAATCTTCCCGATATTATAGATATTTGGAATGAACGTTGAATATAGGATAAATCGATCTAACAATTCATGGATCTAATGGGATACATTATTCTCGTCAGATGTAAATCGCCTTGTTAGGAGTATACCTATATATTATTAGACTGAACTCAACAGCCAGTACAGATTTAAGAAAAAAAGCTCAATTCGCAGATATTACAAAGGGCCCAATAATATAGTTCTCGGAAAAAAACACGGTTATAGAGCTACATTTTCGTTTTTCAATAAATAATTTGAGTTAAATTATATAACAGTCAACTAAAAATTAAATAGATACCTATCTATAAATATTATATCTAAATACATTTACTTTGAGCGAAAAATTAATTCCTATTGAAATTGAATTCTTAGAAACTAATATAAAAAGTGAATAAAAAAATTGCTTAAATATTACATGATTTTAAATTATTTTCTATCTTTCTGTTCTTGACTTCTTGTTGAAGAATAAATCAACTGTCATTTGTAATATTTTCGATCGTAGACGATATATTATACATTAAATAAATAAATACATATTTCTATAGGTTGTCAAATGCGAATACGCGTTTGATATGTAGTTATTACCACAGTTGATGCACACATGGCACATGGCACGTGACACATCATCATTCCTAGAATTATCAGATCGAATGATTATCCATTCTGGTTTTGATATAGTAAGAAAACAAATTTATGAAGGGCCCAGTCCACGAATGTCCATATTTACTGCATTAGAAATGCCATTGATTTATAGAGCACGTCCTGTTTGTCCTGTTCCGTCTCGACGTTTGGTTTTGGTTAATTTTTTTCTTTTTTTTTTTCTCGACAGGATGTTGATAGCCATGGTGACTATATTCGGCGTGTCTTGGCTTCCGCTGACCGCCATCAACCTGCTGAACGATTTCTATCTGCAGACTGCCACATGGAAACATTACTACCTGTTCTTCTTCTCTGCTCATGCCGTGGCCATGAGTTCCACGTGCTATAACCCGTTCCTATACGCGTGGCTGAACGAGAATTTCCGGAAAGAGTTCAAACAGGTGTTGCCTTGTTGGCGCAATGGTTCCGGATACGGTACAACCGGGGCAGACGTGGGCCAGGGGCGCCGGGGCCGCGTGGGCGGTTATCGGTCCGAGCGGACGTGCAATGGCAACGACACGTGCCAGGAAACGCTGTTGCCAACATCCATTGTGCTGCCATCCGGCCGGACCACCGCCACTACAGACTGTACTGGACTTGATCTCGTGGTAAGTTATATCTATAATAGGGACTTTTATACGATAATCTCGCATATGACAATGATCTGTATTATTTACCTTATAATGTTGTTACGTGTCCAACACGTAACGTGTTTAACGTGTCGAACAACCGCGCTGTATAGAAAGTAGTGACTTGGTATTTCTTTAAGTTAAACACAAATTAAGTTATAATGATAATTTGTTAAAATAGTCTAAATATTTCTATATTTTACTACTAAAAAATTATGATGGATAACATAAAATGTGCCCGCTCCGATTCTGAAGCCCTGTCTGTGGGTTCTATTTATACGCCAAGTCTCGCACTTGAAAATCCTCTGGTGGTTATTTAATACCTAATGACAAAAGCCGTGGTCTTATGGTATTTGGGGTGATCCATATGTAGTTTCTTCATCGCTATATAGTCAATGTAATTGCATCGTTACTCACAACCGCACCAATGTAATATATATATATATCCCTCCTACATGGAATACTTAATTATAACATATAAAACCAAAAGCCTACAATGTATATTTAAGTTGATTATTATAGTCAATGATGTACACATTCCTATCGTATTATGTAATTAACTGTAATTAATTGGTTCGAATAGTATTATTTTCTTAAAAAGTATGTTGTTCATGAGAATTGAAAACAGTGATTCGTTGACGTTGTGTATAGCTTGTATTTTGTTATTTAATATGCAATACGCATTGTGTTTGTGTGACAAGTATATCATCGAATTAGTACCATGTGACACATTTAGAACCAACCATGATATATCACTTGAAGGTACAATTTTGCGAACAAACACTTAGCAATATCTGCACCATTGTACAAATATTAGTTAGGAGAAATAATTATTTGATTTTAATTAGTTATTATTTGAAGCTGTGATATTACATGCATACAGTATAAGTTCATCGATATGACACGACTAAAAACAATTTTAATTAATGACACTACTTATAGCAAAACTGAGGTTAATGTCTCAGATACTTGTTATTTAAATTGGATATGTTGTACAATAATAATAATATTGATTCCCAATAATTATCATCTACATTATAATATTTTATTTTTGTGCATTACAATGAATATTTTATAATACGGGCACTGTATGAATTTATAATTTTTTCGTACCATTGTGCCAATATTAAATAATTAAAACAATACTATGAATATAACTTATGAAAAAAAAAAACAATTGTAGTAATGTCACTGGACATTCTCTTTAATCTACTACCCGTCAAGCCTTGTAAATTATTATACATATTACTTATTGTATTTGTCTTGTACAAATTATAAATATTCATTTTAATAAAAAAGAAAACTTCATAAAAATAAAACAGTATTCATTAATTTATTGCATTGCAATACTACATTAGGTTATTAGTTTTTCGCCTGGTTGTGCTTTTAAATTGATTACAATTTTGGTTTTAATTAACCTAACTAATCTAACCTCGATCTTAACTATTCATAATCACAATTCATGATCAATGAAAGTTTTGATTATCGTGATGTTATGTATTTAAAAATGAAAAGAAAAAAAGTACCTAATGTTGTTGTAAACCTTGTACATATAAAGGTAGGAGGATGCACAGCTCTTTGGAATAATATGATCATGGTTAATCGCAATGTTTACAAATGTATAATTACAAAATATAATAATATGTACATACAATACTTTTTAAATTATTATTAATATTCTATTTTTTTATATAGTCTTATTCGTGTGTTTAATAATGTAATATAGTAGGTATTTAAATTGAAAAAGTATGAAATTAAATTAAAATAAACTAAATTAGTCACAATAGATGTATTACGTTACATTATTGTTAATGAAAGTGTAAAAGTTTTGTGTAAAACTACCTTACTCCTTTATATATTTAATTTGCATGTTTAGTCGTAGCGAATACAATTGTTTTTAATGAGTTTTATGAGTTGCGATAAATGATTATTTCGTGACTCCTGGTCCATAAAATAACTAGATATATTTACAAAACAATGTTCTAATTTTATCTCTTCAAGAAAGTTTTTACCATCAACTTGTGTATAGTAATTTTATTAAACTGTGGCCCTCATTTACTTCTATAAGAGTTTCTACTATTTGACAGATACCTTAACGGCTTGACTGTTCATTGTAAAGCCACCTCTGTTTTTTTATTTTTTATTAATAGCAATGCATTTGCTTCATTAACACCTTGTTTATTAGTACATATTTTACATTGTAGTGACTTTCAAATAACCCTTACAATAAATCCGAAAATATATACAATCAAACCTAGTTTCTGTGTCTACCTATTGTTTTAATGAACACTTAAAAGTTTTTTCTTCTTCGTCGGTAATGATTTTACTACCTCCAGCATACAATTGATCAAGAAATATATCATTTTTGTTTTGTACATTTTTTTTTTATTTTTATTAGTACCTGAAAAATTAATCAATGCTATAATATTTTCAGATCTTATAACCAATAAAGGTCTATGATTTGAGTTTTTAATAATAATTTAAGAAATTTCAGTGCTGGAATATTTTTTACTAGTTTAAAATTTGATCCACTCAAATAATATTAAAAACAGTCACATAACACATATTTTTTTTAAATCTAATTAACTAATACACATTATTAAATACATTTTTCAAGCATAAATATCATGAACAATTTTTAATAGTGCCTACCTACTGCAATACTGCATAAAAGTTTTAACAATCGTAAATGTTTAAGAAACAAATTCATCAACATTTATATTTTATTATTATAAAAAATGAACATTTCATAATTGACATATTTCTGGGTCTTAAACATGGAACTTTTTTTTGAGCAAAGGAAGGTTTGAATAAAACTGAGTTATTTACATTTTGTTCACTCATAATGGTCAACCACAAACAGTTAGCCTATCCGATGAATTCGAAAATAATATTTGGAATATGAGTAAAGAAAATGCACATACATACTTTAATAAATATATTATACTTGTTACTCTAACACACTGCCTATTATTTCTTAGTTAACATATAAATGCTTACACAAGACAAGACTTCAATAAATCACCATTTCAAATTCTCACAACCATATTCTTTTAAATTAAATATTAAAATTGAAACTTATTTAAAAAGTTTAAAATAATATTAAAGCAAAATATTCAATTTTCTTGACTTCAAATCTTAGTGAAAACATTATCGAACGATTTATCGCAAAACTCTATCCAACAAATATTATGTATTACAAAATGGTACTTAAATTTTATCGCACAATCAATTCGTACCTGATACTCAATTATGTGGTGATAATCATTTCTACTTATAACCAACATTTTTTTAGTTAAACTTATTATTAATTTATAACAATTTAAAGAACAAAAAAAAAATAAATATCATATTTAAACTAGATATACAGATGAGTATGAATATCGTATAAAAGAGACAATTCATTTTTTTTCACTCGATATATAATATATATAACACGTCCGGAAAAAGGTCAAAACATACTTTGCCATTTATATATTATTAGTATTATTACATACACTACACAGTACACAGCTACAATAAGAGTCACAACAAAAGACACTCGTTTCCAAAAAAAAACTTGTAGCAATTACTATCTCCGTATTTTTGTTTTCATTTCTTTAGAACCATATTAAATCCACGTCACATTTTGTCAGTTTCAATGATATGACATGTATTAACTTTTTTTATATACACAACACATTATACAACTCTTATAGCTACAGCTACCATGGCATGTAGTGTATATATATAACTTAATTTATACGTTTTATTCGTTATACGCCAATTTCTATATTATATTTGGACACGAGGACTCACAAATACGAAACCCATAATAACGATGTCACTCTGAAAATGAAAATAATATATTATTTAGATTACCAAATATCTATGTATCTTGTATATTATACTCACTTTGGCATCTGCAGGTATGATGACATTTTATTTTTACATATCATTTCACTCGCTGTAAATATTTAGTTTATTTTATTTCGTATAATATCTAACAGCTTCTAACTAGAATATATAATATTTCCATTTTTCTCACCAACGTAAAATTGATGTCACAATTTACGACGCAAAAGCTTTAAATATAATTTCTGTTGAAATATTAAATTTCTTCTTTTGTAACTGTATATTATATACATTTGATCCTAGGACGATTTTATTTTATAAAAAAAACCCCCTCGTATCCATTGAAGTATGTTTACTTGTAGCAATACAACTCGGAACAAATTTATTCCACAGCGATTTTTTCGTCTTCTGGGAATTTCTTTCTGCACAATGTAAAAACCTCAAAGGAGCTATACATTTTTTTCGAGTAAATCATATTTTTGAGATAACTAAATCATAATAAAATGTAATTTTTATACTTGTTTTTGGAAGGCGAGAGCTATATGTAAATATTATACATATTATTTATAAGTTGTTTAATGTTTACACCCATTTTTTGACGTAACATATTTTTATACGATATTCTAATTATTAATGTTGTTAATCAATAAACATACGTAGGCAAGACTATTTTTGTTAAAAAAAATATTATTTTGTAATATTTATTTCTATAGTTGTAGTTAAATTATAGACCTTATACTCAGAGTACCAATTATGTTTATGAGTTAAATATGCACTTGTTTTATATATTTACTATTTTAGTTAATCATTAACTAATAATCATTTATGATATTCTTCTTAATACATATATTTGTGGGTTATTTATATTCTATTTGAGCGTGAACCAGTAAACATGAACTGCATTATCTGTATATAATATTGTTAATTAAGTAAATTACAAAAAATAATTTCAATATTCAGTTTATTTAATACAGGACAAAATAAATAAATATTAACATGTAGTTTTTTTTTTTTTTTATCAAATCAAATAACTTGTTAATGTATATTTTTGGTAGAAAATTAAACAAAACAAAATCATAGAAACTACAACTTGTGTTGGATAACCATAATAAAATAATATTTTTAAAGGAATAAGAAATAATTCATCGTAATATCATAAAAAGTATCAATTTATCATCGTAATACAAACGCAAGTATGAACAGCTTACCGACGGCAAACCGTAAATTATTGTTAAGCCACCAAGAAGGTAAAAAAAAAGGATGATATATAAATGCAATCTCTCGAATTATCTGGTGCAAATGCAAAAATAAAAATATGGAAAATTAAAAATAATTAGAAAAATTGAAAACAACAATAAACCAGATTACGGCCGAATAAAAAATATGAATAAGGAAGTGAGTGTTTAATTAAAATCTAATTTATGATTTGCTACAGGGTTGGAAATCATAACGTGAACTCTATCACATCTGCCGGATCGTCGCAGGACGATAAAATAAAATAATAATTTCCTAATCATATTAGTTAATTTACGGATGGTTAATAATGTTATACATACATAATTTACTGAAGTATCTATTTAACCCGCGTGTAGTTCTTTACACCGGAAAAAAGACTATATTTTATAATCATAAAACTGCCGACCCATCTATGTTATACCTATGATAGTTTTAATTGCATTATCATTGTCATTATTATTGTTATTACAACATAAAAAAAGGTTGATATGAATACGGTATTTCGCAGTAATTGTTTATACAGTATAGTTTATTATTTTAAAAAAAAAGAGTTTTTTTACTCGGCAAAATAGTGAACTACTGTATGCATTTTGCTTTTTGGATTAGTGGTAAAACATGATAACCCACCATTCACCTGCAACTACCAAGTCCATTATTGTTACGCGAGTTAGATAATATTTCAATGTGTTTAATTTGTATAGGCGTGCCAGGTCAGTATTTATAGGTTGTGTAAAATCCCACGTTATTTGTAACTGACCTTTGCAGCAGTAGGTTTATATTTTATTCATGACCATTTCGTTTGTGTAAAAATCTAAATATTTCATAAAAAATAAATATAAAATTACTAATCAGCTGGGATATAAATTTCAACACTTTTTGACGAACACAATTATTGTCCTACATATCTGTACCTCATCTTAATTTGAAAATTCTATATATTTTATTTATCACCATGCAAGTCTTATATATTTTTTATATATCAAAATTGAACAAAATAATGTGTATAGTGAACATAGTAGAACATCAGTACTGTCATTATTGTAATGGACTTTATAACGCTGGTTTTATTATGGCAGTTTGCCAATTTATTTTTACTGCGTTTCGATCGGCATGTCGAGTAATTCATTTCCGAAATTATTGGCCGCTGAATAAAATCTAAAAATCCGCAGACGATGTTATTATATACTTCATTACGCGTCTCCCTTCACCGTCATCACCGACCAGCCTAACCTAACCGTCATTTTAATGTTAAAAAAACGTTTAATAAGCGCCACTTAAATGTTATTATTGTAGAATATATTAAGTTTTCTCCCCTATCGTCATTCTGTTGACACGCTCCGTACTGAAAACTATAATAAAACAGTGTCTACTATCGAAAAAGTTCATTACATTAGCGGGGATCACATAATATCGTGCAACGACTGCAGATATGGAGATATTATCACAATATCAAACGCAATGAAGTTACGCATATAATATTAATTAATTTAATCAACTCACGCATCATCATATACTAATAATAATATGTGATCCTCACTACGGATCGAGGATTTTCAAACTTTCTAGACACGCCGTATATGCATATAATATATTATATTGTATGCGTTATAATAATAGTTTATTATTATTAATAAGTTATAACACTCAAACACGATAAATGTGCACGATTTCCACAAATAACTTTTACGAAAACTTTTCACACTGGGCTGTGTCATCGTCAAATGTCACTCACGTTTAGTTGTTTTCTAAATTCAAAAATAGATTATATTCCTTAAACAAAAAAAGTAAAATGTTAAATAATTCAGTTAAAAAACCTTGATTAATCACCCTGTATAATATACTATACTATTCAATTTTACTATTAACTTTCCAACAGTCTGAGTCACACAAAAATAAACATTTTGTTAAAATGATGGAATTGGATTTTATAGTTAATAAATTACCCAAAAAATAAACGTGTGGCCAATGTGAAAAAAAAAATTAAATAAATTTTAAAAAGCTAAACAATTCTGAACTAAAAGAAAAATTTATGAGCCTTTAAAATGTAATCTGCTTCGTATTCAGTTTATATGTAAAATAATGCTAAAAGGTTTTTGTTTTATGTTTTTGATTTGATCTTTATGGCAGGATCGCTTTTTTAACGTTCCTATAAAACTTTTCAAATATTGTGTATAAAAATTGCCTGTAGGTCATTAAAATAGACTTCAAACGCCAAAAATAATAATTTTGTATTATCTTTAGGTACTACATTTTTTTTATTCTTGAAAAAATTATAATATGTATTAAAGTTTATTTTAAATAAATTCTTATACAGAATAAAATTAATTATTTTCAGTAAACTAAATTAGAAGTTAATTATATAAGATTAAATTAAAATGTTATTTTAATAATTAATTAAAAGTCTTGTGTTACTTTTTCTGGTTTCTACGTTATAGTACAATATGAAACGACAAATAAAAACCTATTAAGCAAAGTACACTTCAATTGTCATTGTTATTTTAATAAAAAAAATTGACTTTATACACCAATGAGAAAAGTTAATTATTATTTGCAGTGACTTTTACACTTTTAACCTACTAATAAGATGGACTCAAAAAAAAAAAAAAACAAACAAGAATCTCCCCATTTTATTTTTATTAGAAAATATTTCAATATTTGCTTTTAACATTGATCGCGAATCATATTAATTTCGTTGAAATATTTATCCCAATCACAACTGTATAAACATTTTTTCAATAATATTTTGACAATAAAAAATATACTATGAAACCAGCGTATTTTACACTTTTTTATGAATAAAAATATCGTGCTCTTTTAAAATTACCATTTTTCATACGATAATAATAATAAACTTTTAATATAAATAAAAAATTAAAAATTTAAATTTGATGTAAATATTACAATAATATTAAGTTGTTAATTTTATGTATTTAAACATAACTATATAATACAATATTTATAATGATTATAATGATTTTCATATATTGTATAATATATTATTGGTAATTCTAATATTATACCTAGGTATTAATTATTACCGATCATCAGTAATAATATTATTTTGTTCCAAATTCCAAATTGTTATATACTTATAAATACTTAGGTATTAGATAGAAATTAAAATGTAAAAATTTACTTTTTCATATCTGCTGTTTTATTTTATATTAGCTATCCCGCCCAGCGTTACCTGAGCCATATATTAAGTTAAGATTAACCTGAAGTGATTTACATGCATTTAAACCACCTAGGTAAGCAATCCACTGCATTAGATCACGGATAATATGCGAGCAGTAAATTATCAGGCGGACCCCATGAAGTGCGTAAGTGAGTAAAATCAGAAATAGGTATGAAAGACATTGCGACGGCTGCCCTTGGCAAAAATTTGTTTTTTTCTATAAATTTATTTGCAAAAATATGTATATCATAATATATTCTTATTAATTATAATAGTTATAAATATGTAACCATTGACAACCCTATAAATAAACAGAGATTGGTGGTAAAACAGCCATTTATAAACAAATATTTCCATCGTAAATCTCAAAATTCCTGTTTGAGCACCACCCGGGGTTGGGTTTTTCCGACATTTTCTTTCATAAAAACCATCTCCTGGTAATTATGAACAACTGAAAAAAAATTAAGCAAAATCAGTCCAGCCGTTCATGCGTGACGGCGTGACCAAGGGAATAGGGATTCATTTATATATATATATATATATATATATATATATATAGATTTATTGATTATTTTTCATTTAATTACGCACTCGTTTATAGGCATCTTATCATCTATTCTATATAACATTTTTGTTTTTGACCAATAAACCATTCGTAATACATCAATAGCTGATTACTCTGATGACAAAGCGATAATTTCCATTAATAATTATCATTTTACTGTCTTAACAAATCTGCAAAATGACCTTGTATTTATGGGAAATTAGTTTACTAAATAGCATTTTAAAGTTAACTAAAATAAATCTCTCCATACTACCTTCATTCTCAGACTTACCACATGTTCTAATATTTTTCTATATGGTATCCCGTTTTGTACTCTCCTATTGTTAAATATCTTGTTTTAACACTTGATTAACGATTAACTTAGGCCCATCATATCAGAACCAAAAGACAAACTCTAAATAATCGTCAACGCGTGTTAAAAACTTTATTTTGCAATAATTAATGCACCTTAATAGGAATTAAACTTCTTATGTATAAAACTCTAATAAAACCAATTTGGATATACGGACTGCAGCTATGGGGTAATGCGAAAAAATCAAATATTAACAAAATTCAAACCTTCCAAAGCATGACCAAGAGAAAGTTAAATAATGCACCTCCCTACATCTCAAATATCATATTACATAAAGATTTAAATCTAAAAACTAAAAACTATAAACGATGAAGCCAAATGTTTTTATAAAAGATTTCACAATCATTTGAGAATGACTACTACCCCTTAATCATAAATCTAGTATCCGTTACAATACCAACTCATTCTTCAAAACGCTTAAAATGCAAAATAAATGGTGTCGTAATCTATTATACATGTAATAAAAATAATAAAAAATAAAAAATATGTGTATATATATATATATAGTGTAATAATTAGGTGGCTTCTTTTTTCAAAAATTAAAAATCCTGTCACTGTTACTTTTAGCGCATTTTCTTATTGTATCAAATCAATACAGATTGTAAATTTCATGAAAAAAAAAATTACTGACCAAATTCAACTGTATAATTTTAATTGTATTATATGCTCCGTGCACAAATTTACACGGGAAGCCTGGACTTTAGCATTTCCAAAGACAATAGAAAAAAGTTCACTTTTTAAGAGGGGTGGTGTAGGTTTGATTGATATTGGCCCAGGGTTAGGCCAATGACCCGATGGGGTAGACAAATTGCTGGGGCCACGCAGGGGTCACTTCAAGTATTTAAACGTGTTTGGATACGACACACCGTGTAAGCACTTTAATACATTATGTTGATATCCTATATCACCTTCAAATGATCATTTTTATGTTTTTTTTTTTTTTTTTTGTTCAAATTTCGACGCAGAGTAGGTACATTTATTAATAATTAAAAGTAACTAATACATAATATATTCCGATACTCCATACTCTGGTATTTTTCAAACACGCAAATCGCGAATGAAGCACGTATTTGGTGAACACCGTGTGGGGTGATTAACTGCTGCTCGTGGTTAAACGATATAATATATTATACAATAAAGCGCCACCGTAGATGGTACTATGAAATCGACGAGGCTGTAAATGAATAACTACAGTGCCAGAATTTGAGTATGTACATTATCACTGTATTGAGTGTGTGGACATTTGTTTTGTCGACGAGTTGTGTTTGTGGCAGAATGCTTTTAACACGTAACGCCTGTTCGATCGCCTCGAAATTTCACGTGTAAACCAATGTATTAGTATTTGCAATTGAAGTGCCATTCAAGAGATCTCGTAAGTTCTATATGTACCTACAGAAATAGATATCCGTGAAAAGTCTACGCTCGTTTTTGAAGCAGAACTCGGGAATCGCCGATTTCGTATTGCATTAATAAAAAGTGTAGAATATTAAAGTTGTATTTTTAAATATTCTATTAAAATAAATACTACGTGTATCACGTGGATTATCCATTTATACAGGTTATCACATAACACCACAGGTTTTGAATCCCCTGTTATTTTTGTTATAAAAAAATATTAATATTGACAACATGATTGTTTTTATCAATTTTGATATCGGTTATCATTCCAATTAGCTGATAATCAGTCACAATATTTTGCGTAGTGTTTGTATTTATGGGGTATCCCATAAACTCCGTCGTTTTAAAAATTGAATAACACAATTAAATTTTGAATAAATAAATTTTTGAATTGCTCCCATCATAAAGAAAAATCAGTGAGGTTAAATGATCTTGCAAGAAATTTCTGATAACGCATAGTTGGCTTTTAATATTACTGTGAGATTCTCTAGAAACCAAGCAGATGCTTCGATGTTTTTAAATTATTAAAGGTATTTGAATTATCGGATGTTGACTGCACGACAATATTGAAAATTCACAGACCATACCAAATTTCCATCATAAACAAAGGTAATAATTTTATTCAGAGATTATGTGTGTGTGTATACATCCCTACTCGTAGTAATTGTAGTAACCAGTAGGTATAAATATTATACATATAATACGTAAACTTTGTTTCACGGTGGTAGTGTAGTGGCACATAATATCGATAACTGATGATATGATAAACATCGACGGGGTGATTGGTTACAGATAACAAAATAGGTTAACTAATAGGACATTACCCTTTTTTGAAATTAAATGTATGATAAAGTTCAAAGTCAAATTCAGATACAATATATACTATATGTTGTCATTTATCTAATTATTTCTAATGTATACATTTAGGAATTTTGCAAATCTCAGTATAATTTCAATTTATGTAATATCAATATGCTTATTGTTATAACACTGTTTTGTTCATAAAAAAAGTTTGTATTATATTTTTATAAATAAAAAACGACCAATGTTGGTGTCTTGTATGATACCGAAATACAATATCCAATAAAAACAAATCGTTTTTTTTTTAGCCTAACTTAAAAATAATGTTACCTATATGTATATTGTTCATATTTTGATTATGGTAAATAATAGAAGTAAAATTAAAACTATGATGCTTTACAACATTATTTACCAACAGGATTAGAACACTATTAAGATATATCTGAAATGAATCAGGTGTGATGATCAAGTGTGAGATATGTTATGACATTTAGAAACATTTAATTACAAACTCAATTATCTAATCACCTCAGTTCATTTAGTGTTAATATCATGAACATAATTAACTTCTAAATAAAGTAACAAACTTCATATCATCGAAAAAATATGAAGTAAAACATAAGGAAAAACGTACAAACGATAATAAAAAAGAAGAAAAGAATTGCAACTTGAATAACACTGGAAAATTGAATTATAAGATAGTAATAACATAGAAAATAGTGCAATATTTAACTCATTATTCTAATCAGATAAATAGCAAACGAGAGACAGGAAAGATATGATTTTCCAAAACCAGATTTAACAAAATATGACCAAGAAAATGGAATTTAATTATTTAATTTTATAATTAATTCCTAATTATTAACATTTAAAATAAATATTATAAAGGTTTATTATATCATTTATATTTAAATACATAAAAATGAATGTTTGTTTATTTGTTAACTAGAAACTCAAAAACCATTAGACTGTATTCAATAAAAGTTATGTCAATAGACTCCTTAAGACTTGAAAGATGTTTATAGCGTTTTTTTCAACCCCTTTAGGTACCTCCTAAAGGGTGACTCACAAATTAATTTAGTTTTTGGTTCACAAAAAAAAGAAACCTTTTTTTTTTTGTTTATTTATAGGATTGCTATTGGCTACATAATATTATAAGCAATAGAAATATCGTATATTAATTTTTTTAAAATTATATTTATGAAATTAATACAATTTTTTGGGAGGGGTGTGTCAACAACTATAATATATAATATTTTGTATAATAGTGTTGATACCTAGCTATTGCTTGTAAGGTGAGCTTATGGTGAGATTAGGGAGTCTTCGTATAATTAACTAAAACATATTTAATTAACACATTATAATAAAAGCTTAAATAAAAAATACGTACATACCCAATAACTTTACATTTACTGAACATATTAAATGTTATAAAGAATACATTTATCACAACCTTTTTTTTATTTTTAAGTGTATAATAATTTTACTGAATCTGTGTAAATTACATAATTTTGAGAATTTTAATAAAAAAAATCCAGCATTATAAAACAAAAAAATACCATAACTTTGCAAATTGTTTATGCACAACTATATTAATATTGATGTGGTGAAAACAAAAAAATTAACTAAATTTTTCAACTAGACATTAATGTTCTGCATAGTCCGTTATTTTAGAGACCGGACCAGACTTTAAATTTTAACAAAGGACCAAACTGAGGCCAAACCGATGGCTACATTTTTTTTAGAAAGGACTAGACTGGTGATTTATTAATTTAATAATGTAAACCAGGACCGGACTGTATGGCTCTGTTTGTAGTAGTCTGATCCGGACCGTTATTATGGTCACTCAGTATAATAAAATTATATAAATATAAATATTTATAACACAATTGCCCGTAGTTGGCGTTTTTCGTTTAATTTTACAAATATTGCAAAAACAATAATTTAAAACGATCCAGACCAAACCAAACCAAAAATAATATATTTGAACCGGAACTAGACCAAATTACTTTTAAATAGTATTGAATTGGACTACACTGACGAGCTGACAATTTGTATATGTTAGAATTGGACCAGACTGGATCATGGTCTAGTCCGAACCGAACTGATAAAAACGGGACCACGAAAGCACTATTAGGTATATAGATTGTTAAGTTGGAAAATTTAATATTTCGCTTCATACTCTTCATTATAATAGAACGTCAACTTAACAAATATATTTTCATCATAATTTACACAATATGAACTCCAACCATTTTCTGAATTCCGATATAATTATGTAATTGCATTTAAATACATGAATTATTAAAACGTTTAATTTGCCCAAAAATATTTTAACACAAATGAACTGTTTTTCGTGAAAATGACCTCGTAGGTTTTTAAAACATTGTATTAAAAATGGGCTATACTTTATTTATCCTAATACATCGGTATACCTATTATGCCTTTTTTTTGCACCAGTGATATAAGTAATATACGGTTTACTATTACTGGCATTTATTATTTTTTTTTTTTTTACCGCACAATAAACATCAGCATAGAAATGGCATAGTGTATAAAAATAAAAAAATCTTATACGATATGTAAAATAAAAACAAACGATTTCAATAAAATGTTATGTTATATATCTAAAATGTTACACCATACTGTAATAATTTAGTTCAAGGACGTAAATCTACTTGAATTTCAATGAAAGCTACTATTTTGAGTACTCTGGTTATCACACCAAAATACCCAGAATAACAATAAAACGTATTATAAATAAAATCAATTTTGGATGCTTTGACCTCCAAGCTCTATTTTGCCTAATACGTCTCATTTAAAAATGACAAAATTGAATATTTATAAGTATGTAATACTGAATCACATAACCAACAGATATATTTCCCAAATTAAATCATTTCCACTAGGCATTTATTACAACATATCCATATCGTATTTATATCCTATTATGCTATAATGATTATGTAAATAATTTCAATTGATTTTTTTTATATATATTTTATTTATAGGTCTTTTTTTATAAGCATACATTGTATATTATAAAATCTTGAATATGTTTTATAATATAAAAATACAGTGATGTGTGAGAAAGAAGTGTTCCGTGATACTACTTCAACATAAATGGTTACTTATATACATATATTTTTTAAATGCGAGTAAGTATGTAGTAATTTACATAACCTGTTGTTTTTGAGATGACTGGGAAGATTATTGAAAAATCTAAGTCAGGAAAGAAATGAAAAGATTTGGGTGATTAATGTTATTGTTTTGACATTTTTGTAGTGGATGAAGCTGGATAGAAGAACAGGGTAGGTTAGATATTGTAAGTGGTTGTGAATCATACATGATTACTGACTTTCCAGGAAAAATTAGTCAAGAGCTGGCGGTTTGTAAAATTGATTTGCTTAGAATTTGTTTAGTTTAGATTTTTTTAACTTCCTCACATTTGTATAACATAGATCATTATGATTTGAATAATAAGATAAGATAAGAAACCTAAGAGCAATTGTATTCAAGCTATTGCCACATCGGAATAAATCATTTTATATATACCTATATGCGTTTATAATAATATACACTTAACATAAAAATATGTTCTATGAAAAAAAGTTATGATTAATTAGTTTTTAATTATAGTAATAATCACCGTATTATTAGTGTTAAACCGAGATCAATATATTTTAAAAGGTATTGATATAACAAGTAATAAAACTAAATAACAATGTGCACCACAAATTCCAAAACTATATCAACAAAACCCGTAAAAAGTTTTCGTTTGAATTTCCGACTAGAATATATTATATAAGTACGTTAGTTGATAAATTGAATAATATAATAAACGTATCTCAGTGAAAATTAATTACAAATAAATTTTAAACGTCTATAATTATTATCCATGAAAATATTATACCATTTATACCATATTGTAACATTTTGCATCATTTTTATGTTAAAATATCTCATAATTTAACTGTCAAAATAATTATTAAGGTAATTTATTTAATATTTTATCATAAATGTCAAATAGAGTTTATTTCATTAAAGTAACTTTGATATTGATGTTTTTGTAAGTACATTACATTTAAACTCAGATTTTAATCATTATAATACTCTTAGTACTAAAATTATTATAATATCTAGAACGATACTAAAATATTAATAAGATAATAAAATTATTGTTCGTAAAATATTTGTAATTTTAATAATCAGATTAAGTTATTAAAATATAATATGTTCTAATCAAAATGTATGTATTAAAAATACTCCTGTAATATACGAACTAATATTTTAATCCTAATACAGTTTATAATATAATATTAAGTGGATACCTACGTAACAAGACAATAAAAGTAGAACAATTTGAAAAATTGAAACATAACTCTAGTATTTTGTTTACCATTGGTCGATTTTATACGCTGTTGTTTGTTATAATCGACACCGCAATATGCTGAGGGTCAAAAAATGTCAATTTCGTGGAAAATTAGATTTAAATTTATGGAACATGTGAGTCATTCATTTAACTTATATAATATCGGTAATATTATATTACCGATTATTATTTTATAGTCACAATTGCGTAATATTATGCAGGTATATAATACATATGATTAGATTTATGCTCATAAAATAAAGGAAGTTTAAAAAATCATATAATTTTCAATACAATAATGTTTATGGTATATTAGTGTAATAAATAAATAGCGTATCCTTTTAAATAAGGTTGTTAATAATGTATAATTTTAATCAAATTATTTTAATACGCTTGAAAATAAATTAGATAATTTATATTATATTATAGAATAATGTATATATATTTACATATACATCAATATAATATTATAATATATGTATTAATCGAATATATATTTACTTTTTTTAAAATCTCGGTATTTAAATACCAACAGACTGCAATAATTATAAGAAACCCAAGAAAAATCCATACAGTGCCAATTCTAAGCTTATATAGCTCATGCTTGATAATACGTTTCAACAAAACACAATATAATATAACTGAATATACATGTATAGACATAATACAAATTCTCGAGTTCTATGTAGACACACATCAGTGCTCAAATACGTACTTGCAGAAGTAACTAGAAAGAGAACTCCCAAGAAACTAACTAAATTAAATTATTAAACGTCAATAACGTATTTGCGCATTGAATACAACAGTACATAATATTGTTATATTATAGTTTCGGTATTTCAAGAATCCTGAAATTATCGAATGTTTGAAACAACGACAATCCTGATCTACACAAAGTTGGCCCGATGCACTTTGTCCTAACGAGGAGTGTATTTCTTTTGGAATGTCGTTTATACTTTTTCATTATTTCTGTTTTTACTAATTATTTTGATAAGTGTAGTTAAGTGTCGAAACGTGGAACCAATAAGTAAGACGACTAATCGAGTCTAGGTGGTACTTTAAAAAAGTATATAATATACCAATTGCTTCAATAGTTCATTAATGTGCAGTAAAAAAAAAAAAAATAGACATCAACTGTATGGCATTTTTGAGCAAATAAAGTTTTTAAAAAGTATCAGCAAAAGTTTTAGTAGGAGCTTTACTAAATTTTTTTTTTTATTTACATAAAAGTAATCTACATGAATACTATGATGTTTGAGTTATCGACAAATTTAGAATCTAAAATATACGTGTCCTAAAAATTCCAAAATCTCATAATATTTAAAAATACACTTCAAATTTTGATTATTCAGTCAACAACCATATTTTTCAATTACTTTGCGTACAATAGATTAACCAGAAAAAATATTCAAATGCATAAATAACCCTTTTCTAGTTTTCACTAATCAATTATCATCAATCAAATTATACAAATATCGAGTAACAATCGTAAAGGACAACAGTCACAGTTAACATATATTTTATTTTATTTAGCTACTGAATTGCACTGAATTGTATATGAGCGTATGACACTTTTACATGTCTACAGGTCCTCTATGGCCTATATAGTGTACTTGTTATAGGATAAAGAGATAAATAATTATGATTGGTTTCATCTGGTATAATAAAGTCCCAGACATGTATATATTTTAAATATTAATTTATAGAGTTTTGAAAATATGCAAATAGATTATCAATAGTCAAAGCTTGGATATCGAAAAACCATACAAATAGTATGGTTTTATATTATTTTGCAAGACGCATTAAACGATTTTAGTGTGGTAGTTTGTAACTTTTTTTAAACCGTTTGTACAATAATCAACCACGAGGTTGTTCAAATGGTAGGTATACAAATTTATTTCATTAGTCCATTTTGTGATCCTAACAGAAACGTGCAATCAACGGTTTTTAAGATGCTATATCATAAAACGTTTCGTTATTCAACCCTATATATAATAATGTATAATATAAAATAAAAAGAATAGTGTTTTAATTTGAAACTACTTTGAATAAATAATTTTTTTTCATGCAAAAATTATCATTTTATTTTAATACTTTTAATTTTAGATCATATTCGATGCTATAGTAATAATATGGAAGCGAGAGAATCCAATCGTAAAAAAATAATTACTACATTTATTTTTACAAAATCGCATACTATACAAGTTGCATATACATAAATTTAATATTTAGTGAATAAATCATGTCTAATATTAAAAATAAAATACATTTTATATTAATATTATTATAGTTCGACAGAAATTGTAATAAAAAATAAGCTCTTGCATTGATATTATTGTATGATATAATTCCTATAATCCTTTATAGATTATATTATTAATTTATATAAATATATTATTATTTGTTTCTACTATCTATTTTACATTATACATATAGATTATATTATGTATACTGTAGACTGTGGTAGTTAATAACTCTTCCATGACGCATTTTCAGAAAAAGTAAAATAAACAAAATTATTCGACCATGATTTCACGATTTTTGTGGGTGTTAAAAGTTTCATTACCAACGAAAATTGTCTTTATAAGGTTCAATATAAAGTATATACTGAAATAAAAATGTTGGCAACATTTCCTTTAAATAAATTAATCCAAAAACCATTAACTCGACCAGCCAACCGATTGGCATTTATTTTATTGTGCCTCTAAAAACATCAGCTGAACTTCGACAGTTTTAATGCCGTTTGAATGATATTTTCTGTTTATTCCTATGCTAAGTATTCCCATTCCCCAAACCACTTGAGAGTATTTTGCTCTGCCCTCTATCTCTCTCTATCTATCTTTGTCTTCCTGTTTATCTACCATTTATGATAATCATTCGATTTCTACAGATATTCTATAAATATGTATATTCTTGTGTTTCTTGGAGAGGGGTCTCTATTGCTGAAAACTATTTGCTCAAATTTTAAAATACCTAATTGTTTGATGAAATTAAATATTTAGTAAAAGTTGTTTTATTTTAATTATGAAAAATAATTATATTATTAAAAAACCTTGTTAAAAATTGTTTTTTTTTTTTACATAAGCTCTACTTAAATTCTACAGTACCAATACGACTTATATTGTTGTTTGTAATTGTACTATAATTGAAGCACGTAAACTATTATGATTAAAATTATACAAAACCGTTCAAAAATTTACTCACTAAAACTTAATTTTTACTACATGTGTATACGTGTGTACCTGAACAGGCAGAAATAAGTAAGATGCAGTCAAATATATTATTTAGAGTCTACGTGTATTAAAATCCATCAAAATTAATATCAGATGAATAACATTGTAAGCTGTAAAGCATAAATTAATATGACGTGGTTTTAAAAAAGTCACCTAAGAGATCAAAATACTAAATGGAACTGTAGTAGAACTAATAGTATTCATAAACCAATATTAGTTTATCAGTATTAAAATTATAACTGTAGTATTGATCAGTTTACCGTTATTTTAATTTTTCTGTAATTCTTTTGATATTTTAATTTTTTTGGTATTTTCGAGTAGTACAACATAAGTGAAAAAAAAAACACGGTAATATAATTATTATTATCATGCGATTATATTTTTCGACTTTCGATTTCCAATAATTCAATATTTTCGAATACTCGGTAAATATGATGTTGGATTTTTTTTGTATACTTATGTATTTATTGGTTTTTCAATTAACTGGTATTTCGTTAAAACAAAAATAGCGCCATCCGTAGTGGCTAGAAGTGAATATCCCTCTAAAAGATAAGACAGATACGTCCGTATTAGAAAAACGGAGAATAAACTTCATCGCGTGTACACATAGGTAATATATTTGTGCAGTTCATGCTATATTTAACACACTCAAATATAGTATAAGCCTTTGAACCATAGGTAGGTAACCTATATTAGATTAAAATAGGTGTATTTGGTAATCGTGAGCTTGCATGTATTGGATGCTATAACAATACTATAGAAGGAACTCGGCTCGTATAATATATTGTATTGTTATGTGCATTTAGGTGTATCTATATATATATAATATATCAATCGTGCAAGTACCTCGTTAAATTTCCAAACGGCAAAATCCCAAGACGCCCGAGGTGTTTGCCCCGTATACGATACGAAATGATGTTTCTCATTAACGAAGGTTCGAATATGATTAGCACGAGTTCAAATAATTATTATGTTTGTATGAAAAAAAAAATGACTGTAGAACAAAATGTGCTTTACTTATATTATTTATATCAACAAATACTGCATGATATACATTTTTTCTACAATTATGTCAAGAACTGCTAAATTCCACAAGGTTAGATTTATACGTTTTCCTAGTTCAATTTAAAATGAATGAACCATAAATACAACTTAGTAAACCATATGACGTCCAGAATCGTTTTAGATTCTTCGAAATCATTCATACTTCTCAGCATGAATTCTCATATACTTTAAGTTTTTAATTTTATTTACGTCCCTAATATTTTATTTATAAATGTCCTCGATAAATAATGTTGAATATAAGTATGTATATCACCGAGTAATTAATATGGTGAAAAACTAAAACAAAAAATACCATTTTTCTTTGGGTGAATTTTGTTACTATGATTCTTTTTGTAAAATTCACAGTTATGTGTTGATGAAAAACTGAATCGTTTAGCCAAATGCCATACAATTTCAGTTGTGCATCTTTTGATTTTCCAAAAGACCTACATATTACATAAAATATATTATCTTGTAAACATTTAGATGCTATAAATATTATAAGAATTAGATATTTATTAATGTTGAATGTTTACTAAATTGATTGGTGGCCATGTGGAATTAATAATATATTAAATTATTATTATAATATATTATATAGTCGAGTCGCGATAACTCGAAGTTGAAGGGGGATAAAAATACACTTCGAGATACCTAACTCGAATTTATTAAAATTAAATCAAAACTTCGAGTTATGCAATGAAATATAATAAAATATAATAATTATAAAAAATTATGGTAAATGTTATACAAAAGCTAAAATAAATGCAATGGTATTATAAGTATGTGTATATATATAGTATTTATTAGATACAATAGAAAAATAATTTGTAATTAATTTTTGGGTTTTCGGCTGTTTATTGATAAAATCTTTTAATTTGCCTATTATTTAATTTCCGTTTTTGAGACTTGTTTAAAAACATACGAAAATACGCACGATAAAGCAATAGACACATCAGGTAGACATAACCTAACCAATACATATTTACTGTTATTGTGCATGCCCTAATAATCAGTTTCTATCTACTCGTTTAATCTTTATTATATAGCACTCAAGTAAATAAAAAATTATACATATTACGAATTATTCAAATACCGATATATCACGGATATAATAATATACTTTGACTAAGCTATTCATCACGATTTTATATTAGAGTTAATAAGACTTATAATACATTAAGTGTTATGAGAATTTCTAGAGGAATAAAAAAAAATCAAATTATCAAATTTTTCGAGTTATTGCAACTCACTTATTTTACAATGGTGGTGAACAAATACGATTATAAATGATCACTAGGTAATTCATTATAACGTCTGCAGGATAATCGTGGTTGAGCCCAATATGTACATTACGTCGTATTTCTTATATACCATTATAGCATCATAAACGATTTATAAAAACGATAGTTAAACACCGTTAGTCTAAAACGCGTGTTAATAGTTTTGGAGTTCCCAAGATAATAATAAGTTCATTACGGATTTTCCGTAGCCGACAAACGTCTCTAGTGGTTTTGTTGCTGCGCACACGGTTTCCTACAAAATCAATTTACGCCAATAAAAACTTTTCACAAATACGACAAACTCAGAAAAAAAGAACTATGGTATAAAGGTTTCTTTTTGGGTTAAAATTACGTAGTTCCAGCTTCCAATACACTATAAGAACATATTTCATCCATAAAATACCGAACAAAACGAGCTCGTTGCATTCGATTCATAATATGTTATTCGTTTGTTTATCGCTATTGTACAAAGTATTTACATGTCAATTTTTTTTTTTACTTTTGCGAAACATGCAAACCATGACTATGATTCATTTTTGAGATTACTTCATGTGCAAGAAACGCTTGAAATATGTTATCACGTTTCATTTAAACCAGTAACCACAAATCATACCCGTAACTTAATATTGAATTTTTATCTAAGAACCAAAAATGAATTAAATTACATTGTATATATATATTATACAACTGTGTATTTTTGGGAAAATAATAACATAATATTATGTAGTTATATAATATTATAATAATAAAATATAATATCCTATATTTAACCGATCGATAACTCTACTGGTGAGCGTATTGGGTAAACCCGTTAATCGTTTAAACCAATTGTTCAATTATTTTTGGAGATTATAATATAAATAACTCAAATTGTGCCCCACAACGTACTATACGATATTAAAATTTTGAAATTGTTTTGCTTTAACGGTATTATTATAATATTATTGTAAATGTACAAGTATAAAATTTTAACTGTTTCTCTACAGAGCTATTTTATATTTTTCACAAATATTCTGTGCATAATATGTTAGTTAAACAATGATGTGTAGATAAATTAAAAAAAAAATTCAATGCATCCTAAGAGCGGAGTTATCGAGAATAGATTAAAACATACTTCTAAATATAAAAAAATTGCATAAATTGTTTTAAAAAATTGTCTCCTGTTATACACTCTTAAAAATAGAGTCTTGTATATTAAAAATAATTTTTTATGTCTTACCGCGCGGGATTATGGTAAGATCGATATATCTGATATAAAGTCTTATGTATTTCTATAATCTCTAAGCATTTAAATATAATATATGCAGAATATTTTTACAAGTACAGTGTTGTAAGTTTTGGTTTTTAGTACTTAAATTAATACTTGAAATACATTTGTTGATATGAAATATAGGTAGGTAATTTATAGAATTTTAACGAATATACTAGATTATTAAATGTCTACCTAATCTGCACTCGGTATAAAAAATATTTACCACTCTGAATAACGCTAAGTCCTGAGATAGGAAAAATGCGCTTTATCGCACGTTTACAGTTGTGGGGGTTGTGCTTTATGGCATTTATCGTAATATATTTTTAATAATATTATTAACAAAAAATATTTGAAAAAAAAATACTGTTAATTAAAAAATAACCCCGTTAACAATAGCTGGTACTCATTGATAACGCTGATTTTGAATGAACTTCCATTGTTAGTGTTTTGGTCAAAAAACTAAATACGTAGATTCCTATAATACGAATAATAATATATCGTTATATAACTGTAAAAATATAATATTAATAAATTATCGTCGTTTGACTCGAAGCCATAAACTCGAATAGAGTTTGTTCAACATCAATTATACTATAGTGTAGTAATTATGTAGTGAATATTATAATATTGTTTAGGCAAACAACGAAATAATTATATATACCTGCAGGTACACTCACGGTTATATTATACATCGAAGCCTTCAAGCCGGTGTTTAACGTTAAGGGATATCCTGAAAGTCACATTAGTTGCAAACACGAATCTATATAGGTATCTGCGCCCAATACTCCAAGTTCCATATGTTAGGAAAATCTGATAGATTCTCGTGAAATAACGTTTTGATGTGACAGATTTTAACGATACACCTCATATAACACATGCACGTGGCATTTTACATAAAATCTTTGCGTTGGTTTACAGTTTGTGTGCTTTCAATGTGTAGTTATGATAGATATTTTATACAGTTCTTAAGTTCATAAACGAGTCCACGCGCATACGTACAATGTTGTACATTGTAAAACGAATTATTACTGAATGCCGAAAGCTCGATAAAATAATTCATGAGGCTGGTGGTAGGACTGATTTTTAAACCAACATGAATATTCTTGAGTTTTTAAAAACATAAAATCAATATAATTAATAAACAATTCAACCCGTGTTTTAATTTGAAATGTTAATAATTGTAACTAATGGCCCAGCTGGCGATATACTTCTTGATCAGAAAAAAAAATGTTGAGTATAGCCTTTAAACATAATAATGCCAGGCATTAACATTTACATACACGAACTCAGTTTTTTTTCATGTTCGATATAAACGGAGAATGATTGCCAAAAATAAATTGACATTTTCTGTTTACCGATTAAAACATACATCATGATTAAAATATTAAATACTTTAAACCAAAACAGCAACGATTAATACCGTAATTATGTATTATTTCATACAGCTGGAATTTTTCACTTTTCATTATTCGTTTAATTGAATGACAAAAATTAATTGGAAAATTAAAATAATTTTTAAAAAAATTGTAACCTAGATGCAAAATAATATTTAACACAACAAGAGTAAATAATATATTTTTTCCGCCGGAAAGAGAACAATTACATTGAATATAAAGGTTCAATTAAATCCAATTATTCGGTTTTTTAATAAAAAATTATATCATAAAATAAGAATAAACTCTTATCGACAAATTACCTTAAAGATACAAGTCCAGCGTTCATCTATGATAGTTAAAGTTTAAAATGAACTGGGACGTACTCCGGAAAATCCCTCTATACCTATTATATGGCATTGTGCATTACCGAAAAACAATTAAATCGTTACAAAACAATAAAATAATCAAATCATATTTAGAAGAAAAAAAATTCTATGATCCCACGACATATCTTATAGGCTCTAACTGTTCATGTCCCTTAGTCCCAGGAAAACACTACTTTTTTTATGAATTTGATTATTGATGAAAAAATGTATGTCGTATAGTCTAATAAAAAAATTGTCAATCAATTTTTTAGTAAATTATTTTCTTCAGACGTACACTTAATAATTTTTTTTTGAAAAAATTTCCTACAGAATGTCCTACTCTCCCATATACAATAATCAGTAAAATAATAATTTGATTTAAGTATGTAAAAAAAAATTAAGAGGGAAGCTTTAGTCTCAAAGTCCCCTCTGGATATGCCACTGATTGTTTTAGAATAATTGTTTACATCGTTGTAAAATTAATTTTTTCTAAGTCCGGAAAGGAATATCAGCGTAAAATAGGCAATTTTGTCACAATCTAACAATCATGTCTTGGATATTTAGTTAAAAAATCACAAATAATAACAATAATTTGTATTACACAATAGGTGGTGAACAACAACTTGTGCATAATAAATGGGTTCAATAAGTTAGTAGTGAAAACAAATTTTTTATATTGAACTTATACGTATATGTAAATATGTAATGAAAATGTTTGAAGATATTTGGCTTTATTTAAATATATGTATAGGTATAATCTTCAAGAAAATATTGCTTTATTTTTGATATTGGTCAGAGGTTTTTCGTGATGGTGTAGCATTTGTGCAATTTTTCATGTGTGACATTTTAGATACTAATAAAGTGCCTAATCTTGCGCACGCGCGCACACACATAAACACACACACACACACACACACACACACACTTATAGTAAATATGATTGGGATTCGCAACAAAACAATTATGTGACTCATAATCGATGCCAACTGCTTGCTGTATACAACATTATATGTTAACGTTTTTCAACTGAAGGCTAAACTGCACCTAATCAGTTATCATCTATATAAATAGCCGTTAAAATATGTATTTTGATGTTATGGTTTATTGTTATTATTATTATTATAATTATAAGGTATCAAACATTACGAATTGCCCATCCTTTATCCCGTCGTTGACGGATTAGTGCTGTTATTTTTATTATTTATTACACTTACACCCACGAAACGGCTGCCGTATATAATATTATAATATACAATAATCAGTTTGAGAATTTGGTTTAATTATTCGTACAAATCGGCTCACATCATTTCGATAGAGCGCGTCCCGGAAATTAAGGTCGTCATCGGATACTCTCAGATTATATATGAGTTTGTGAGGCATAGTGTACCTAAGTATATTATTATACGTATCTATATAATATATTTAATGCTCTCCTCTCACTCGTTGCACGTTAATATCCGATCTGAGTTTGGAAATATCTATTTTTTCCTTTTTTTTTTTTTTTATACAATGTTATATTTGAAACATATTATTATAATACACTTTAAAAAAGGTGTAATTAAGATAATTTATTTCATAAATTAAGCTACCCAATAAACGTAGTATAATTAATTAATTATAACTGTCATTATTAAAGTAGATGCTATATATAATAATATAACTTCAAATTCTTCAACATTTTAACTTGAATAGTACCAACCTATTATATTATGTAGATTATTGATTTTTTTCTTCTCGTCATAGATCAATTCTATTAATAAAATGAATGGAACCCGACCGAACAAATGTATCCATTGTATCATATGATTTTGCATATAAATAATATGTCAAAAAAGGATAGGATTTTTACCAACAAGAAAAAACACATACTGAGTAATAAATGGTAGTGAATTTATCAAATTGAATTGCTTTATTCCGGAAAAAAAAAAACTATTAAAGTTAATATAAATTTTGCATTTTTGTTTCAAAATATATATTTATATTTTTCAAATTACATTATGTATAAAAAAAAAATGTGAATACAATTTGATAAAAGTACAATATATTTTTATCATATAAACGATATTTCAGTTTGAAGTGTTGTGAAATTATTTATTGAAAAGCTAATTATGAATATTTTATTGCAATATATTCAAAAATGTTGTGCTTTATTAGTATAATATATAATTGAAATAATATATATATATATATATATATATATATATAAAGATATTTATAGTGTTTTATGGTTTCATACAAATTTATCATGTATATAGTACAAAGAAAATGTGTTGGTTCACTGTTTTACATTATATTCTAATTGTAATACGATTTATAGTATTGAACATCAGTTTTGAAAAGAAAAAATTTTAATTTTAACACTAAGTGGCGTTATACTGTTAAATTAAATAATATATTATGTACATATTATAATGGCATTCTCGTAAATATTAAAGACAGCTTATATAATGCAATATTTGTTAAATGTATAGAACCATTACACAATTGTATAATTGAATCGTTAATATAACGATGTATTTACATATTTTATTTGTTTTTACTTAGGACGGATTGATGATGGGTGATCAAGAGGATAATCAAGATGCAGTTGAAGTGATGTTGGTTGCGTACACACGTGATGATGGTATTTCTGGTCGATCTAGTAATTTACAACAAAACTCCATCAAAACCCAAGTGTAAACATCTCAATGGTAAGTTACAGATATTTAATATTATTATTATTATTATACTGTACCACAGTCTACGAGTTACGAAAATACTATGGTTTGTATGATTAATTTTATATTTAATACAAAACAGCATTATTAAAATAAACTATTCCTTTCAAGTTTAGTGTAATACTATTCTAAATAATTATGTCAAATTTAAACAACTACCGCCAACTCAAAATGATGAATTAATAGTTAGGTACGGAATTTACAGAAGCAGATGATTTCATTAAATAATTATATATATACCAGAGAAGTTATTTTAATTTAATGTGTTAAATTTGAAACATATTTTAATATATATGTGCGAGTACTATACATGTCGTATATAATATAGTCATCAAAATATACGTCTCACAGTACAAGACTACAATACACAGATATTAATGACATATGTAAATTGTTAGTAATTAAATCTTAAGAAAGCATATTAAACAAATTTGAGCTAAATTCTAAAATTTGGCCTGCATAGACTTTATTATTTGAGTATGCTGCGTAAATACTTAAAATAATACTTAATTATAATTATACACCCATAGCAATAATTGCGTTGACGTTTTTCATTTTAATTCTTTAGGGTTGTGACAATGGCGTCCTCGTATGGTTACCTCTGTTATACACGCCACGACTGTTTGGCTATGATAATTTATTAACAGGATTAAAAAATATAACAACATAAAAAATATTATTATTCAACTTGAAACAACTAAACGTAAAATAAATTATGAATTATTGTGACATAATTTGAAAACAGAAAAATCATTTATAATTTTACTTAATTAGAAAATATTATAACGTTGTAATGGTAAATAAACTGAAACAAATAAATCAAATAATTAATAAAAAATGTACATCCAATTCCCTTTAAAAGTGTCACGTTGCACATAAATAATTGTATATCTATCACGTAGATTTAAATTAAATTAATCGATATTCAATTCAAAACTTCTACGATTAAATTATATAATTAAAGAAAAGTTTCATTATAATATATAATTTAATAATTAACAGAAATAGTGGAAACAATTTTATTTCGACAATATATTATTCGTTAAGTTGTATTTTTCGTTAATGATAATTCATCTTAAACAACTATTGTGATTATACTCGGGTCACGTTAGGAAACGGATAATTAATTTCTATTAAATCTTTCTTTTTTTCCCCTATTGTTTGAGTTTTCTGAGAGTTATTACGGGTCTAAGAAACCTTGGATATTCTGTCATAACCAGTATTGCTTGAAAAATGGTTCCTGTAGCTATTATTCTCCACGATCCAAATCCTTGGATCAAATCTAAACTGTTAAAATTCAACATATTCCTTTAATAATACCAAACGCGTTTTCAATAATAATTCATGTTTCTATTTATATTAAATTATTATTTCCAACCACATTTTGTGTACAGAACATTTAAATTAACCGAAACAAACATACACACAATATAGTATAACTTTATTTATTATTTTTTTTTTTTCGTTCATACAGTAACTGTATACTAGCCGTATATCATTATGTCTATCTTACGCTCAACGTCAATCTAAATGTTAAGATAAACACATTATTTCACGTAAAATTCTAATAAAAAATAAATATTACATTTTTTTTTTTTAATAAAAAATATTCAAGTATACTTATTTAGTTTATTTTATACGAAAAAAAAACGCCATCTATAAAATCGGTTACCAATAAAAAATATATATACCTTTACAACGGAGAGTTAAAACCGAGAGACTGTCTAAAATGTTTATGTTTTATATTATTTTTATATACCTTTTTTTCTTAACTAAATTCTTATAATGTTTATTTTGCGCATTTTTTTCAACTAAATAACGTTATATTCATGTATAAAAATATTATTTTCATCAGAAATTTTAAAAGATATTTTATATTATCTTTTCATGGTGTCTACAATTTTTGTTCAATGTTTTAGAGTCTAAAATTTAAATTGCATTGTATTTAAATAGACTACTTTATACTTTCAACTGAAACATTGAATCATACAGGTAACAGGTATAACAAATTTGTTCAACATATAACACGTTTACTAAGATTACATGTTGTACAATATTATATCATAGGCTTTCGGGGTTTTCGTCTTAAACCCATAGTATAAATTACGGATTTTTGCACATTATAATATAATATGTATACGAGTATCTTGAGCGTATAAAACCAAAATATATTGATACGCATGATAAATTATTCATATCATAAATTATATTTAAATATATATTATTATACAACAGTTTTATGAGTATCGTTATTGTAATACGCAGCTTTTCAAAATTTAATAGGTATACTGTAAAGTATAAATTCAAAATTAACGGGTGTCAAACATTTCAATATCTCTGGTTCATATTATTTTTAAAATTTTACATTTAAACGTATTAAACTGATTTATAAAATAAAGAATTTTCGCTTACTTAAAAATAATATATTTTTTTAGTATCTACCTATTATATATTTGATATTATTTTCACTCATGTAAATATTAATATATTTTAACTTTTAAAGCTGATATAATATTATACATAGTTATAAATATTACATAATTTCACATTTTGAAAACGATATTGAAACTCCATAAAACATGCACTGTGTTTTAAACATGAATTTAATTTTTATCACTACGAACCTTAAAATACTAAAAATATATATATTTTCACATACATCTATTTATTTGTAGACTATGTTCACGTGGAAAAAACTTAATGTTTTCTCAAATAATTATTTTACGAGTTGAAAAATTATAACTTATATGGAAAAATACTCTTTTCAAAGATACATAAATGTGGGTCTTTTTGTCTTGTGTAATATCGTAGTATATCTTATTATACGTCATTGAATTAGAAGTCTGAAAAAATCATTTTGAATTGAATACAGTGGTATATTTATATATTAGATACTTGATTCAGCTTTTGGACAAAATTACTTATTATAATTCATATGTATGGTCATAATTCATATAGTTATATCTATAGTATGTGTAACGGGTCATCCTCACCACCAACATTTAATTTACTTCTGACCACACCGCGATATGTAACAACCAACACTAATGCTTACGGATGACTGAGCACACCCAGAAAAACCCCAAAGCTGAATCCCAACACATTTCATAGAAAAGGTATTTGTGGCAAGGGGGATTCACGCATTAACTATAGTACTGTAATGTATTACAATTGTCAGGAAAACGGTTAAATTCTTCACAAGCAAAAACTAGTAACTCGTCTGACAAATTAGCATGTGTGTCTGACACACAATTCGATTTATATATGTATATAAATGTGCATTTTTGTTAAGACTTTACTTCTACAACTACCATAGACTTGACTAGACCAGTTCAAAATATGGAGAAACAATTCCAGAATACCATACACGACTAAAAAATACCAGAAAAACATCTAAGCGCTTTCCGGGTATACGGCGAAAAACGACTAGCAGCACCAGGTTCTCTGCTATCTGAGACTACTACTATCACTCTATGGTACTGTGATTCAGAGATCAACGCCAAAAACTGACTGGTAAGTAGGTCTCTAGCATTTCTCGGGTCTACAGCGATTTGACGATCAGCGCTGATGATTACACGGTATACCACTTAGTGTCCTATCCGTAATTGTGGCATCTCAGTAACCGAAGATCAAATCTTTTGTATATGCCGAGGAAATGACGCCGATTACCAGCAGTCCGGTTGCGATATATGTACTCCAGCAAACCCATGACAATTACAAGGAATAACCAACAGAATCCTAACAACGCCGAAACCGCGTAAGCTAACTACCGAACGACGAACAATTATATTTTTAAGACCACAGAACTACACCTCTCGTTACCCAAAAATAATTATTTTAAAGCTATCACAACTTTCACCATGATAAGCTTATTTGAGCCTGTCTTTCTAGCCACAAAAGTATACGCAGCCACTTGTTTAAGCAGGCTCGTACACACCGTATAAATACTTCACCACAACATTCCCTTCAGAAGTAAATAGCGTCATGCCAAGTGTTGACAGACAAACTCCGGACTATCGTCCATGCTAACCACTTATTGCTAATCGGATCTAACCCCTCTGTCCTTGGTTTGTAAATATATATTATATTATTCATTGTTAAAATATACCAACGTGATTACTGTGAAATCCACGGAGTTACATTCATTTACGGGACTGTGTATATATCGCGTCAACAAATCACCACCGTTTCATATGTGTATAATAAATAAATCAATATTTTTTATTTATTATTCCAATTTGAGTTATCAACGTAATTTCTAAACAAAAAAAATTAGATACAATATAATCCAATATTTGGCTCAAGTAAAATATATAAATCATAAAATATAATACTCTATAATATGGTTCAAAAAAACAACACGTTTAGCATTTATTATTTATAATATGATTATTTTTTATGCTTATAAGCTTAATACAACTACTATTTTATTTTAAAATATATGTATTCATTAAAGTTTAATACGTTCATATTAAATTGAGCTATAATGTAAGTTTTAATGTTTAGAAAACAATAGTTGTTATTCTTGTTATTAATTATATTTTATTTTATTCAATGGAATACGGCGTGGTGTATAGGCAATTTCACTACAGCTACGCGTAGGTGGCTCTCAAACTATACCTAGACATTTAATATTAATAACATTGCAACTAAAAAATCATGCATATTGTACGTAATATCAATCTTTCAAAATATTATATTTTAGTCTCGTGATGTGTAAATTAATTTAGTTCCGGAAGCAAATATATAATTATCTTGCTAAACACGATGTTACGTGCAAAATATGGCAAGACGAAACCTATTTACCTGGAGCTTATCAGATGAAACAATCAAAAATCAAATCTCCTGTAATCATAAGTTGGATAACATGTATATATTATGCATGGATATTATAATATCCGTTGTAGGAAGATAGGATAGAAAATTCAGAGTTATATCCAAACTAAAAAAAAAAAACCACTACCATATTGTTACTATTATTATTGTAATATAACCATTACTTACAAATTCGGCACACATTGTTCCTTCAGGCTATTACCCATCGTCGTAATAGGAATTCAGTATGCGAGTGACGTGTGAAGAAATATATAAATCCCGCACGATATTATACATACTATTATGGTATCACGTGAAATTTTAGCATAAAATGAGACTACAGGGACTTTTATATTCGATTGAATAAAAGAACAGATAAATAATAAATGTACCTTCGGAAATGATTTTGATGTAAAACGAAACGTACATGGTATGTGCATTAAAGAAAGTGACTACTATAGATTCGTATTTGCTGTATTTGGTAATCAATTAGTATGATCAAATCGTACTTCGTAAGTTATTGTTACATTACAAACCACAATATTTTAATATAACATTATATATTTATAAATATTCCATCATAATTTTATAGCGACTAAACATTTTGATTGAGATAGTACTACGGCTTTGTAAACATTGTAACCAGAATATATAATATAATTACGGACTTAATATAGTATTATTATGAGTTATTTTAGTACTTTCTTTTTTATTATTTTCAATCTACACAATATTGTACATTGTATTGCACATTTAATATAATATTTGAAAGTACTATAAGTAATGAAAATGTGATTTGAGATATAAATACATTGTTTTGCTAAGAATAGTTGATAGTTTGATGCATAATCATTATATTGACATAGGTTTTAACGTTTAATCGCAATAATTATTAATTTATGATTTTTTTTCAATCGAATGTATTTTATTAAATGCGTAGTAAATATAACCCATTTATTTCGTCAACGAATTTCTGATAGCAATAAATATTTATTATCATATTATTTAGTGAATGTTTTATATTATCAATCATATTATTTCTGTATATACCTAGTAAGTTGATATAATCGTTTTTTTTATTGATGCAATTATGCAATTAAACAGATGCCTATTCTGTAAAATAAAACAATAATTCAAAACAGATGGAAAGTTAAAATATTGTTTTTATTTTAAATTAAAATGGTATTTTTTTATTTTGTACTTCCATGACTGATACGTTATACTATTTTTTTTTTTTTTTTGGATTTTTGACATGCAGTCTCTTAAAAAAAAAACTTAATTTAAAGTAGAGTGTATAATAATTAATATATATATATATATAAGTACATTAATGTATCTTGTTTTTCTTTATAGAAATTATCCGTGATGGACATTATTTCAAATCCTTCTTATGCGAAATTGCTTTGCGACTAAAAAAATGAAAAACCTAAGTTAAGTTATATAATGAGTAACAGAGTGACGATCGATTAATCTAAAAAAAAAAAACACATTTATAATATTATGACATATTTTAATATTTAAAATGAATAGGATTAAAACAAAGAATAACGTTTTAAAAACTTTAAGACAGGAAATTATTTTAAACAAAAACTATAATCTATTATAAAATATCAATTTTTGCTTGATTAATACTTAACGAAAGAACCGTTGTGATTAAATTGAAATTTTCTCTCGGATTTAATTGGAAAAAAAACAAAAACCTTGATTGTGGAATTTACGCGTTAAATGTGGATGAACAAATTGTATTTTGACGGGTACTAGCAAGTTAATTGTGTACAGATAATTATAATAATAGCCGCAATATTTTGAATACAGTATTATAATAGCATTTTCATATAATAGAATACTATAGTAGGCTGATAATCGATAAAACTCACGTAGCGTGGACAGCGATTAAAAATCGCACAATCAAGAGTGCATTTAGATCAGTTAATAAAGTTAACATACATTATACTAACGTCATAATATATCATCCGATTTAACATATTTGCAGAATATACAGTCACCAAACTGGTATCATCATTATATTGACAACACTTATAATTGGAAACTTATTATTTATAGCTAAGTGTAAGGTCGATGTAGTAAATTGGTAAGCTAACCAACATATACTTCAATAAACGCACTTACGTTTCTTAATCAACTTGAATTTCATTACTTGTATAATAATTTTATCGATTGACTTTCGGACGCATAGGGTACATACGGTATAATATTAAAACTATATAATATGCCCTGAAGTCATGTGTAGGATCATACGGGGATGTAGATTTTACTTTAGGCAGGTATAGGTTTTATGATAATTTAAGCAGTTGTTTTCTGTTACAATACGGCTCTTCGCATAAGTATTTATTACAGTCTTGATGTACGGAGAGATTAATTTTATCTCGAGCCAAACAATATCTTAGGAAACACAAACAAGCTTTAAATTATTTTCTTTCCCAACGTTAACTAAGAATATACATATTATAACACATTTTTTATGAATATCACTATCAGTATTTGATCTTAAAATAATTAATTTAAAAAAAAAATCAAGATCCTTGTATTTTCTATGATTTTGCATGGTCTACTATGGAATAATCACCCGATGTATGAATTACGTATATAATATGTCTGTGTGTAAGTATAATATAATAGGAGTGTGGTGTGATGGGTAACCGCTGCTGCCAACACCATTAAGACGACTACAGTATTAAATCGTATAGCACTCTGCTCCTCGAGAATCGCGGTATACCTCTTACCTGTCTCCACCGATGTAAGCCGTTCCAGTGAAACAAATGACTCGGTGATTAATTATGCTATCATCGTGGTAAACAATGTAGCCCTATTATTCCTCCAGATCGAGACTCTAGATGGATTTGAAGATACGTGTGTTAATTCGAGCTTGAAGACATATTTTTTCATTTTTATTAACAAAAACTGCCATTTTAAATATAATATGCACCACAATCGTTATTTTACAATACAATTCTTGCGACACAAACAGCTGACTTTTTTTGTTTATTTATTCCACAACACGCAAACCTATAAATAGTTCCTTGTCGACTGCGTTATTTTTTTTTTTTTTTTGTTATAGTTCTTGCTCGAGCAAGAAATCCAAATTCACCAAGTAGAACCAATCTACGTCTATATACATATCGATATTAAGTGTACCTCGTTGTCCCCATAGCAATTATATAGCAATTTGGTTCTATTTTACATAACGATATCAATAAACAATTTAAACGAATGTCCCAAACGCTCACAATTCTTAAAAACGTTACACTACGCTACTTCAGATATACAGTTGCGTAATATAATAATTGTATGGATGACGCGTCGTCGTGAAAAGTTATACAACGGAGTACGGATGAATATATTATTATGCGATTCCATATTTGTCGTTATAAAAACGTAGATCGTTTCATACAAAAAAAGAGTAATAAACAACTCTTAACATTACTCTCCTCCTCCACAACCACTTATAAATGTATTTTTCGTCGTGATGTAACTAATAAAAAAACGTTTAAGTACATCGTTCGAATTGTATAGTGTATTCATACACAAGTATATGACACCACAAGATATTTCTCGCGTTTATATTATTGTACACAATATACGAGAGAGTTTACACGTCTATATAATATTTTATTCATCTAGCAAAAGTTTTGAAAACATTGTCCAAATGTCATTTTAATGACGTATAATGCATATTGTATTGTATTTGTTTTTACGCTTGACATTTGGCACATATTAATTTTGTTTTCGAAATAATTAATAAAAACATACTGATAGTCATAATAATGCCGAATACCGTTCAAATCAATAAACATAAATAAAATCACGAAAACTCGTTCAGTATTTAACTTAATAAACAGAGCAGTGTTTTATAAAATATTATTGTTATCGAAAAACAAAAAAATTTAAATTTCAGTAAATAAAAACAATAACAATACGATATAAACTGTAATTATTGATTAAAATGACAATGATAGTCACATGTTTAAGTATTATTATTGTATCTGCTTAGTTAAAACTATGAAATCTAAATAATATATAACTGCATACAAGTTTATACACAACATATTAACGTCTAACACATAATACATTGTTTTATAAAAACAATTTTTGAATGCCTCTTTTTTTAAACATAGAAACAATTAGGCTTAAGTAGGTACCATAAAAAAATTATTATATTCGTCTCATATAAATGATCTAAAGGATTTTTAAACACTCATAATTACTTCAAAGCATCAATTATGAATACTCACTTAAACATATTATTATAAATATTATATGTAGCATCAATGATATAAATAAATAATTCGTATACCAATGCACAGTGAAAATATTGTTATAATAAATACAGTTCATGACATTGACATTCAACAGCTTTAAGAAAACGATTTATATACTCAATTTATAAATTTTATCTTTTAATTGAGTGTTACAATTAATAATGATATTATTGATTATGTTTTGGTTTCAGTCAGTACATTTTAGGGTCAATCAAATTATTACATAAACACTATTTCTTAAAAAACTAAAATATAATCTTCAATCTGAATTCTAATATCCGACATTCTTTGAGTATACACTATTAAAATATGCATATAAACTTAAATATGTAACAAATTGCTTAACTTTGTTAAATGTGATTATCTCGTGGTATTGAAAAGCTGACCCACAGATCTAAGCGAAACTTCTGTGCAATCCGTCATTAATGATCTCATTGAAAAGTAAATGTCTATATTCAATTATGTCTACTTTGATTAGTTACATGAGTCCAATTAATAACAAACTGATATATAGTATATTATTTGGCATAATACAGTTACAAGTAGGTAATAAAATTAACAAACAATTTGTAAATATTCTTCAATGTTCAGAATAATATCTTCTCATATCCATTCTTCTTCTAGGTCCTTAAACCTCGGTGTACCTAGATATTTCGTTAAAAGTTTCTCTAGATTAAGAGCAGGACGTGGATACTCCTTTGATAAATGGCCATGATTTTTTGAAATTAGGCTTTAACAATTATCTTGCGTATGCAAAAAATTCGAACTTTCATCAGTGATTTTATTAATAATTAATTTTCTTTTTGTCTCCTCCGTGTTTCCTACTTCAAAAATATTTTTTAGATACGCATTAATCTTAAATAAATTCACTTTCCAACTATTTATTAATCTAGAGTTTTTAATACCTGATAGTTTATTCATTAGATGTGTTGTATGTTCTTCAAAGAAACCAAATATTAAATGACAACTATTATGATTAACCTTTATTTTTTGTATTAATTAATTTTATATTCTGCGCGGAGGGATGAATGTATTTATCTTGCAATGTAATGTGCATTTTTTTGTGTCTATCATCACGTCTCAGTGCAGTAAAAAAGCACCGATTTTCTTCATCATCATCTTTTCTGGTAGGAATGTAAATCTAGTTGGTAATTTAGGGGATCAAAAGTAAAAAATACCCAATAATTTTTAAATATACCGGGAAAACCAAAAAAAAAAAAAAATAAGGAAAAACGGGAATTTTTTTGCAAAGCAAATTGCTGATAAAATTTATTTTTATTTTTAATGTAACAAAATAAGTAATGACCGTAAATACACAAACTTTTTACCAATTGTTTATATAAGCATATTCTATACACTAAGAAAATTTCAAAAGAAAAAGTTAAGCGTAAGTGTAATAGTTTTTTATAAACATCTAAAATTCAAATTTAAAAAAAATACATAAAAATCACAAAAACTTGTAGATCTTTTAATTACGAAATTCATAAAAATGTTAATATTCAAATTTAAGATTTAAAAATTTAACACAAGAATCCATATAAGTTTTTTCACCTTTCCAAAAAAAAAAAAAAAAATTATCGTAAAATCAATCTAATTTTTTAAGTGCGTTTGAAAGTAGACATTATAAATTCACTCGTTTTTCCGGGAACGATTTTCTTATTTTGATGTAACTCATAAAGGAATAACTATAGATCTTTGAAATTTTCACAAAATATTTAGTTTATCATTTTTTATACACCAAAAAAATATATAAATAATTTTGATAATTTTTGAGCTAATTGTAAGTCTAAGAATTTTTTGGTTTTTTCAAATTTTATTTTTTAAATATCGATAAAAAAAAATTCGTTAGGTCAAATTTCATGAAAATGTCATATAAGATTCCTCGTAAGTTTTAAAATAGCACATCAAAAATAATAAAATAACATAAGCACATTATGTTTTTATAGACATTTAAAAGTCAAAAATTTTGACCGAAATTCATTATTAAACATTTGCAAATTGTTTCGTAGTTAAAAATTTATAAAATGTTCAGTTTTTATAGTTAAGAATTCAGAATTTGAAACTAAGTTTTTTGTAAGTTCTTTTAAATGTAGTTTCAAAAATATTTAAGATACAAATCCACACTTTTATTTGAAAGCATTTAAAGTTCAAATTTTGACCAAATTTATCAAAATCTCAAATGTTTGCAAATTATTTTGTTTTTAAAAATGTATGAAATTATCAGTTTTTATAACTAAAGTTTGAAAATTTAAAACAACATATTTCGTTTGTAGTTAATAGTGTAACCAAAAAATCAAAAAAATTTTTTTTTATAGACATTTTAAATTCTAATTTAAATGAAATTAGATATTTAAATGAAGAATGATTAAGTTATTTATTTCGTTGTAATTTAAAAATATTTTTGTGGTTGCTTAAACTTTTTAAAGTATATCATTATATTTTATACACAATTAATTTTTCAAATGCATTGTTTTATTCAAAAATTAATTCAACCTACTATTTTGTTAATAGTAAAATGAATTATTTTTAATAATATCTTAAAATACACTTAGTTATATAGGCTGACAGACTGTCTTCGCTCAGAATCGTTTTTCGTATACAATGATTTTATATAATTAAATACAATTTTAACATATCCATGAATGTGGTTCACTTGACACCTACGGTACAGCAGATCAAATGCCGACATTTTTTTTCAATTCTGATAATTAATAATATTATATATAATATAGTATATATTATTATTATATATATATAATATATTATATATATAATATATTATATATATATATATATATATATATATATATTTATTTATTTAATTAATTATATATAAAATCATTAAGTTAATTCTAAAGATATAATATCTTATAAAACTGAAGGCTTGATAATTTAATTAAAAAAAAATTTAAATTCAATTATTTTAACTGAAATAAGTAGAAATTCATAATTTACCTACACAAAAGTATTTATAGATTTTTATTTTAGACAAAAATTAATAAAAATATTAATTTTAAAATGAGTTATATTTTGGTGAAATATTACAGTATTACGTTAATCTACATATGCTAAATAATTAATAACTTAAGTGAATAAATTTAAATTATCTAGTTGAAAAGTTTGATTATTACTTCCACATAATAGGTACTATACAATATAATGTGTACGGTGACACCAAAGGTTTTTAATTACTAATTGATTCAGATTTTAATTTGAATTCTTACTAATTTGACGAATAAGCATAAAAAAGCTTTTTTTTCATAACATTGATTTATAAGCCATAAGGAAAAAAACTTCACAGTGTAGTATAATATATACATTTATTTATTTATATATGTTTTAAAATTTAAAAAAATTTAAAAAATTATAAATGTATTAAATTTTTTAAATTTATTTTTATTTATATTTTTAAATTTATAAATTTAAAAATCAACTTTTAAATCGTACGTTGAATATCAACTTCAAATAAATTTAATGGAATTATTAAATTTATCTTTTATAGGCAATTTATATCAAGTTTTTTTAACAAATAATATATTTTCATACATTTTATAATGTTTTTAAGTATATAAACAATCTTTATAATATTCATAAATTTAAAATTATTAATTATTAAATACAATATTAAGTTAAACATTTAATGTGATTTAACTTGGAATTTGTAAGTTATTACTTGACTGAAATATGTCAAAAACAAATATTATTTAATAATATTTAATTATATATTATAGATGTTGTTGTACAAGTACACGATTAAATGCTTAGTAGTATTATAAAAAATGAAAAAATATATATTTATATGATTTAAATATATTTTAAATTGTATTCAAAGACCCTTTTGTTAAACACTTAATATTGGTGATAAAAAACAAACATTATAAAATAAAGGGAACTCTTGCTGCTTTATAGTAGGTTTTAAATGTACCTATCGATATTAAATAGATCACATTAATTGATCTGTAGAATATGAACACGTTATTGTTTGTTTATATATCCATTTTTTATCAAAATTAGAACCTCAAATAACTATAAAAAAAATTATTTAAATAATGTATATTTGATATTTTTAAAATACTGTAAGAACTAATGAATAGCATTTAAAAAAATTTCAAGATTTTTGTCATAAAAAAATTGGTATTAGAATAAATTGAAGAAAAACAAAGTAAATCTTAAATTTGAGGATCAATTTTTGAAAAATATTATTTCGTCTAAAAAAAAGGCTAATATAAATATTTGATAAATATTTCTAGTAACTACGTTTATTTGTTTATTTAATATTATCTTTTAATATTATTAAATAGAAATAATAATAGAAACTATAATGAACAAATTGATAATAATAAAGGAGACATAATAATAATAATTATAAAGATATTAATGATTTGAATAAAAGATTCAAAATTATAAAAATAAGATACCTATAAAATTTATATGAAGAAAACATAATTAAATATTGCAATTGAATTGGAGAGAAAAACTACAATTAAAACTCAGAAGTTGGTCCTCATTTGCTAAACGCATTATGCAGAATAAAAAAATCATTGACTAAGCAGTTAGAGGAAAAAAACGAAACAAAATATGAAAAAGTTCTTAAGCAACGTGAAACGACTAAGCAATTAATTTCAGATAACAATACAATTATGCTATTGTGTCGTTGAGCTTTGGCTCTTATAGTTTTTAATAAAAAAAAAATATATATATTATATAATATAAGACTAAGATTATTTTCCGTCGGTTTAAAAGAATTAAATTTGACTACATAACATCAACGCTCTGATTAATGGCCTTCATAATAAAGTTTTTTACCACGTATTAACTAACGTCTTACAATTTAATTAGAAATATATACCGTTCTATGCACTTCAACTCGTTATGTTTTACGAAAAAGACATACTATTTATGAAAAAAAATGCATGAATTTTTTTTAAAATATGTACTTTTTTAATGTTTGTTCTGCATAAATGTATAATTTAAAATTTTAAATTTAAGATATAAAAATAAATATAGATTTAATATAAATTCTAAATAGTAGTTATAAGGTTTATAAAAGATTTTTAATAACTACAATTGTAATTTAATAAAAATAAAAAAACAAGTTTAAAAAAATATTTTAATATTTTTAATAAAAGAGTTGTTAAAGACTATATCTAAATAAAGGCTAAACATCAAATGAGACAAAGCAAAAAACTCAAAAGGATTAATGAAAAAGTGGTATTCATTTTTATAAATTTTAAAATAATTAATTTAAACAAAGGCGATCATTTAACAAAAACAAAATAAAACCTTTTTTACGGTAAATACATATTTGTACTAGAAATATACTAATCAATATTTAATTTAATTAACTGATGAATTTAATTGTGAGCAGTAATAAGTAATAAGTATATTGAAATGAATAAAAAAAAATACCGTAATTATATGTATGGTTTTTGAGCTTTTTACATTATTACTATTTCCGCATTATTATAATAATAAATAAAATACAATTCCTGTAGAGCTAAATGTATGATAAAGCATACTTTTTTTAATTTCATAGAATACTTAAAACTATTTAAGAACAACAGTAAACAAATATTAGATTTTATTAAAATCATTATAACAACAGTTGGATAAAATAAAGAGCTTTAAAATATATAAACACATTTTTGAAAAAAAGAATAATAAAAAGCGTATTTAAAAATGTATAAATTTACCAATATATAATTTGTGTAATATTTAATTACATGTTTAGTCATATTACCTGTTGCGCTATTCGTGATCATTGGTAGAGTTAGTTATCGATACCTCTGAACCATATTTATGGTTTTTGGTTCAGTGAACTATAATATTATAAACTAGGGTTTGGTTTGGTAAGCCAAGTATAAAACAAATTTATAATATTTCAATATTTTTATGATCATGTTGATGACTCTTGAAATATCCCACAAATATGTTAAGGCAAACAAAAACTAAAACACGTATAATAAGTCCATATTATATGAATTATGAGACTATATATATATATATTGGTTAAACAATATGTGTTTATGGCAAATTATATTTATTTGCAGAAAAAACGAATACGACTTAATTATTTGATTGCTTTTTTTTAATGAGAGTAGTTATTTTATTATTTACATATAAGCAAAACAATAAAATATTAATACATTTGTATAATTGTTATAGGTCGCATAAAAAATAATTTTAAATAAAATAGTAACAACAACAACAATATTAATTACAGTAGTAAAAGTAAATTAAAAACAATATGGTTAAATAAGTTTCTTGCATTTGATATTGGGAATTCAGGAATATTATCTAGACGACACTCAAAGTTAGGTATACTATTGGGAAACATTAACATATGAATTATAGGTCTAAAATTTTGATCATGGTTTCTTTCAAAAAAAAAAGTTTCACTGTTTCTAGTGTTGTGGTATGAAATTATAAATTTCATAAATAAATTAAAATAAATAATTAAAACTATTACATTATTATATTATTATTATTAATATTATCTAATAATTTAAAATAAAATTAAGTATTTATTCTAATGCAATTTAATTGATTGTCTTAAGAGTTAAGAGTAAAGAAATTACAATTGAATAATTCATCGTACAATTAACTGATATGTTTAAACTAAAAAAGGTCAACTAAAGGTTAAAAAGGATAAGCTGCACTTGCAGTAATAATACAAATTAGAACTTTTTCCAATTTATTGACTTATTCAAACAACGTATACTTTTATTAATCAAAGCTAAACTTGCTAATATTGTATTAATCAATGTACAAAAAAGAACATTTAAGCGTTGTGGGTATATTAGTAAAATGAGAACAATTTTATCGCTTTAAAATTTAAAAATCGCATATAATTAGGTTTATATTTTAGGTAAACTCTCTAGTACTATACCTAAATAATATATGAAATTATTCTTGTAAATTACCATCAATACTAATTTTATAGTATAACTTAATTCAAAATATTTAATTAATTTGCTGCATAATGAGGGTATTTTGCGATTTATGTGACATATTCTTATATATATTAAGCGAAAATGATATTTAATCATAATATATGATCACACGCATGAGTGACAGTAATTCATATTAATTATATAAACAAAACCTCTTGGGTACGTTAATTATTAATCGTTGTTTATTTTATTTGTGATTTACCATTTTGTAGATTTTAATATGTCTTATTTCCAAATGTAATTACTTTGAAGTATGTAATTATGTTTAGCATATATTATAGTTTTATAATTATGCAATTTTATTTAAATGAACGAAGTTCTAAAAATATTTGACGCTTAGGCATTTAAAATGAAATGTAATAACTCATGCAATATCATTTTTTTCTTAATCAACTTATGCGCTGGTAAACTGTCTATTTTCATTAGTAATACAAATAAACATAAATATTTGTAACATTTTGTGAACAAAATTAATTAATTTACGTTTACGTTTGCTTTTTCAATTAAATTTTATGTATTAGAATAATAATTAGAGCTCAAATATATATGTATTTATAATACAAAAATATGTATTTATACGACCAAAATATATACATACTTATGTGATAAAATCCCAAAATATGTAATTATGCTTTTATAATTTATTTAATGAAATTATGTCATTATAAAATATTATCTTAAAAATTAAAAATATTTATTTATACAAAAAATAAATGATAAAAGTTTATTAATACTTAAAACAAATTGATTATAAATCAATTTGATTACAATGAATTACAATATATATTTTTAAATTTTCAAACACAAATGAACATTGATTTGACCTTAAAACTGATTTACATCGACTAAATTTCAACCCCAACAGATGTTATTGATTAGTATTTTATATTTACTATATTCGAAGGAGAATATTCTATATATTCAATAAAAACTTGATCAGCAGAAGGATCTGTATAAATATTTTTAATAGTTTTCATTTGTGCTAGACAAGAATTTTTTTTGTAATACATTTTTATTTTGTCACTTACCATATTGACAATTGTCCCTTGAACTTTTTTGGATTTGATATTTGGTATTAAATTTGATAAATTAAAGTGAATACATTTTAAGTATAAGCTATTTTAAAATGGATTCATGAAAATGAACTAATTTAATTTGAAATTATTGCAAAAAATATATATTTCTGACAAAATATGTAAAAATATGTAATATCAAGTATAGTTCGTTTTATTACAAATTATTTGTAACGAATTTATCACTTACTTGAATTAATTTATTTAATCATAGTAAAAATATATATTTACATATAAATTCAAGCCTTAATAATAATATTATTAAAATAAACTATTTTTTACACAGTAGCCCAAAACATAGATGTATGTATTTTTAAAAACGTCTGTTTACATTAAAATCATACTGCAATATTACCTAAACGAACGTTTGATATAATTGACATTTAGTCCAATGAAATTAATGATTTTCTATTTCTAAAACGACTAATCGTTATTCATAATTTATTTAAAAATACATAAGACGTACCTATACTATTTTCACTTGTAGTTTGTTTCGAACTGTATTAAAGTATGTTTTAAAAGAAAATTCTATGCTTTTTACAAAAAAATATTCTTTTAACTATCATAGTTATTCATTATAATAGAACATGTACCTAATATTGTTTAAATAAATAACAAAAACAACTAAATATCATATATCATCAAATATTCCATTATGGATGTTGCTATTTTTCGTTTCACGAGTCTCGTGGTGTGATTTATAAATCAAAAAGTTCTATGAAAAATAACCACTTTCTGAGAACCTATTACTTTGAAAAAGTTCATCATTTTTTGTAATATTTATCATGATATAATTTTAAACTCCGACGACAATACATTTAAATCGTTTGAGATTTTTCAATAAATAAAACTGACTCGTGAAATCTCATTTTTTTGAATAAATCCATATGATTAATGTTTTAAGTGAACACTGCGAAGGACTACTGACTGTTTTTTATTGATGCGTGTATATAGTAACCAATATATCAGTAGCATATTTATAATTTAATAATATATAGGTTACTAAATAAAGTATATAAATTAAAAAATTGAATTATAATTGAATAATTAAATAAAACACATTAATAGATAGGTTGATTTAAAAACCGAAAATAGAACAGTTCTTATAGCATAATGAATTGGATGTTTTTTTTTTAATACAAAAGTTTCAGAATTAAAAGCATTTATGTAAAAATACTAAAATATAAAATGTACATTGACACTTATTAATAGCTGGGTACTACAATAGTTATGTACAGTAAAAATATATGACTAATTAGGACAAATAATTCAATTGCAATATATTAAATAAAATAATTTATTATAATGGAGTAACAAAATACGCATAAGAAATATATTTTATATCTTGACTTTTAATAATATAAAATAAATAAAAACCGAAAATAATAATCGCATAAGATACGGATTTCCAATATGACTCTATTACCTACCGAGAATCGGAATAAATATCTCCAATTCTATACATTTTTATTTATAAACTTCATGGCTAAATATATTATTATTACTATTATGTGATTCTAATTTAACGTATATACATTCTTGCAATATTTTAAATTTTGCTTGATAAAAACAATATTTATATTATATTTATTATATTCTCTATGGCTTACATAAATTTAAACGTGTCGTTCAGAGTTGAATTGGTAATTGTTTTTCAATAATTTATATACAAGTTACGATTAAACTAAAACTGTTTGAAAAACTCATGTATACTCACGTGATCGCACGTACGCGCTTACACTCGAAAATACATACGTCAAACATTATTTCATGGTCAAAACACTCTGGCCTATGTTTTTATTTGAAACAAGCTACATATTATTGAATCTGCTGTATAGGTACTAGGATTCACATACGAAGTGCGCTTGAAGACTTATTAATTAATTTTAGGTTAAAGGCCGTGTTTATTTTGACAGTTACTGTAGAAGAGGATCTAGGGAGGATGGAAGTTAACCTCGTTTGATGGCCCATGTTCTTCGGAGAGGAAAAAATATTTGAGAAACACAGAAAAGCTCACTCTCCATGGGAATTTAATGCATGTATACTTAAATCGATTTTTCGACCCGCCACGCAAACCTTCCGAAACACAATTTTCCCCATTAGCAACGGCAACATAATATATATGTATACTTTAAAATACATCTAAAACATGAAAGACACATTTGTTTGAGAAAATAAAAAAAGACAGTTCTGCTATAGTAAACAATGGTAGATGTAAAGAAAAATTCTTAACAATTCCGTTGTCTGTTTTTACCAGGCTAAAAAAATTCAAAGACAGCCTGATCAACTATCATATATTGTAAATTACACTATACAATTACATATTAAACAACATACTCAAATACTTGATTTCATTACCTAAAGTCTAGTTTCATACAGTTCTTAAAGAATATCTATAGAATCTGTAAAGAAAAAAATGTTAACAAAAGCCATAACAATTTTGTTCATTTTCTTGGGCGGCGTCTTGTGTAGGCAATTTAATAGCATATATGAAATTGATACTGTATAATATTGTCATCAGTTCATCACATATTCTATCACAGTATTATGTTACCATGTTATTATTTTACCATACTACTGAGTGATATACTCAATGTACAATACAAATAATTTTAAAAAACAATATGTTATAGGCGTTTTTTTTTAATTACAAAACTTTATCCTAGCGACCTGTTAAAATATATTTTAAACAAAACAAAGAAATAAATATATTGTATAAAATACAAAATAAAATATACAGCGTTTTAAATTTAAAATGATAATAATTAAAAATTTAACTTACAAATATGTTAAGCAAAACATATGTGCACTTAAAAATATTTATAAAATGTGTACATACATAATATATAATATTATGTACATTGTGTTGAATGATATAATTTGAAATAAATGCATGTCGATAATTTAAATTACAAAAGAAACAATTATAATTAACTATTTATTATTAAATTGAAATGCAATACCACAAAATTATTAAATTATAGTCATTATATATTAGGTAATGGTAACCTATCACATAATAAACAAATATAGTATTTCATATATTTTGCTATTCAATTACTACACATTTTCAAGTCTTATAATACTAATTAATATAAGTAGGTCCTTTATAATTGCTTTAAAATAATAAAATAAATTTGTGCTTACAATAATTATTTAATAATCTGACCATAAAAATAAATGATATATTATGGTAACAAGTAATAATTAATGTTGTTTAAATGTACATTTTTTCTTCACTTTTGCACAAATATTCGACAAAGTTTTAATGGAATAAAATTTTTACTTCTAACAATGTAGATGCTTTATATTTTATGTATTTTTTACACGTCAAGGAAACTTATATATAATACATATAAAAAAAAGAAAAAATTTAAAACATCACGAAAAATTCAGTAATTCCAAATGTAATCATAATGACCTTTAAATTTAAAAAACAAAGAGAGGAACACGACATAAGCCACCTATCGGAACAAGTCTTTGTCCAAATCCTGTCAACAAAAGCAAAAAAGTAGAGTTCTTTAAAACAATAGAAATATTAAACTTAACATAAGATAAACCTTACAATTTTAAAACTGTTCTTATTTAAGTAATAATTCATTAATTAATACTTTTAATTTTTTTTCGATTTGTATCTTTTTCTCGACTTTAAGTGAATAAGACACAATTAAAATGCAAATATATGTATAATGAATGTAATTCTAATGGCCTTAGATGTCGATGCAAAAATATAAAAAATTTCAAGATCAATAAAAAAAAAAAATTCTAATTTATATTTAACTCTAAAAATATACTAACTCGTCCTGTAAGAGGTTTTTAATTTACCTCTGTAATAATTCTTGAGTTTAATATTGAAATATAATATTAAGTATTTTAATTATGTCGAAGCAATAAACTTCACATTATGAAAACGATACAGCTGTACATGAAAGTTCACTATGGGGTAAAGGGCATAAAAAATCCAAATATTACTGTTAAGTATGCTACAAAAGTGAATTTATGACTGAGAAATGTATTAAAGTTATAGTACCATTTTCATATTTTTTTTTATTTTTAATAACGCTCCAACTCATAATATTTAATTACTGTACACCTTTACAGTAAGTAAATTATGGTTTTTAAATATTATAAACAATTAACAATTAATTAAATTGTTTAGAATAGTAAATTCCTACCATACAATTATCCTAATATTATGTTCTATTTAATAATATAATATACATTTATACTTAATTTGCACAATTATTATAATTAAATACAAATTACTATTTTATAAAAGTAAATATAATAATATGATATAATTTTGCAAACATTACTATAATTCTAATTTTAGCGGTTTTTTTTAAATTTTAATATTCCTCGTTATACCACATTTAAATAATTTAAAAATATATATATTTACTATGTATCTATATGATTAATTTATCCATCTTAATCATAATATTAATAATTTATTCGATGACGATTACATTTATAAATATCATTACTCGCATTAAAATATTTTTCTCAAGCTACAGTTGCATATATTATTGATGTTTAAGTGCAATAAAAAAATCTATCAAAAATTAAATTTGAAACCTAATTAAAAGCGCATAGTAGAAAATATAATAGCGTCAGTAGTTTTTATAAAACTGCTTATAATACTAGCTATATATTTAAGTTTAGATTAGGAATATAATATTTAAGTATTAAACCCAACAAAATAATGAAAATTACTGAAATTTACTTTTTTTTATTATATAGTATATTGTATTAATAATTGATGAATTATAAGAAAATATAATTATGATACATATTTTTATAATTTTGTTTTCTTATTTTTTTTTTTATGACTGGCAAACTTAATAACATCAAAATCCTACTTGAAATGCATGTTCTTATTTTTAAATTCATATTCGTAATATAAGTTATTGTACACGTAAATGCTTTTTACTTTATTTTAATAACTACCAAATTCCTCGTAACATAATAAAAACAAAACAAACAAAAACCGTATCTAATATATTAACAAGGAACGCGGCACGCATTACACAATATGTGCAAATACAGACAGTAGCAATACCGGATGATGTTGAAACTCGGAGGTGTTGATGTCACTCCTATGGATATATATATATATATTTATTTTTTTGGCAATAAAACGCGACTTGTAAATTATACACGTCTCAATAAAGTCACTATATTACAGAGTATCTCACGAAGATCTGACATGTGGAATAACTTTTATTGTATTTAATATAACAATTTTTTTTTTGTTTGTTTAATTTATAGACGCTTGCGCTACATGTGTAATATAAAAAAATTAAAATTTGATAAAAAAAGTTTGTTTGAAGTTTTAGGAAATTTAAATTATTTTCTCCTTTATCGTAATAAAATAAACCACTATCATCAGTTATTACCGATAACTAGTTACAATAGTTATTATCGATTTATTTTTTTAAGAATTTCTAAAAACTTGAAAAAATTGTAGAAAATAAGTACAATCGTTTATAAAAAAAAAATTCATATTTAGAAATTTGCTATTTTACATTTTTCAAAAAAAAAAAAATGTTTATTTTCACTATTAAAAAACAAAAACATTTTTTTAATATTATACATGTAACGCAAGCGTCTATAGATTAAACAAAAAAAAAAAAAAATTGAATATTGAAGACAACGAAAGTTATTCGATATGTCAGATCTTCGTGAGACACTCTGTATATATGCCACGTTGGTACACCCTCGCACAGATCAAAATTAATATTTGTTTGCCGCCTGTACACAATATTATTTTGTATATTTTAATACAAATAAAATATATTACATTAAGTGGGTACCTCCTAGCTTTAGTGTGTTTTGTACATAAATGTCTCCCGCAGTTGTACCACTCGCCACTCCGTCGCCCGTGAATGAAAAGCACTATGGTACCGTTACGCGTGTTTAATATACAAAAATATAATATGATAATACGATTGCGAGTTAAAATCGATTCATTCAAAAATTCCGGCGAGGAGGCAAACTTTGCTATCGTCGTCGCCGTGGTTGTCGTTGTTGTGCTGTGTCGCAATGTCGTCGCCTGCACGACCCGCGGTTATAACGAACAAAGCCCAGAGGTCCAAAAGTGACCGATATCGTTCAGTTATGGCAAAATCTACGGGATTACAGTAATCCGTATACTTTATAATGTATATGTATTATATTATACTGTTGTGTTTCCCGTAGCAGCGTATTTTGCATAATATCGATTGTCGCGAAATCTGACGCGACTACGCCGGTCGAGCACAGAACATAATAATATTTAAACATTATAATACGCCCAATCCCTATACCGATCGGACGATCGTTCTGTTATAGAGACACGGGTCAGGTACGTTTTAAGACATTTTTTTTCGCCCGATAAGTTCTTTAAACGTTCACATATTTTTTAGTTTATGATTATTTTCCAATGATTATTTTTATTAACATAAATATAGGTATGCGTTATTGAGGTGGATACAACGGTTTTATTTTTACCATTACAGTGTTGCCATGGTGGCCAAGCAACAACAAAGATTATCAGTAGGATTCAGGTATATCGATTAAACGTAAGGTCATATCGATTTATCGTTATTCTATTTTAAGGATATCGCTTAAGCAATAACATTGACCACCAAAAACGTATAATATATTATGATCCAATTTTTTCCTTAAAATGCCTAATTTCTAAAACAAAATAAATAATATACAATCATAACATCTGGTAACACACATAGTTGAAGTGTTGTAATACAACAATATGTTGTTAAAAAAAGAATAAATAACTAGTAAACACGATTCACCTAAATTAAAACTTAGGTGAATTTGTATATATTTAAATCATAATTAACGGTGAATACTTATTTTATTGACTTTTGAGAGTTATTTATTATATTTTTATGGTACTTGTGATTTGTCGTGCATAACGTGCATAGAAAATAGTACCGGGAACGACAATGGAAATTAGCAACGTTCAATACTATGATGTTCATAATATTATTATATTATATATACATGATATTTTATTTCAAAACCCTTATTCACGCATAGAAACGTATATTCAGACCTTCGGCTTGTGTTAGGCCAAAAGTATAATCCAGTGTGTATTATTCGCGGATACTTAGGCCGAGAGTTCAAACAAAAGGACCGTATCACAATGATAATAAAATATAAACACAAATGTTGTAACAAATTACGTTCTCGTTGCTATTAGCAGCTAGCAAAGGGGCCAACCACGAACATGGCTTACTTCACAATCACCCTTCCCTCGCCACCAAAAACACCCAACTACTCCAACAGTGGCTATTATTCAAAGAAAATCCATTCCAGGCTAACCCTATATAAAAAAAAAAAAAAGGGAAGATTTCCAAACAAACAATGGAATCGCATTAGAAAAATTAATAAATAATGTCAAATGATACTTGTGGGAGCATCTTGAATACATTCTGCGAAGAGATTACCCGGTTTTTATTGCAGTTAAGAATTGATGAATTAGTTTAAAACAACGTCCCAACTTGTTTTGTATCCATATAACATTTTTAATTTTAATTCAAAAAGACAGAATTTAAAGTATTACAACCAACGAGTATAATTGGTCGGATGAAACGATAATTCAATTAATGCACGTTAAATCAAATTAAATTAAAGGCGTAAAACAAATCCTAATAAATTATTTCTATCTAATTTACACAAATAATCAAAATAGTATTTCGCATATTTCATATTTGATAATACTTACATAAATTGAAAGAGTTTCAAGTCTAAAATTTTGTTTAACTAAACTGAACTGAACTTTTAAAGTATAAATGTAATATGAGATTATAACGAAATAAAAAAATGTTTTAATATGTACTGAAATAATTTTTAAATTGATTGTATTTTTTTTTCAGAACATTTATCAAGACGCTAATGAAAGTTCAATACGATTGTAATTTCCGCCACAGACTACTTTACGCCTAGCCCAAAAATATAAGACTAATAGTTGCCTAAGAAACATTATATAGATGTAATTAAAATGTTAATACTTAATTTATTATTCATAATTCTTATTCAATATTATACTAAAGTGTAAAATGTATAGCGTTTGAAACAAATAACTGTATATCTGTTGTGTATAAATGGAAGTATATTTCTAATAAAAATCATCAATTTCTACCAATATAATATTATAATACTGTTGTGTATACATATATATATATTACTATTATTCTTCATACCTAATAATGTGTTTGGTAAATTAAAATGTTAATAATTTTACTATAGATATGTGCTTTTAAAATATTCATAGTTGTAGTGTTAAGATCTACAAACGTATTTGTACGAGTATAATTTATAATATTATAATATACCTAGCTTAAGTAAGAGAAAAAAATGATTAACTAAATTTTAAGCAAAACATTAATTGTTGTAGTGTAAAGTGAATGAACTTATTTTATATTTGATAATTTTTGTTACCTAATATGTTTGTGCCACGCAATTCATGTAATGAGCCCACATGTTTTGTGTCGCACAAACTATTGTTGATTAATATAATTTATCCTCCGCCTTTTTTTTTTTCAAGCACGGCAATGTAACCTTGTTTTTTTATATATAAAAAATAAAATGTTGTTTTCAATTCACCAAATTATGTATACTCTTCATTGTTAAGAAATGCATGATTACTACAACAAGTATACTTCTACAACAACGAAATACGGCGTGGTATTTCCAAAATACCCTTAGAAAATATATAGACTCGAGACAGATTTGATTTATAAAGAGTTCTTTGTTAGTTGAATTTACATCAAAGATTTTTTTTCTCGACGTAATTAACGATAAAAACACTAACCTTGTTATGACAGGTATAATCCTGTTATCCTTGACTATACTTATATTTTTCTCGAATCCATGACCATTTCTTTAGTACCACTTGATTAGCATATTCAATTAGAGTTTTCTCGATTATTCATTTATGTCTAAAAACGGGAGTGTGATATTTACATCGATCGAGTAGATTATACGTAGATTTAATTTAGATTTATTATTTATATTAAAAATGCACTAAAATAGTAAAATGAATTATCTACTGAACATACCAACTTAAGAATGATGGATCCTCATTGACAAATTTCGTGATTCAAATAATAGAACGAGTGATTGAACCAAATTGTTCTTATAATTATTGATTATGGGAACACGTAATGGTAAAAGTTTATAGGAATTACTGTTATAATAATATTGTTTTAATTACTAAAACAAAACAAGTATCTTATACATATAAAAAAAAACTATAAAATGTAGTTTGTAAGAATATGCAATATTGATTGTACAGTTCGATACGAAGAACGAGTAAAAAATAAATTAAATTAATTGAGTCGTAACTGATTATAATCATTACTAATGACTAAATGCTTATAAATATGCATGAAATAATAAATATAATGGATAAATAGATGTATGACCAACACTAAAATATCATCTTAATGGTTAATGTAGATATAATGTATATTGTGTATAATATACCATATGCATTTATTGTGGAATATGCATAAAAAAATCGTCTAATAAGGAAATAATTAAAATAATATTTAAGAGAAGACAATATATTTATTGTTTTTTTTATTAAGCAAAAACTCACAGCGCCATTCAAGATATTTGCTACAGAAAATTGTCTAAACTCTAATACTAATCACTTTATTTTAAACTATAGTTTACAATAATTAAAGATACAATAATTGTATCACTATTATATTATATTACAATTTGTTTTAAAGATTTGATTTTTAGTGAAATCCATAGTAGCTGCAAGCATGCAAATTTAAAATCTACATATTATGTATGTACGGAATTCTGTCATTATATATTTGATTGTAAGAAGAGTACTACAGATGGGCATTTAAGGGTCATTTTTATTCATTAGGTGGATGTGAGAAATTTGTATGTACCAAATACGAAATCTTGTTAGTATAACTTCGAACTTTCTTGGTAGGTATGTGAAAATTACCATATATAGATACATTATATTAAATTTCATGTATTTTTGTACATTTTGCACACCTCTAACTTAGAGAAAATATACTCTTAAGTGTATAGTAAAAACAAATGATTGATTATGAATTTGAAAAATATAATGTAAAAAAAAAAATTGTTGACACATTATGAAATAAAAATAGATCGATTAAGTTTACGTAGAACAGTATTAACCCGGAAGGGAATTAAAAAAGATTATATTTAACTCTAGAGTGCGACGAAAGTTCTTTTATATTTTCCATTTGACACCCTCACAACCTTTAGGATTTTAATGGTCACAAGTGGCAAAGTGTTGTCAAAACTTTCTTTATGTTCTTCTGCAGTTTAATTTTTCATTTGCACAAACCTATTGACGAACTTTTACACCGATGGCCTACCTAACCAAAACTACAGCGGCAAAAGCGCTTTTTTTGTCGTTACATATTTGATATTTAAAATTTAAGACTGCCAAATGTCGTAAGTAGCCAGCCGGAGTAATAGTTGTTTAGACAAGTCTGATAAGATATCAATATTTTACTTAAACAATTATTATGATATATCATAGGTACATTTTCTACATAGATAAAGTAATTCACTTGAGTTTAGGTTAGATGTAATGTATTATATTTTATATCGTTATGGTCTAGAGATGGTTTTTGCGCTTATAACGAAACACATTTTGTTTATCACTGTTCGATAAATTATCATAGTTATCGTTTTTTTTGTTATTATTGTTGTTCATAATAATTATAATATGTTTATCATGCTATTGTATACAACACTCGTTTGCCTACTGTAACATTCGCGACTGTTCATCGCTTTTATTCACGCAATTGTTGTTTTGGTAGGGTTTTACTTTCAAAGGAATCTCGCTTTATTATGTACTTGACCTCTTTTTTAGGTCGTCAAAAGAACGTGCACCCAGTGTAGGCCCCAAGAATTTTGGTGTTGAGTTCCATTCTTACGTCTTATCTACTTTTAACTTTTAAGTAAAATATTTGGTTGTGTGTCATTTATTTTATACTCTAAAACATTGCACATTTGGTCATTATATAGCTTTATGGTTATCGTAACATTTACATTTTACATAATATTATTATTATTATTGTGATATATTATTATCTTCATCATTAATTTTCGTGAATAAATTGTGGTAAGTATTATATTTTAGTTATGCGTTATTTATTTTATACTCTGCTCATTTGCTCATTTTCTTTCTTTATGTTTTTAGTAGCATTTACATATTATGTTCACCATTAATTTATAAAATAAATCGTGCTATAAAACCTGAAATATGCTCAATTACAAATAAGTACATATTATTAAGCGATTTAATATCCAATAATTGTTGACATTGTTAATAGTTATATTAAATAATAATGATTTTGCAACTAAAACTTGTTGATAATAAAAAAATATTAGATGAAAAATACGTATATTATCTATTCATACTACGTTAATATCAATTTTAAATTGATTATTATACATACCTATAGGCACTTTTACTTATGTATGATTAATATGTAATTTAGATTATAACAAAAGAACCATAGTTGTTACAACCAAGTTGTTAAATTTTGATTAATTCATTTCATATTTAACAGTGTGATGAAGACTAAAATATATTTCAAATACGAAAAAACATCTGACAACGATAAATAAATAATAACGAATCATAGATATAACATATAAATATAGTTTAACTATATTAGTACTCCTAATACCGTAAAATTAAATTTGTAATAAAAGCTATAAAAATAAGGGAATAATAAAATAAAATCTTCAAGATCATACTTATAATGTAAATACAGTAAATGCCATAAATAAATAAATAAAATACAGGGCTTCATAGAAATAACCAACTATGAATGTAAATATTTAACAATCTAACTTTTTTATTCATATTAATATATACTTTTCAGTTATATAACTAACAATATGGATAGGTAATCATAATAATTAAATTTAAAAAATAAAAATTTAATAAAAAAAGTTTACTAATTACTAAATGCAAAATATAACAGTTATTCTTACTCACTCTGTATACTATTCAAAACAATACCGTTCTAAAAGTAACTACTATCATACTATTTAACCTTTTATTAACATGGTTTCTGAGTAAATTATTTGATTTCGTTTTTAAACCTCTACAAATCTAAACTAAACACAATAAACTAAGATTAACTGTTATTTGTGTATTTATTATTTATAAACTATCAAATTAAACAACAATTTATTTATCACAATATATAGAAACTGCTTGAGGTTCATAAAAAAAAAAAAATAAAAACTATAAAATAATATAAAATATTTAGTTTAAAGTACCTAATAAAGTAATATTATTATTATGAAAAAGTTAGAACATATATTTTAACAAATAGACAAAACACTAACAGACTAGCCTTAACAACAATTGATTCAATACAAAACTGAGCATCGATTATTAAATTCAAAAAATAACTAAATTGATTACTCGGAAGATTGGAAATCGCGAAACCCTGGGGTCATAACATAACATTTTCCATTTTATAACTTTATATTTTAAATGTACACTAGAAACAGTAAGTACATAAAATAAAACTTAATATTTAAGTTAGCTATAATATAATTTTTGATATAGATCAGAGATGCCAATGAGGGAGGGGGAGGATGTACTTTCGTACTCCTATTTTTTTTCTACAATTTACATACCGCCCAATGACTGATGCATAGTTGTTAAAAGATATTATTTAAACCTTTATGAGTAGGTAAAATATAATATGTGAAGAGGTAATAGAAATTTACTATATACAATTGGTATGCTGCATAAGCTATTTCCAACTTTTCGATCTTTTTAATTCATTAAAATATTTAATATATAACCCTTCAACCCTTCAATCTCATCCATGCGCCAAACACACATAAATACATGCACTTACTATAGTGAAGATAAGGTGACCTAAAGAAAAAATAAAAATTATCCTGTTTACATTATAGCACCCCTATTAAAAATACTCAAATGGCACCACAGATATAAATATATTTTGCGATATTTCAAAACATAAATTAACTATAGTTAGTAAGGAAATGCGTGGTATAAAGTTTTTAGATTAAACTTGAACAATTATAAATTATATATTATTAAATAAACTACAGTCATGCAAGAACAATTTGAAGCACTTTTATTTTAATTATTATTACTTATTAGCAATTTGTATAGATGAAAGGTATAATATATTTTTGGACTTATCGAAGTGTGATTTGACAAAAATTAGTAATATAAGATATTCTCCTTTTATCGATAAAATATATATAAACATCTTATATAGGTAGGTATAAAAAATAAAATCAATATATCATATAACACCCAATTATTTATATAATTAACTTTTTTTAATAAAAAAAGCTTAATTAACAAAAACCTCTGAAATAGTTAAAAATTTTACGTTAAATTTATCAAACTCTGCATATTCTTCATTAATAAAAAGAAGTACACTTACATACTAGGTTTATCACATAGATGGTTTCGAACGATAACATAATTTAATATCTTCCATATTGTGCATTTTTCCAATATTATGACACTAAACCGTTGAATACCTCTAATATAATTTAACTGAATTTTGAATCCCACAGGAGATATTTTATAAACCTAAAAATAAACAATTTATTGTAGGTAAAACGTCGTGAGAAGTTTAATTTTTTTTATGTTTTGTTGACTGTACGATGTACTTTGCACATATGAAATATTATTATGATACAGCTATTTTTTTCTGAATACAGGGGTACTTACTACAATATCAAAATATCACGTCACAACGGCATTATTAAAGATAGATTAACAGCGGACAGTGTACAATGTACAAACATTATATTGTTATTTGTTTTCGGTGTTTATCGTCGTTTTATATTATTTCCATTGTGTCTAATGCATCAATTAAAATAGCATCAACCAATGAACATACGTGATATTAGTATTATAGCAGAATTAGTGAGTACAAGACTTATAATACTAACCTTTTTGGTTTTGCATAATTTGTGTAGTGTGACGTTGAATATAATTATAATATTATTTATTTATGGAGTTTGGAAACCTTCAATTTGTGTAAGAGATCACGTCAACCGATTAAAACGATTAATAATTAAATATTTAATATATAATGTTAGGTGTTATCGCAAATTTGATATTTAATCATGTTGTAGCATATTATAATATTATGTGATTTCCACAACAATAAAAGGATCAGAAAACTTTATATAGATACATGATACACTCTGTATTTCCCTTACATAAACGTTAATAATAAATTATGGTTAACGATAAATATTTTAGAGACATAATATATGGATTAAACCTGATTTAACGGACACACAACGTGAATAATAATTTTGAATCAAAATAAAATTACAATCCGGAAAAATATTCTAATTAAAAAAAATAAAATGAACGCGAAAAAAATAGTTTTTATTGACTAATGATAGTAGGTACTAAAAAAATGTATTAAAATAAATGTTAGATATTCAGCCATTGAAAATTCTTATATTATAAACGTTTAAAAATCAATTACAAAAAAATGTGGACAAGTACTGCTGTACAGTAGATGTCAAGTGGGTTACTGTAACGGATATGTTAAATAAATTCAATGATAAATCATTGTATTCGAAAAACGATTCTGAGAAAAGACAGTCTGTCAACCTAATATTATTTATATTATATTTCTATTGTTATTACTAATTTCTAGTGTTTTTAATATTTCTATATTCCGTTACACTAAATTTAATATTATTAACTATCTACCTAATAATATCATTTACCGCTATACAGCGTTTCCAACTAGCAATTTATTTTTACAATTATTTGTACACGTCCTATTTGCAATCATATCTTTCGTCGATCTTTCATTTTTATTTATTTTCAAGTTGCACCTATAATAAATATATAATTTTAATTAGTAAGTATACAAAATAACACAAACACCCAATTCATATTATAACATGTATATGAAAAGGATCCGTAGTATAGAAACTAGTGTAAATTATTTTAACTTTATAATCTAGTTAATTAATTAATACAACCCTCCTTAACACAAAGAATTTTATAAACGCTATAACAGCAAAGGTTAGAAATGTGTACCTTTAACCCAGGAATCTGAACCTGGTTGTATATCAGCTGAAAGATTTGCAACAATATTAGCGAAAAATTATTTGAATTAAGCATACAGCTGAATTATCCATGATAAATCCTAGAATTTATGATTTATCAGATTGTTATTTAGGTGAAGTGTTAACATATTTTCATTTGCATACCCTAACCCTTTTATAATAAAATATGTATTTAACTGACCACCGATTAACTACAATAAAGTATTTCAATATAATATATACTATATATTAAATATATACAGAATGTAACAGAAAGACTTGACAAAAAAAAATTTTAAATTATTACAAGTTGTAAAAAAAATTATAAAAATTAAATGGATACTAAATAATTTAAGATTTACTCATGTCTGGAAATTTTAAAAAAAATATTGTTATTTTATAAAATTGTAAAAAAAAAGTTTGTTTTTACTATTAAAATGTTGCTAAAAATTAAAAATACAAATTAGCAATTCCAAAAAAAAAAAATAAATCTAATTAAAATTATTTTTTCTGTATAAAAATTAAAAATAAAAAAAAATTATACTGTATTTCTAGCACAAGCATCTATAAATTATATATAAAAAATATTAATTAACACAAAAATTATTTCATGTCAGGTTATTCTGTTACACTCTGTATATAAATTACAAAATTATGTATTGTGTATTATTAATATTATCCATAATATTTTCTTGCATTATAATTACACATTAATTTTATATTCCCATACATCTATACAAATTTATCCTTGTACTGTAATATATACACACATTTATTAATTTATGTTGTACGAACAACTGTTATTTTATATGTATTATCTTGTAGCTGATATAGATATTTAATAATATCAGTCCTTTTTATATGATTTATAAGATTAATTCATAATAATAATCTCTTAATTTCCGATCTATCTTCTGTCATTATCCTAGGTAACCCAATTAAAAAACTTAAAAGACAGTGATGTCGTGACCTGCTGGACTAATTAATAGTATCATGTCGTAGTACCTTTTCTAGGAGGCCTCTACAGCCTGTGTAAACTGTCATTTTATTTTATTAATTATTCCATCAATTGTTCTTATTGTTTTATACTGAAACAAATTGATTAAAAAAACTCTCATATAACAAAAAAAAAAAAATCTTAATAATAGTAAATAGTGTTATTATTGTAATCTTTTATGATTAAATATATTATATTATTATTATTAAAATTATTAACTAGGTTCATAATAATATATATGATATCATTAATAGGCCAAAAATTACACTAATGTTGTAAAATAATTCTTCATGTGGTTTTATTGGAAAAAAAACAATTTTTAAAGAAAGAAACGGACTTAAAAAGTTTTATAATATAGTGTATTTTCTATACCCAACCGGAAATCTGATGTAGATTACACTTTGAATATAACCGTGCAAATCACATTTATTCTGTGAGAAACCTATGGAAAAAGTTAAATTTAACATAAAAATCCATAATACATTGAATTCTGTTCAAAATACTTTAAAAATATAAAATGATTGATTGTTTTCGAATACTTTATAGACTATTTATGCAGTCTTTATTTTGAGCCGTCTGCTTGTCTAAACATTTGTTACCGTAATTATCATCACTATTGATTATTTTTTATACAAATTAATATTAATGATAATTTGGGCTACACTTGTAAATTAAATCTGTATCATTGACTTAAATATTTACATTATTTTGAGTGGTCTGGTATGATATCAATTTAATCAAGTACTTTATTACATATTATATAGCTTACATCATACACACGACTATAAAGTCGGACGGTCGGTGGTCGATCTGTAAATCTAAGCATGAATATATGAGAATACGAACACTGCCCATATATATTATAGTCATGTAATAAAATTTAAAACTATATCTGAATCACGAACTCAATTCTATTTCAATTCTACACTTGTAAATATTATATAGAACTTACTTTGTTTTTCTAAAATTTGTAGATTTTTATTTTCTGAGGTAATCAATTTGAAATTTTGGAAGGATTTTCGTATAAAAAAAAAATACTAAAATCAACAATTAAGTAGCATATTCAATTTGTAGAACAATCATTACGACTTACCTACCACAATTTGTGGTAAACTGCAAAGTTTTCGCAAAATTTCACTGTGGCAAAAAGCGTATATTTTTTTTACTATATCATAACATAAACACGATACCTACTCTGTGGATGAAAGGGAAAATATTATATGATATAGAAAAATAAAAACAATATGCATATAATATATAGGTGTAACATGTGTGCTGCGTTTGCCAGTTGCGCACGTTTGTGTTTGGACACGTTTCGTTGAAAAGCGATGAGTTATTATTTCGACGGGGCACGGGCGTTGTAATAGAGGACGACAGCTGCTGCAATAACGTAGGCACCTATATAATATTATAAGTGCGTTGTGCATTTTCTATAGCAAGACAAATCGTCCGGTGGTGAAGCCCACCCCACACACACACACGCGTGTAACATAGACTATGCCCGAGTTCTCAGTGGCCATCTATCTGACTATGTACCTGTGTATACATTTATATAAACCGGGTCGTATACGATACGAGCGGGCAGCATCATGAGTAGCATTAGCAGGTAGGCTGTACGACAACTGTATAGGTAGTGAATAGTAACCAATAATATATATATATATATATATATATATATATTTACCGCACAATGGCTGCTAGCTGGCCCTTTCTTCCCACACCCCTTTCATAATAATATCTTGTACCTATATACGCGCCGCCGATCGCCTAGGGGACCCTTTCGGCACACCAGAAACGCCATAGCACATAGTTTGATATATTATTGCGCACGTACCCCGTGGATAGAGTATGTACGTATATTATACATTGTACATATAATAGACCCGACACACGATACACACGGATTCTCCGAACGAAAAAGGTGGAACAATGGGACGCGTATACGATATACACGCAGAACTACGCTGCATAGAGCCATTTATAATACGATATTATGTATACAATAGTACGCATACGATGATGCTTCTTTACAATAACGACGTATCAAATACGGGTTAAAAGAGAAAATTCTATAAATCCATAGTAAATCAATATGTCTAGATATGCGGTAATCGATGAACTACTTGTATATTTAGTACGGCAATGTGTTTTTGAACATGTTTGCAGGTAAGGCGAATATCTTAAAATTTTTTTTTTTTCATACGTGTATTCATATCATCTTATTGTTGGGCCGTGAATCTTCCTCATATACATAGGTACTTCAACAATGTAATTTTCATCACGTCTACAATATCATCAACGAACGTCCTCCGTGCTGCAAACATTTCCAATCATACTGTATGCACCTACGAGTATACCATAAACAAATTCGTGTTCACAAACTTTGTGTAATTTGATTTCGAAGTTATAATAGTATATAATATAATGTATAATAATTATTGCGATCGTGGTATAGTCCTCGAATTTCTCGACAACCACATTATAATTTAAACTGTAGGTCTGAATGCTATTTTGTGTTAAATTTAGATAGATAGTAGGTATATGTTAATGTTGTTAATTTAAGAATTAATATCATAACTCCTAAATATTTTAAAAATATTAATTCCTTGGTTTAGTAGACTTTTGTCAATATTGCCATGGTTTATTAGGCAATTTTTATAATATTTTATGATTTTTATTGCTATATATGTATTGTCATCACAAGAAAACCATAATATTCAGAAAAAAGCCAACGTATACCGACAATATAGTGCATAATTATTAATTGTACATATTAAGTGTATGCGCAGTGCTATAAAATGTGACCCAAAGTTACCTGTATCTATAGTTCCGCGTTACTGACAAATACGTTACCTATGTATTTTATCAAAGTGCACTTTGCACTTTGCAGACGAATTTCTCTACTTATTTGCCACTATTTATTACAAATAAACGGCTAAATCTGCACTCTAACTGAAATACACTGAGCGTTATATCCAATCATCTGGAGGTGTATTTCCCAATCAGCCCTAATTTTCATTTGTAATGACTGATAATTAGACAATTCAGCTTTAAACATTAAACTTGTCGACATACACAAAGAAACCAAATATACACTGGTGCACCAAGTCAATAAAAAAACCAATTTATATATACATAAAACTTTTAACTTTACCCTCGCCGTTTGGTATCTTGGTATAAATAAGACCAAGGGTAGAATCGAGAAAACGAAGAATCTAGGTTCACTTACACTGAAAGTGCACCAGATATAATAATCATAATACAATAATATTATACTGGTGATAACCATAGATAATATAAGTATGAATAATAGGACATAAGAACTTCTCACAAGAAAATTTAGTGATAAATATTTAAGGTTATATGGGGCAAATATTGATATGATAATCAATGATAATAAATAATAGAAATGATTAATTAGTAATAATTAACTGTCTATATTCTATTTAAAATAACAGTTTACAGTATTAATATTGTTTAGTTTGGTGACTTATTAATAATTACATATAATAATTTTGTGCATAACCTAAAGAAGGCTCCATATCGTCTTCCTCTCTTCCCCAAAAAAGCACAAAGCTTCATATGAAACTGATATAGGCGTGTCCTATCCATTCTTATATTATCTATGGTGATAACTTCTTCCTATCATTTGAAAATGATAACAAATACTAGGATGCATGCAATAATATAATTTCTTGATCATATTGGGGATTTATTTGTTAACATTTTCGGTTACATAATATATTAACTTACTAAGTATTTTGTTCAGTACAAAGATTGTTTAATTTTTCACTGTGAATTTAATACTCCGATTTCGTTGTGATTTAGATATGTTTACTATATTATCCAAGCAAACTCAGTAAAACTTATAATTATAATACGATGCGATTTCGAAAGGTTGAAATAAATGTGAATTTTAGAATGCTTAACGAAAAGTAAAATATTTTTGTATTTATTATGTAAATTTTCAATCCCAACATTATCCACCAAAAATTTTCCCGAATGAAAAAAACACTTACCTATTATACATATGGTATAATACTTTAATGTGCATGATTTTTAATATAGTCTTACAACATAATTTCATTTGTTTTATTCCTCGTTCTTTTTTTCATAAAAAGGAATTAGTTCCGGAAATCCATTCCTTCTAAACACCAGTTAAAACACATCACCAATTTGTTGTATGCTTACATGAACTAAGAAAGAGTATAGATAATTGCATTGATGTTTACTATAATTTTTCATGCAATCCGTGCTTCTTTATTTAATAAAAACGTACTTTTAATGTTTTGAAAATTAAACATCTTCATTTAATTGTTGTATATTGCTCTGCCAGCGATCCATAATATATTAAATTGTATGATAGAGTAATTTAATTAATTTAGACAATTTCCATCAGTTAAAAAAATATTTTTTTATTAAACAAAAATACAAATTCAAATTTAATAACTAATAGTACAACAGGCGTGAAGGTGTTCGAGGCTAAATGGCTATGGAGCATCTGAATATGTTACACTACGCCACTACGGACTCCCCTATATATGATGTCCCCCGTACCTCTTTTTCCTAAACTAGTAATCTTGCAATTTTCCCAACGGCCGCATTGTTATTTTCATAAATGAGTGCTATTTTAATAAATGTAAAGAGCTATATCATCATTAGCAATATGAGTGGCACTTTAATTAAAACATTAGATAGGTCATCCTGAAATTGCGAAATAATTATAATTATATTTCTATGATAATGATCTATTTAATAAAATCTTTAGTAATTGATAAAATCGTGATTCGATAATATTTTACAATAACATATTGCTGTTTTTATCAAAACTTTGAGGTGTTTATGTTTTAGCAAGTAGCGTTTATTGTGAAATCAACATATTTATATAAATTATGAGAATCTGTAAGTCCATAGCATAATATAGGTTAGATAAGGCAAAATAATAATTAAAGCTACAATTATAACTCATAACTCATGAGCATGTGTAAAAAGAAGTCAGTGTGGCCGTGATTACTCTATTAATTTTTTTTAGGTGATAACTGTACTAGATTTTGTGCATAATAAATATAAGTGTAAAATATAAGTTCTTGTATGTTAAATATATCTATTAAATTAATCAATAATCATTATGGTCCGATTTGGAAAAAAATAAATCAATTATAAATAATAATAATATATTACCTTATTAAATCTTTGTAGGGGGGTCATTGGGAGAATAGGATTGTGACTAGTAAATAATTTTTAACTGTAGTATCTAGTGTGGACATGTATCAATATAAATAATTAATATATATAAATAAATATATAAAAAAATAAATATAAATATATATTAATATATTTATATAGTAAATGTTTAAATATAATATTATTTTATTTAATATTGCAGTGAATATTACATTATATGGTTAATACGTGTTTTTTATGGTAAAATTAGTTAGTTGTATTAAAAATATTACCCTTCCCGAATAATTGTTGGTACATAACTTATGTATAAATTGGAACACCTGTATATTATTTATGAATTTTTTGTCGAAAATGTCTGTGCGTGCTTTTGTATGAAATATAAATATTCTTATATGTATATAACAGCTTCAATACGGACATTTATTTCGATCTATCAACTTTATTATACTACAAGTCTAAAACCCTATATTATAAGTTTTAACCAACAGAAAATTTATTAAATGCATTATCGCCAATGGCTATATAAATAATATGTATACCTGTTCACACAAATATTTAAACTGCAAGCAAATACACTTTATGCAAATTCAAAAGAGATGCTGTTAATAATTGAACGTGGCGCTTTCGCTGAGAACATTGATTAACGTTATAAGAACTGTTATAAGAACTTTGGTTAATATTCTGAACAACTTGCATCTTATTCGCTTCCAATTCTGATTTATGTATCTGTACCTGGATTTAATTAAACTGTTGGAGTGTTTTTTACCGATGGCGCAAAGATGATGATGTCCCGCGGTAGCGGTATTGATTTTTGACCCTCGGCCAATAGAAGTGCTTCAATTACGCAAACACACCAGGTATCATATACAGAATATCGAAATAAATAATAAATAATTACTACAGTTTCCATCAAATCTGTTTTACTATAGATGTGTATATTACAATGACGTTATATTCGTCACAATGTCGTGTATAAATCCAAGACGCGAAGGAAATAGATTTGTGGCGTGTTCCGACGCGATAACAAACCTATCCATATTGTATATTATAATATATTGAAAGCTTTGCTTTTATCGTACGAGTTATTTTTTTTTTTACTTTTATTTTCTCTTCACGTTAACCCTCGTCAAACAACTTATAATATGTTTAATATACCTATATTATTTACATAGGCGCTGTGTTTTATGGAAAAATGTACAGCAATCTCCATATTGTTGATTATTTTAATAACGCTACAAATTACACAGGAGTTATATAATAATATACCTAACTGTACAATTAAATTTGTCTTGCACTCATTTAAAGTACATCCGTTTTTTTCAGAACCCATCTACACGAAACGACAAATTACAAATACCACAAAAAAAAAAATATATATAACAATTAACCGTACATCATACAGTCGTAATAAAATATAATTTACAATCTAATCATACGCCAGCACGAGTAACAGCACATATAATATAGTGGGAATGTTTTAGATAGTTTAGGGCCGGTTCTACCTTCTTAGATAAAGTATAAGATAACTATTTATTGGATAGCATTATCTAAGACATAAATCATGTTGATAAACAATGTGTATTCTATGAACAATATTTGTGTTATGAATTGTTATCCATTGGATAGTAAACCTGTAATTAAATTTATTTTAAATTTGTTATTTTTTCCATGATATTGTTGTATTATTAATAATAAATATAATATTTAAAAGATACCATACCGGTATTGTATCATGTGATATGTATAAATAACGTATTAAATTAAAATAATAAATTAATTAAATTTTTTTACATTTTTATAAATTGTATTAAACTGTATAATATTAAAATGTCAAAAATAAGAAATAAAGATAAATCTCGTTATAAAAATTTTACTAGTGATAAAGTAAACAAATTGATAAATTTAATCAAAAAGTACAAAAATTATTTGAAATTTTAGGAATTGTTTCTACTCCAAACTCCAAGCATACTATACAGCAAGGCAATATTTTACAGTTTTTTTATTTTATTTTATTGAGTAAATAATATTTTAAGCTCCCCCTAACCTAATATGAACAATTTCTAATTATAGAACTTGATGGCCCGATATACTCTTGCTAATGGTTAATTGTTAATTTATTTAAGAACCTATATAGCAAAATAGTTTTATATAAATATACAATAAATTACTCATTACAATACATTATATTTACTATACCTATTTGTTTGTGACTTTAAATGAAGTCCAATTTTAGATATAAGTTCAATTACTCTTGCTTTTATATTCTGAGTGGAGCAAAGAATGTATTAATTTTAAAATGTTATGTGTTTTTATTAAGCGTCTATAGTTAAAATTTCAAAAAAATACGTAAAAATCACGAACATTTGAGAGTTTTTTTTATTTAGAAATTCATAAAACATTTTCTGTTTAAATCTAAGATTTAAAAATTCAACACAAGATTCTCCATAAATTTTCTATCTTTTACGAAAAAAAAGTTTACTGGAAAGTCAAACTAATTTTTTATAAGCGTTTGAAATTAGATATTGGATATTCACCCGTAAACTACTATTTCTCAGGGACCAATTTTCTTATTTTATTGTAATTCAAAAAAGAATAACCATAGATATTTTAAATTTTCACCAAATTTTGAAATTATCATTTTCTATTCACCAATTTTTTTTAAAATATTCTAACAATTTTTGTGCTAATTGTAGGCCTAAAAAAATTTCGATTATTTAAATTTTTTTTATAAATGACGATACAAAAAATTTTGTTGGGTCAAAATGCTTGAAAATTTAATACAAAATTCTTCTCAAAAATATTTGAGCACAATTTAGGTTTTATAAGTATTTGAAGTTCAAATTTTGACGAAATTAGATATTTAAATGAAGAATAATGATCATAGTTATTTCGTTGTAATTTAAAAATATTTTTTTGTGAATGCTTGAAACTTTTAAAGTGCCTATATTATTTTATTCTATACACTTAATGACATTTTCAAATGCAATGTTTTCTCCAAAAATTAATTCAAACTACTGTATTATTAATAGGTAATTAAATTCACTAAATCACAAAATACATTTAGTTATATAGGCTGATAGACCATCTTCGCTCAGAATCGTTTTTCATATACAATGATTTTATATCATTGAATACAAATTTCACACATCTTTGAAAGTGGTTCATTCGACATTTACTGTACAGCAGAGCGGTACCCACTTAAAGACCTCTTTTTTTTAGTCTAAATCTCATAAAAGTTCATCATCATTCCATATTTTTAAATCCTCCATTCGATTTCAAAATACTCTTCTTTTTATGGTTTCGTCAAATCTTCAATATTATATTTATCTTCATCAGATATAATATCAAAATTACAAAATATTTTTTTCAGAGTTCAAAGTTTTATAAGCTAGTATACTTTAATTTATATAAAACCAATTTTTTTAGTAAAAATCGTAACATCACTTCACAATATGATAATAACGGTATTAACATTGATTATACTTTAGGTAAAATAATTATTCAGTAGTAAAACTGTTTGACAAGTTACCAATAACTTTGCCAACAGCTTCAGGAATATCTAGATATTGCAGAACGGTATAAGTTAAATTATCCATAAGATAAGTTTAACTATTAATTATCTATAGGTAGTAAAACCGGCCCTTAGTTGTCAAAGTCGAAATAAAAAAAATACACACCCAAATAGGATATTCATAATATTTATAATAAAAAAAAATAAAATACTAGACATTTCAATATTTATATTTATATGCAAAATCTGACTCGATTAAGTTCAACTGAGTCATAAATAACAATATTATAATAATATTATAAATATAAACGTGCCATGCGGTAGTGAGTGAAATATATCATACACACTCGTTTCAAAGGCTTGTTTTTCAGCTTATATTTTGATATCGCACAAAATGACTATAAAGTATAAATCATTTCATTATGTCAATATATATTATACATAAACAATACCACATAAGTTACGTGGTATGTGTCTTTGGTGTTTTATTTTTAAAAATTATTAATAACATTTCATTGACAGCTCTTTTCCCATACACATATCATATTTCTCCGTAGTATATTTTCCCTAAGCTCATTATTAAATTATTTTTATATTATACGTACCTGTGGACTACGTATCTATTATAATAATATACAAATAGATGCATAATTTCACTCGTTCGTTTGGCAATAGCTGCAGGAGACATACATCTAATACTTGACGTGACTGAATGTAATAGTTGAAGGCACATGCATATTTGTATAAGTATTAAAGCTAATATTATCTACTATTAACTTTAAACTATTACGATTTAAAATGTGTATGAAATAAAAATATAATTTAATTATAATAAAAAACGAACAAATAAATTAAAATCTAGTGTTTATATTAATATAACGTTATTTATTGGACAGGAGATCTTATCAAAATACATTTTTGTACGTGAATAATGCAGGTGGTTTATTAATAAATATATTTAATATATACTTACGACTGCAATGTAGTCACTTCATCCAGGAAAGTAAAATATTAAGATTGTTGCAGTTTACGACGAGGCAGTTGAATGTGAGTGACATATTCGTACTCAAAGTCGTCTGTGATCTTGTCGAATGAAAATTGTTGAACCATAGTGAATACTGCATGTTAGTTTTCGCGTCATTCTTGTTATAACAAAATTAAAATACATATTATAATAATACATTCTAATCGTTATGTTTATCTATTCACAAACATATTAGCAATAATTATTATTCTGCAGGAATTATTTTCAATCGTCAACCAGTTGTAAAACGTGTCGAATAGAAAACTTCGTTATAAATAAGAAAAAATAAGTAAACAATAATTAATATACGCAGGTATTCATATTATCTGACATTTAAATATACAATATATTATACTTTAGTGATTCTAGTTTGTCCATTTGATTTTTCAATCAGCACTATTATTTTTATATGATCCAAATTTAAAAAGTGAATCTTGAATAAAATATTTTTTTTAAATATTTCATGACGTGTTTTAATACATATTTTGACTTTTTTAATACATACAAATTCGCGCCCTAGTTCTAAGTATTTAATGTTTATATGATTAGAGTAGATTGACATTGGGGTAAGTACACTGCAAAATGTTGGTCTTCTACTTCGCTTATCTAAACATTAAATACACACGTCTTATAACTAATTAACTAGCTACTAATTTAAAATTTTATATGTATTTGGATACTCTACTTTAAGTACTTTATGAAATTAAAAAGTATGCTGTCATTTAAAAAAGTGAAAACTTAATGAATAAATTATAATGATATAAATTGTAAAATGTATAATATTGTTTTTCAATGACATCAAATTATGTAAGAATAATATTTTCAAAACAATTAAGATTTTTGTACATGCAGTCGTGTATTATGTTTTTTTAAGGATACAAATATAATAATGTTATATTTTAACCAAAATAAAAAAAAAAATCTGAAGCTACCCGTCAAATACCTTTCAATACCATTTTGTGTGTAAAAATATAAATTATGCTCCCCTGAGCGAAGACATTTACGTCTTAAGACCTAACATCTATAGCTGTCACACATATTTTACACTATACTACCTCGACAAATGTGCTCGTTCGACGTTTACATCGTAATTCACGTGGAGATATAAAAATAACTACACAATACTTAATGGGATATTTAATGGTGATTAGTGGTGGAGGATAAATTTCCCAGGGATGGCAGATTTTAAAGTAACACGCTAATTTTTTATTTTATAGTAAATATATTTAGCTGTTTTTAATTTATATATTTAAAATATTGCAATTAGAAAACTGGGGAAGCCTTTCTACTGTATAGAAGATGACAAATATATCTCGTCATTGAATAGGTTACTGTAATGGATATGTTAAAACTTAAATTTGCATACGAAAAACAATTCTGAGCAGTATTTCAGCCTATATTACTAACGATAATTTATTATATATTTATACTATAATTAATAATTTATTTTTTTAATCGTGTCATGGTAAGTATAACTAATTTTTTCCAAAAACAAATCACATAGGTATATGTAAATACAATAAATGTTTAACTTGATAGCAAAGTCTTTAAAATCTAATATATAGTGACTCATGTTTTGTTCTAAAAAAATATTTTTTTTCTTTCGGAGTCAATTGAATTTTAATGTTCACAAAATTGAATTTTTAAACAAAAAATAAAGTTTTTTACCATCTGTTATCATTAATAAAATATTAATATAGAGACTTATATCTTTTAGCCGTCATGTAAAGTTATTATTTTTTTTTTTATATAATTAAAAAATCAAAACATTTAAACTAATTTTAAGATATCTTAATTTATTTCTATATTATATTTATATCACGAATCTTTTGTCATCGTTTTATACGGTACGTCACTATCTATTGACTTAAAATAGTTAATAACAGCTAGTAATATTATACGTGAATTATGAAACGATATTATAATATTAAATGCAATTGGTTTTTGCCAAAAATTAATTCAACCTACTGTGTATTAATAATAATAAAAATAAATTACTATTAACGATATAAATATAAATATATTATCATAAAATATGCTTGGAAATATACGCTGACAGGCCGTCTCCGCTTAGAATCGTTTTTCATATTATGCAATAATTTATCATTTATTTCAAATTTAACACATCCATTACAGTGACTTACTCAATGGCCAGGTATTCTCGACACCTATTATATTCTATGTAGCATAGCGATTTCCTCAAATTTTTATGTATGTATATGCATTTTAAATTTATAATTTCTCGATGTATTTTGATTTTTACTAGAATTTTCAAAAAACATTAGAAGTTCTTAAATAAATATACAATATATACTATAATATGACAAATGAACAAATTATAATAAATCCTTACAAACAATAATTGCAGCGATTAAGTGTGATTACTAATTTTAAACGAGTAAAAAATGTATAAATTATTTATGTTTCATTGTTTCTTTTTTTTTTTCTTTGTCTTCTACTATAGACTCAACAATTATTAAATTGTTTTTAATAAATGTTACATTAACAGACTCTTTTTTAATTTATTGGGAAAGGTTTGAAGCTTAGTTTTTCAATCCATATAAGTCACTCACACATGAATTTTGTGTCGACTCATGAAAATCGAATATTTTTTTGTTCATATTTTATAGGATTGCTATTGGTTACAGACAATAAAAAAGTTATTATGATTGGATATAATTTTCTGTTGTATTATATTTTGTAATTTACGCCATTTAAGCTATTCTTTATAAATGTAAAATTGAATAACAATTATAATATATTACAGGCAAATTGTATGGTTAAATTTATATACAAAAAGAGCTATTAATAAAATCATAATCGCATATTCCTTTATTTCTGCTTGCAATTGGTTAACATAAGGAAAAAAGTTATTTATTACTATCCACCACAGGTAGATTGCCCATCTCGATTTGATTTAACCCCACTCAACGCTAGTATATTATAAATCGTTATTTTTACATCATGTCCAACCAATTAAAATTGTTATACACAAATATATAGTTTTTTTTAAGGTAGATTAAACAATAAACAATATTTACTTTATGTTTAAATTCGTATTTATATTAAATGTTTTAACTCTGATGTTTCTCAGAGCAGAGCAAAACAAATAATATTATATATACTTTGCTTTTTAGATTATATCATAGAATATGATTTGTAATAAACGGCTTTTAAATCATCTCATCATTTTCAAATTTTGAAATAAAAATTCAAGATGTTACGAAAAGATTAATTTAAAACAAGCTATTATGTCTTGTATTTATTAAACTTAGAACCAATCGACATCAACATAATAAATCAAAGGAAATTGAATAAAGATTTTCATTTCCTTTACAAAACCTTGGCTCGAAAAACATTATACTGGTTGGAAGGCATACGTTGCATTTTCATTTTACATTTTACGCAGATTGATGGATGAATAATTTTTTTTGTATTCTTACCATTTTATGGCTGCTCTTGTATGACATTTTTAAGTTTCTCAGTTAAACTAAATTAAATAAAGTAAGTAAATATAACAAATTTAAATATCACTGAATCTCGTGTATATCAAATGTCGTGTTTAAATATACATTACAAAGCTATAATAATTCTACAAATCACAATTTTAAATTAACAATTAACACTTTGTTATCTAAAGTTTGTGGCTTTGTGTTTGATATAACTTTTCCTTAACAAAAGCTACATTTAAATTTAAAATAATAGAATGTTTTATGTAAATGTTTTTATTCCCAATAATTATTATTAATTGAATGTATCGACATTTAATACATTTTATTTTAAATAATAGCTGAACCATTTTTGTTCGTTTTTTATGAAACTACGAGTATAATATAGGTAATAAACGATTTTACTACTATGTACATAAAGTAAGCAATTATGAATGCATAGTTAAATTAATGATTTGTATTAAAAAATATAACTTCAGATTTTATCATGCCGTATATATATATATATATATATATATATATATTTAAATAAATCTAAAATTTAAATATAATAAATATTTTTGAAACGAACTATTTTTTCATTATTAAACATAATAGTATAATTATATGCATTACACTATAATGTTACATTTATATTAAAAATTATAGTTTTAGGTACCTACATTACACTACAGTATATCCTCATTTCAAATCATCTTTTTTCGCAGTAAAATTTGTAAAATATTATTTAAAATAACTAAAAACTTGAAATGAAAATTAAATTTATATCGCACGTGACTTAAATGAAAAAACAAGTTGGTTACTCGGTGATTACACTAATTAAATTTTGATCAGTTAATTTTCTTTTTATTATTATTATTATTAACTATATTTGACGTTTTTATTTATGATTTAATATAAGTCATGTGTTTCATTTGTATTATTTGTCTAATATTAAGAAAAAAGAATTACCTACTCGAAATTTAAACTAACACTACTTCAATTATTTGGCACTGAAACAAAATTGAATTTACTCGGAAACTTCATAACTAATTAAATATTTGTACTAGGATGTTATCAGCCATTCTTTCTCGCTCTACATCAGACATATCAAACTCAATGTATCAAGTGGGCCAAATATATTGAATAGTTTACTATTTGAGCCACACATAAAAATTTATCGAAAAAATAAATATTTTTTACAAATTTTTCAATTTTATTCTTTATGTTTACGAACACAGCAAGTACAACTAAATTAAAAAAGTTGAAAAAAATAAAAATTAACATTTAAATAAAATATAAATCATACTAATTATTTATAAAAATAGGTGTTATATAAATTACAAAAAAAAGTATATTAATAATTCTTTTTGGACAATATTTGACATATCTTTTCTTCCACCAACTTTTCAATTTCGGGAGAAATATTATTTGACGAAGCTACTTTTAATATTGCATTTAGATGTGTATCGGTTAATCTGGATCTAACGGCTGATTTATTCATCTATTCATTAATGAAAAAAGTTATTTGCATTGATAAATACTACTAAACATAGAAATAAATTTACTAGCAAATCTACGAGTTTTTACATATCAAACTGGTACAAAATTGTAAAAATCAGAAACACCGACCTCATTGAATTTATTTTTTAAATTTGAATCATTTTGAATCTCGATTAGTTCCATTTGCATACGTGTTGGAACATTTACTGCGTCTATTGAAAAAGGAGACGTAAACAAGGCAAAATCGTTTTCTAAATATTTAAAATCTTGAAATCTATTTTCGAATTCAGTCTTCAAACAAATAATTTTTTCTGAATATTTTTTACAGGAAATTAGTTCATTATAAATTTTATATACGTCATGTAAGCTAGGAAATGCGTTATATCTTCATTTTGTAATTGTGTTTTCCATAGATCTAATTTACATTTAAAAGCTTTAACGTGGTCATTAATGGCTGTTATATAATATATATAAAATCATCAATAATTCTTATTCGATTATTCGATTATAGTTTATCAGGAGATAAGGCAGTATAATAGTGTATAGCAAATAATCCATTCTCTAAGAATCTAAGATAGTCGTGACATGACAAAAATATTTTATTATTTTTTTTTTTGTCCATTAATATTGGTAGCCGTGAGCCACAAAAAAATGAGCCACGGGCCGCGTGTTTGAAATGCCTGCTCTACATTGACAAAAATATAAAACCTACATTTTTTTCCCAAAATGTATCATAATATATATGTTTAATATTGAATTATTGTAATAAGGTCAAAGTTTCCTTTTTTTTGAAAATATAAAATGACAGGAAAAATGTATACCTACGTTAATATTTAAATATACTACTCTAAATTATTATTATAGTAGTATAATTTTATTACACTAGTATATGTACAGATATAATGTTGTTCGTTTTTATTCCTAGTTAAATTAGAATTATAAATCTATATACGAGTAGTTCCACGAAATCATAATATTTACTCTGTATGTTCTTTAAAGTCGAGTTTAATCTTTTAGTGTGTTGGATAATTTATCTATTTCGTTAGTTTTAATAGAACACAGGTGCAATTTAATGTATTCACTTAATTATAAAATGCATATTATAAACAAAAATATTATTTGTGATATAATAATATAATTTTTGAATGAATTATTATAATAATGATATTTAATAACTTTAAGTAAGTAAGTTTGAAATGTACTTATTATATATTATACATTTTTATATTAAAAAAATATCTTTCACTTATATCAAAGAACCAAGCTCACACCATGACGCTTCTGTTTTACCTGGAATAATAGATTTACTTAGTTATTACATTAAATATTTTGAATAAACATTATTGTTAATTGTATTCCTTAAATTAAAATGTCAAACATAAATAATTTTAATTAATACAGCTGCGTAGATCAAAACTATTCCAACCTTTTTAGCGATTGTAATAATAATAGCTTTTATGATAAACTGAAACACATTAATGATTAAACCCAAATTAATTAATAATTATTATAAATATGATAATAATCGTAAGTCACGGAAGTAGGTAATTATTGTTAATTAAGTTCAATAGGTAATTATTATGACTTATACGCATATATGTGTCGGTTGACACAGTCAGTGATAACGTGTGTGGAACAGTATGAATTAAATCACCCTCTTATTTCTGTGAATATCTTCAACTTTATACAAATACCACTACACAGTCAATTTTGGATTAATTTGAAAAAATATAGTACAATCGACCACGATGACTGATCTTATTTTAAATGAAGCAGTACAACGATGAATCGACGATATTCTAGTGGATTTATATACATGTATTACTATAAGAATTAATCGAAAAAAAGACTCAAGTTTCTTAAAGTACAAAAAGTGATCGGTCTGCATCAGCAAATAACGTTTTGTTCCCGCCAGTCAATCAGTCACGTGTTTTGTTTCGGACTTTCGTATCGCAAATATTCTTAAACCAACAATACGAAATCGCATCACCCTTCTCCCGTTGATGGACTACGAAGAAAAACGTGTACTGCAAGATAAGTATTATACGTTAATGTTATCGTATAATTGTATAGGGCTAAAGAATCATCCAATATCGAGTTAAGCATAGCCATCATTCGTATTTATGTAATACTGAATTTAGTGATCATAAATTTCCCGTCACGTCTTCTCGTTTCTTCATGAAATTTGAGACGAGTTGTTGAATTGCATACGGGTCTAGATCAAGTTGTGTGTTATAACATTGAAGATGTTTAAAAAAACTTTGAAACGCCCAATGGTGAAATTTTTAATTTTACAGTATCTTGACGAAGGTAACTAATTCAATTAACGCATAGATGTCTTATTGTACCCTTCCCATTCTTATTATATTAGTTATATTTTAGATTCTGATCCGAGCAATGAATGTATTAATTTTAAAATGATGTGTGTCTTTTTTGTGTCTGTTACCACGTTTAAGGGCACGTCAAAGTGCTCCGATATTTTTCATCAGCTTCTTTTCTTATAGAAAAGGGAATCTAGTTAGTACTTTGGGGGGTCAAAAGTAAAAAATTCCCCATAGTTTTCAAACGTGTCGGGAAAAATAACAAAAAGATTAAGGGAAAGTGGGAAATTGTATTCAAAGCCAATTTTCGACTAAATCGATTTTGATTTTTGGTGTATCATCAAAAGTAATCACAATATACATATAAAATTTTCACAAAATATTTATGTAAGCAATTTCCATACACAATAAAATTTTTAATATATTTTGATTTTTTTTTTTTTTGAGCATTATAGGCATAATCAATTTTCGGGTTTTTTACTTTTTTTTATTATTATCAATAAAAAAATTTTCAATCGGTCAAAAAACATGAAAATTTAATACAAAGTTTTTCATAACTTGTTGTAAATGAAAATAAAAAAATAAATTGAGCGTAAACCTCCAATAGTTTTTTAAAATACGTAAAAATCACAAAAATTTGCAGTTTTTTTTTAATTAAGAAATTTATAAAAAAATTTCTATTTTAATCTAAAATTTGAAAATTTTAATTTTATATTCTCTATAAGTTTTTCTACCTTTCTAAAAACAAAAAAGTTTATCGGAAAATCAAATTAATTTTTTATGATCGTTTGAAATTAAACATAGGATATTCATCCGTTTTCTCCGGGAACCTTCTTATTTTGATATAATTCAAAAAAAAAAAAAATAACCGTAGACATTTAAAAATTTTACCAAATATTTAGATTACCATTTTCTATACACTAAAAAAAAAATTTTAATATTTCAACAATTTTTGAGCTAATTATAGGCTTAAAAAAATTATTGATTTTTTTAATTTTTTTTTTTTTTACTTTAAATATCGATAAAAATAATTTTTTGGTTCAAATTTCTTAAGAATTTAATACAAAATTCTTCATAAGTTCTTTAAATAGTAGATCAAATATAATAAAAATAAAAAGACACATTTTTTTTATATAAGCATTTAAACTTTAAATTTTAATCGAAATTCATCATCGAACTTTGCAAATTATGTTGTAGTTAAAAATTAATAAAATATTCAGTTTTTATAACTAAAGATTGAAAATTTAAAACAAGGTTTTATATAAGTTATTCTAAATGGAATTTCAATAATATGAAGATACAAATGCACACCTTTTTTATAAGTATTTAAAATTAAAACTTTGACCAAATTCATCAAAATCTCCAATGTTTGCAAATTATTTTGTAGTTAAAAATGTATAAAATTATTAGTTTTTATAGCTAAGGATTGAAAATTTAAAACAAAGTTTCTCATAAGTAGTTAATATTTTAACCAAAAAATGAAAAAAATAATTTTTTATAGACATTTTAATTTCAAATTTAAACGAAATCAGATATTTAAATGAAGAATGACGATGTTATTTATTTCGTTGTAATTTAAAAATATTTTTTGTGGTTTCTGAAACTTTTTAAAGTATATTATTATATTTTATACACATAATTAATTTTTAAAAGCAATGTTTTTTGCAAAAATTAATTCAACCTACTGTGTTATTAATAGTAAAATGAATTACTTTAATATCAATAATATCATAAAATACACTTAGTTATGTCGGCTAACAGACCGTCTTCGCTCAGAATCGTTTTTCGTATACAATGATTTTTGATCATTGAATTCAAATTTAATAGATCCATAAAAGTGACCCACTGTACAGCAGACGGTACTTACTGACATTATTTTGTTTTATTCTACTAACTGCTATTATTTCAAAAATTGTCGTTCCACACGGAGAACGTAGATCGTAATATTTAGCAGATTTCGTATAATCTTTTATTATTATATTTTATACTCGAAAATTTACTTTGAAAAGGTTTTTGTATATTTGGATGTGCGTTCGATAACGACCTAGTCAGAAATCGCCATTGGTCATCGTTATTATTATTCACGGTGCCATAAAACGCTCAAGAAGACTCCACACCAGAGGCGTATTTAGGGAGAGAAAGGAATATTTGAAAATGATCGCCTCCTTGACTTTTATTTTTAAATAATTTTTTGCATTCCTAGAAAATATTTGTTCGTGGATGGGTATTTTTTTCTAGCCGCGTTATGGCACGCCTGTTATGTCAGCACTCACATCTATTATACGGCATTCTCGCTCGTTTTTCATTTTTATTTTTTTTTATATATTAATATTTTCTTTCCGGATACACACAAAATAGAACCAATATCAAGTATCTATATTTCTGCTCTACCTAAAATAATCGCCAACATTTTAACTATTTAATTTAATTAAAATTTGTAATTAGTCGTACCTAGAGATGCGATTAAGTTACGTAAAACCGATCGCCACCACTCGTACGGTTGTCACACACTCCAAGGCCGGACTTCTTATCTCTTATTTACTTCACAATTACTTTAGCCAGGGAGATATTTATATAAATTAATTTAATTCCCCAGCTCTCTATTAAAACGACTCCTTTCAATCACAGAAACCAAGTTCATCAACTCATATTCCAAACACAAACACAAATCGGGGTCTAGAACTAGCCAAACAACTTTCTACCTTTATTAATGACCTTAAATCATTAATTTATCCTCTCATTTCTCTACTTAATGCTGTCATTGATAAATTTATTCCAAAAATCAACTTACTGAAAAAAATACTCACTATGCTATCATGGTATTTACACAAACCCTGTCATCTTATGACTGTCATTCAAAACGCTCCTAGATAATTAAACACACAAAAAAACCAAAATTGATTCCAATGCCTATTATTTATAAATTAGTTTAAATTATTTATATCTCAACTGTATCTCACTTTAAGCTTATTTTAAAAATTCGAGCAAATTTATTTATTAATCAATTTAGGTACCAATTATTAAATTAATTACTGATTGTAAATTTTAAAATAAAACGATATTAGAACTAAAAAAACGATCTCATACAAATAAGGGTAGATTTAATAAATTGGTCTTATTCTAATATAAGCATAATATCAAAATTATAACAGATAAACCCATTGATGAATTTAAGTTAAAAAAAAAAACCAAAAGTTAGATTTTGTGTCATTGATGTTATCGACCACAAATAAATAATATAATAATTAATAATGTTTAAATGTCACATATTATTGGACTATACCACATTATCTGACATGGAAATTGGTATTTAATCTACAAGCTAGAGGTCCCTTGTGGACGATACATTTTTTCGAAGAATCGAGAATAATAAAATGAAAAAAGATTAATTATCACAACGTGGCTTAAAAGAATGCTACGAATTTCGTTTCTGTTTGTATAACAATATTGAAATATCTACCGTACGAAAATTACTCTCGACGAACAACGGAACAATTTATAATTATTATCGTTGACATTTCGCCCAGATTTCCGAGAATAGGCAAAACTGCAATTTGTTGTTGCGAGGCGACTGACGCGTGCTAGTGTGCACCTGACGGCTGACAGTTACGTTCCAAATTCAGTTTCCTAACCTAGGTGTAATAATATTATTGTTCTACTTTCTCATCGTTTATTAAAAAATAAATAAAAAATATTCATAATTTCATACCTTATATAATCTATACTATATGTCCACCACCCTCTTAGCCAAAACAATAAGTTTGTTAGATAAAACGGTTTATAAATAATATTAATATATTATTATAATATATCATAAACTTAAATACACATATTATTTGCCTAAGTTAAAAAAAAATTTACCATGAGCGCATTACTTAACTATATTGGTTTTAATAATTGATAGTAAAAAAATTACTGCCTCTATTTAAGTATTAATGTTTAAAAAATAAAAAATGATTCTCAGCAACAATAAAACAAAGGAATGAAAAAATATTCTAGAGTTGTTTATAAATTCATAACGACGCCTCGCAACAGTGTTTTATATTTACCAGACATATTTCAAAAATAATTAACTTCATTACCATATTATTCATATTATTATGTTGTATTCTTTATCTTATTATAACAATAACTAAATTTTGAGCACAATAGTCAGTAGTTAATATTAATGGCATTTAAATTTATACACCAATATTTTTAAAGTAATTTTTTTATAAAAAAAATAACAAATTCTGTCTATGGTACATGCTCATTGCTCATGTAAATACATAATCAAATACTTCAGAAATCATATCATAAGGCTAACAAACTATATAGACAAACGCATTTATAGTTTACTATAATTGCACAGTGCGATATAGTATACGATTATGCACTGTATAGTTAAATATTTCAAATAAGTATAATTTTAAACCTAAATGAAACTGATATTGGAAATATTTTTAGAACATTTAATAACAGAAAAATAATATTTTAATAATATCAAAGAAACTTTAACACTAAACATAATTAAATAAATAATAATATAATTTAAATTTCAATGAGTTGCATAGAAATATTTTACTTTATATTTTTACAAAATGAAACATGTTATCTGTGATTTAAGATGATGAAATTTGATGAAGACAAAAAACTAAAAAGTAATTCAATTGAATTTCAATATCCTAATATTTTTTTATTATTAACGTTTGTAATAGAATACTGAGGAGAGAGGAATATATCAAACAATCTCATGCAATATGAAATTAATTATAGTATTATCTACTTCAAATTGAAATACGATAACAATGTTTATACTGAAAATACTTTGGTTTTGGACTATTTAAGTACCAACATAAATGATATCAAATAATGAAAGTGAAGTATATTGTGAAATATAATATTATATTTTCATAATGCCATCCAGTTAAAATGTTAAATTTAATTTAAAAATACATAAGTTATTATATAAAAATATTTATATTTATATTTATAATATTTGCCATTAATTTATAAAACTCTAAATCAATAATTAATAGTTAAGATATAATTAAAAAATACTTAGTTATTCAATCCAAGATACTAAGACTATATAAATATTTTACTCAAGCAGTCTAGCGTTAACCCATTAGTATACTACATATTTATAGGTAGGTAGATCCATAATAATTGCCCGTTAAACTATTGCACTAAAATATAGTAATAGTTGATAAAACCAAAAACATCATGCTCATTAATTATTATTTATTACTAATATAAGATAGTTATTACCACAAAACTATTATTATCACATAGTAACAAATTAATATTAAAATTTTAACGTTTCTGATATTTAACGCCATGGCTAATAATAAATCAAAAGCATTAATTTATAATTGTACCAATTTAGGTATGATTACCTACTAATTAATTTTGCTGTATTTTCATACTTTCAAAAGCTCAAGATATTGTAAATCACATTCAATCATCACGATTTTAACAACAATATATAATTAGCTATAAATTAAATATTTTATATTTATTGTATACAATAAAAAAAATGCGTATTTTATACAACCCCTTTAGATATAATTGAAAGCAATTATTGGCATTCGCTTTATTTTACCAGCGTACCTTTCAACAAAGTGTTAATGATCAATTAATTTTACTTTTCCAAATAAAATCATTAAATTTGTGCCATCGGGCTCCATTTAGGTATAAAAATCAAAAAAATAGTTTAAAAAAAAAATAATATACAAGAGAAAAAAATCACATTAACATCTAAAAATGACAAAATGCATTTCATAAGTTTATACCTATGTTATTATATCCGTATTATTAAACTTATTAAACTAATATTCATAATAAATTGTCTTTTTAAGTTTAATTTTAAAATATTATTCTAATACTTGAAAATAAGTTTATACCTAACTAAAATTCTAAATTCGCTATATAATAATTCAAATAATATTTGAAATTTATTATATGGAATATTACTTATTTATCATTATTCATATTAGTCTAGAAAGATATTTTTTTTTATATAATTATTTTATTGATTAAAAATATAATTTAAACTTCACAAGCGATTAGTTTTTACAAATTTTACTGGATACCTATAGTATATTATTATATTATTTTGTTTTACATTTATTAAAATGTTGATTTATTAGAATATTAAAATATTCCAGTTGATTTTTTGAATCCAGTCTTTGGACCACAATTAAGATGTAACATTTGACCAGTTCCCGTTAGTAATGTAATAGTATTAGTTTCATATAATTCCACATACTGATAGTACCTATGAAATACGATGCAATCATTTTATTCATTATTCAATGAAGTTTTTAAATGCCTATTCACGGTATATGATTATTTTATAAAGATAAAGTTCTCGTCAAAAAAAGTAATTATTTTCATTCAGTAGACCGCGCCGACTATGTATGCACATATAATTTCAAACAAAATAATGTTACTTTCAAAAAGTTAGGTGCAAAGAACAAGCAAACCAAATACGGTCAAAATGTAAGTTGTTTGTTGTTAAAACTTACAACTCGTTAAAATCTAAATAAAGTTCTTGGATTTCATATATAACAGGATCACTTTATACACTCCGATCCATATTTCATTTTAAAACACAATCTATGACATAAAATTACGAATAAAATATTTGTTATTGACATCCGGTATATATAGGCTATGTTAGAATAGGTATCTACGTATTTTTGAATATGCCATAATACTTTTTTCATTTAAGAAACATTGTTGTAGCATTCAAATAACATATGTACATGAAACGTTTAAGCACGCATTCAGTAAAATTAAATAATGTGTATAATGTACCCAATAGTCTTAGTATTATATTTTAAATTACATGAATGTCATCAGTTGGTGGCTTCTCTCCTCAAGTCATCAAGCTGAACTCAAATGACATAATTTAAAATTATTATATACAAATTGATTGTTTAACTTAGAGAAAAAATAAAAAGTATATTGTCGTAAAATAAAAAGTGCAGAGAAAGGGGAAAATGAGGGAGAGAATCGTAAAGACCAAGTTCGTGGAAAAATAAAAAAATGTAAAGGTCAAAGAAATGCGGTTCGATGACCAATTTATGTTAAAATAAAATATAAAAGTAAAAAAAAGAGAGGCCCGCGTAAGGAGTATAATTTTATTCTGCTACAAAATATTATTAGTTAAATATATTAAAATTACTTATTAGTGTTAAGATTAATATATCCACTTACCTTTATCGGCTATAGACTATATATATATATATATATATATATATATATATATAGGGAGAGAGAGAAAGAAAGACCCTCCCTGGAATGGAGACGTCTATGATTATCGTGGTTCGATGAGTATTATTATTATTACTCGATATTAACTTTTGATATCTTTTTATATTGAATATTCACTTTAAGATGTATGTTATAGCTCTATTTACTTTTACTCAACGGTACCTATATTGGCACGTTCGTAACAATCAACCTGGATTAGATAAAGAGGAATACCTTAGAGTCCCTATTTATTATGTTTTTTTTAATGTCTGTGAGTGTGTGTTCGCACACACTCCTTGAATGCTGACTTATTATTTGACGAATAAGTGATTTACTCATTATAAATCTGATTAGCTTGTCTCATTGTATATTGCATTTAAGCTGAATATAGATAGTATATAAACTCAATCTTTAGTTATCTTAGGAGATTCTTGTAAGCATTCCTACCTTCGCGTGAGCTCCGATCGCCAAAAATGCAAGAATATAGTCTAACAGAAATATCATATGATGTGTAAGGTTTTTATTTATGTTATTTTGAAAAAGTTTGAATTAAATTTATTAGAGGATGTATGATAGATACGGATGGCGTAAAGATGTATAATCATATTGGAAGTGAGTTTAGGCAATGTGAGAGAATAGCATAGATATGTTTTTAGTTATTTAAAATAAAATGAATATACCAATATAATTTCGTACCTGATGTCGATATTAATATGATGATTGAATTTAAACTAAGAGAAATAGAAGTGTTAGCTTTGAAAGAAATAAAGTGAAATTTCTATTCAGAATGACGTGAGCCTTGTGGATCGTGTAAATTGTGGAAAATTACTGAGCCGGTTGAAATGTATGCGATGTCTTTATGGCATTGTTCCCACCAGTTTCAGTTGCGTTACATGAGAATTGATTGTGTGTGTGTCACGCAACCAGTAAATCTGTGCTACGAATATTGCAGTTATTTGGCGTGGATTGCGTGGTTAGTATAAAGGGGATATTTGTGATATGTCGCTAAATCTTGTCGTCACGTGTCATCGTTGCTGTATTCCCCTTATGTTGTGTTCTGGTGACGTTGTTTGCATTGTTGGAGTGAATGTCATTCATTGACCATATGTAAGCTTAGTTTCGTATGCGTGTTGGATGGGGATGATATTATTTGAGTGGTGTATATATTATGCATTATTCGTATTGTGGTGAATGTGATGTTTAATGCTTATGATAATATTTTATAATTTGGGAGTTGTATTGTATTAAGGAATTTGATCTTTGACTTGTGATGTGTAATCCGTGTGGTTCGTATATTATATCATATCCGGCAGGTGTTGCTGAGCCTTTCTTTATTGAAATTCTGTATACCCAAATATGGGTATAATTTATACATCGATAGTTATTAGTGTGATCTTAATTATATGTAAATGTATCGAGAAGTTGGTTAGTTAGTAATATTTTATATTAAGTAGAATGTTTTTAATGCGTTTGGTTTTTGTACACCAAGTACGCTTATATTGAGAATATTCATCTTACCTATTTATTTAGCTAAAGTCCAATACATTATTCATATATTACAATATATATATAATAGATTCTGAGTGGAACGATGAATATAATGATTTTATCGTGATGTGGTGTCATTTTTTTTTTTTTTGTGTGTGTCACTGAAGACAACATTTTGTATAGAACACAGAGTGCTTCAATCTTCAATATTGATAGTGGTTTCTGGTACCTAGTAAATGGGGTCTAGTTTGTACTTTGGGATCAAAATAATTATGGAAAACTTATATAAAATTACAGAATAACGAAAATATTTACACAACACAAATTTTTAACAAAATCGATTTTTTTTTGTCATTCAAAAATTAATAACCTAGAAATCTACTTGAAATCTTCACTAAATATTTTTTTAACGTTTTCTAGTATAATTTAAAAAATATTTTGGTTTTATTTTAAGCTATTAAAAAACACTTGACATTTCTATTTTTTTTTACTTTTATTATAAATGATTATTTTTTATCGGTTAAAAAAAAACTTAAAATGCAAGCAGTATATTGATTCGTAAATGAATAGCAATTATATATGATACAATAATTTATTTATTTATGTATAATAAATGAATTTTAAAATCTTTAGCAAAATACAATAATTGTGAGTACAGTTCCAGCTTACCTTATAATATATATAAACATGGATAACAAATTAAAAAAGAAAAATTAGTAAGTATGACAATAGTAAACACTGAAATAAACAATAAACTATATAATAAAAGTATAAATTATTAAATTAACAATAAATAATTATAATAGATTCAAGAGGTGCGTAATAATTAAAAAACAATAATTTAAACAAGTAAATTTAAGGCTATATAAACATTCTGTCTAAATACATAACGCGACATAGCAAAAAAATCAATATGATCCTTTACATAGTTCGCAAAAGACAGAGCTCTGGGGAAAAACGAGGTGGAAGTATAATTGTTTTTACAAAAAGAAACATGAAACAAATTGAATTTTTTTAATCCGCGAGTTTGTATATTAAAACAAATGAGAAATAATTATTCTGGATAATAAATAATACCATTTAATAAGTCATATAAAAACATAGCAACATTTCTCCTCAAGGACATAACAAATAAATGTCAACTAAGATAGCACCAGAAATGGATATCTTACTATACCAAATTAAATCATATATCGAAATTTACAGAAAATACGAAGTCATAATAACTAGACTCAGAATTGGACACATGCAAATCTTTCACAGCTTCCTAATGTCCAAGGAAAAACCTCCAATATGTACATCATGCGGTGTCCAAGTCACCATCAGCCACATTCTCACCAAATGCTGAATATACCACAATATCCGAACAAGCTACAACCTACCCGAACCACTAGCCGAAATACTAAACAATCGCCCTCAATCCATAGCAAATATCATCCAATTCATCACAGCCGCCAATCTTCAAACCAAAATTTAATTAACACTTACATTTAGTATACAATATATGTAATTTACTTTATTTTTCTCTGTAAGCCCAATGGCCCATTATGCTGAAGGTATATATATAATAAAAAAAAAAAAATTCTCCTTAAGTCACAAGTCAATTGGGTAATCTGCACATTATATGAATATTTTGAGATGGGTATATTTAATTTAAAACATAATAGTTTTAAAAATGAATACTAAACATTTTTAATTATACTAGTATGCGAAAAATAGTGCGGTGACTAGACAATTGACCTAAACTCAAGATGAGACCCTAACCAGGGAAAAATATAATGTTATCAACACGTTGGTATTTGTAAAATTAATCGTGTTTCTATTAATAAATCCTAGCATCTTAAAACCTTTTATATAAAGGTGTTAATATGGATGAAAAAATCCATATTAAAATTAAAGATAATCCCTAAGTCTCTGATGGAAGCAATTCACGTAACTGTATAATTATCAATCATATAATTGTATGTGATTATATTATTTATACGATAAAACGTTATAAGCTTATGAAGCTACATTTGTTTATATTTAATGGTAAGTGATTAACATGACTCCAAACAACAAATTTATCCAAATTTGATTGTAATTTTAATGCATTATTTGGTGATTTAATAAATGAAAATAATTTAGCATCATCGGTAAATAAAAGAATGTTAACTGAGCTATCAAAAATGGAAGGTAAATCATCAATAAATAATACAAATAAGAGGGGACCTAAGTGCGAACCCTCGAGGAACATCAAAACTAACAAAAAAATCATTAGAAACATAACTATTAATTTTTATCACCTAGGTACGAGAACATAAATAAGATTTTAACCAATTAAAAAATTTTCCATGAATACCAAAATAAGATAATTTATATAACAAAATGTTATGATTTACTTTATCAAACGCTTTTTGAAAGCCTGTATAAATAGTGTCCAATTGAATACGTTAATTTAAGGCCGAAAGGATTTTCGTCTGATAAAGTAAAATATTAGTAGAATATTAGAGATCAACATTTGGATTCTGAAACCATGTTGGTTTTTAGACATAAAGAAGGACATTACTAAAGATAGCTTTTTAGTAATAAAATCTTCAAACATTTTTGGAATAATGGACATTTTGTAAATCTGTCTATAATTTGTAACATTATGTTTATCCCCTGATTTATGCATTAGTGTTACAAATGATCTTTTCCAAATGTTGGAAAAATAACCCAAATCTAATGATTTACTGAAAACCAAATGAAGCGGACGAGCAAGAACAGAGCTACAAGATTTTAAAAATATAGGTCATATATCATCAAGTCCAGTCCCAATATGAGTATTTAAAGAATTTAAATAATCAACAGTTTCATTGAGTTCAATAGTCCAAGAGCTTAAATTCAAATCATTATAAGACCCATCAGCTGAAAGCAAAAATAATAATATTAAGCTAAACGACATGATTTTGTTAAAATTAGTATATTCTACTGTATATTTAATAGAAAAATAAATTACTAAATAGCTACCTCTAATTATCTAAATTATAAATATATTAAGTATAAAATACCATTTAAATATATCCCGACTTGCACTACACTGTGTTCATAACCGTCTTTCATATACAATAATAATTTGTCATTAAATTAAAATTCAATAAATCCATTACAGTGGCCTATTCAATGATGACTATATGTTTTATAGCAAAACGAATTTCCTGTTTATTTTTATATTACACTACATTAAATTTAGTTATAACAAAATATAATAAACTAAAACAAACCAATTTAATTTTTTAATATCAGATTTATTTTTAAATTAAATACATAAACACAAATATTATATATATTTATAATGGTTTAAAAAAATATACATTAAAATCAATAAAATTGTTATATCGGTTTAAATTACAGAAACAAGTATGCCCTATTTTTTTATCACAGCCACACTTTTGATTAATATTTTTTAGCTTCTCAGATTTACAAGTTTAACTATTTTTAGTAACTGCGCATTTATTTGTGAACAGGGATTGCTCTAAAATAAGAACATGGCGCCATGGCATAAAATAAAATAAATTATGATTCATCGATGCGTAATTAATTTGAATTTTTATTAAACATGATAATAATAAATTTGACCTAGTTTTTGTGTAATACTGTGTATATTTTTATATTCATTCGTTAAATTATTATTTATTTTTTAGAATAAACTTTGGCGTGCGTTTAAAGCCAATAGAATACAATTAATTAATTTACATAATACAGTTTTTATATAAATATATATTATAATAAATTAGTTCTAAGTTTAAATTATACAAATATATTAATACTATTCGTGTAAATACACACATTCAGTTTAAAAATTCTAATGCATGGGTATAGGTACATTGGATATTATATCTGATTCCAATGCTTGATGAAGAAACTTAGAAGCATATTAAATTATAATTAAAATATAAACATTTTTAAATGTTTGAATTAAATTCTCATAAAACATTTCTCATAAAATTGCATAACATTTATATAAGTATATAAAATAAATGAATATTAATTATCATATTGTTATATCAATCATGGCTCGAATAGTTATCCTTATCACTTATCAATAAAAAAATATGTTTAATATCATTAATATAAAATGTACTATAATTTATAGTATTATTAGTAGTCAGTATTGACCCATCGTATTAATCATTATTATTATTTGAACTATACTATTTTTTTAATTGTTGTAAACTGTAATATATACATAATATATAGGTATATAGTCTTGTTCAAAATCATTGTCATTATTTTATACTTATTTAAATTAGTGATTAAAATATTACGTAACAGTGATCCACGTATAAAACGATATCGATGATACTACAATATAGAAACGGAATAAAAAACCATATTTGCATAGTGTACTCTGTATTCGGTTAAACTTATAATATAGAAACCTGTTTTATAATAAAGAAACTAAGTATGGGTACTTATAATAAATATGAAGTACCTCGGCGAACGTTTTTTATTTCTTTTGACAAAATACATACAAGTGGTCCTTAATCTCTTCTGTGCGTAACATCAAGCATATTTGACACGTGCAAGTCGGTCGATTATTATACGGGGGGTTTTTTTTTGTCATATAGACCAAAAATGTATTTGTCACGTACGGGGCCAAGGCGTTTCCAATAACTTTGAAAAACGTCATTATGCTCAATCCTATCGAATGGAGTCTTTGGTATGTGATGGGATTGAATGGTGAATATATAGCAACGTTATAATATCGTCTAGCCAACTCGGGAGGAATTCGATTGTTGCGTAATGCACACAGATGACGTACACATACTTATCGTCTTCAGCCAACACCCCCCCCCTCCTACCACCACCACACACACACACGCACACACACAAATACACAACAACCAGTGACGTGCAAATATTATTCTGCGCACGTTTTTCACTAATTTTCAAATGACTTTTCAGACCGATCTTTGCCACGGCACTCAAAGAACGTACGAGATGATGGCTATAATTTTACGTTCGTATTCAACCGATGAGATGAATACCAAATCGTCACTTTCTGCCGAACCAATGTCATAATACTTTAGGGGACAGCTGACGGTGCGGAAGGAAGGAGTGGTGGCAAACGGCGGTGACAGTCAAATACATAATATATGTATGGTATATGCATGGTAGTGCTGGAACAACGGGTGACTGGAAAGGGTCGTGTTTAAGGTTGTTTAAATTATTATCTATGTTATGTATAAACATGACACCCATGACAGGTTTATAGTAATATTATCACAGACTCGTTTTGAATCGTAGACTATACTAGAGTATATTATAATTCCTCGTGAACTATAGAGAAATAAATTCACTTAAAAGTATGCTAAACGCGGTAATTAGTAAGTAAAATATAGATAATATTACAATTTAACTTCCTAGTTCTTACAATAATTATTAATGTAGGTAAAACTATTACGTATACTGTTTACTTGTATTGTAAGAGTAAAATAATAAAAAGGTCATCAAATGGGTAAAGCTTTGCTGTACAATATGAGTTGAGTTCACTGAAATGGATGTGTTAATATGTATACGAAAAACGATTCTGAACAAAAACAGTCTGTCAGCCTACACTACTAAGTATATTTTATGATATTATTGTAATTAAAGTAATTAATTTTACTATTAATAATACAGTTTCTGCTCTATATTGTCTTACTTATTGTAAGAAATAATTAGTTTTTTACTTACTATTAGAAAGATTTTCAATATCTTCATTAAATGTTTGATTATAGGTACCAATTTAAGAGAACTACTTTTCACTACGAAAAAATGTAAATTGAAAAACACACAATATTTCGTTTATATGTAAAATTATTTAATTTTATTAATTGATCCAGCATTAAATTTAAAAAAATAACCATCAAGTAGATATCCACTCTGCTATACTGTAGGTATCGAGTGTGTCTCAACATTGAGTGGATCATTATAATGGATGTGTTAAATGATAAAAAACGATTCTGTGTAAAGACGGTCTAACTTATTGTTAAGCAAGGTTTCCAAACAATTTTATTATTTTATTAATAATACTAAAATTGTAACAAATATTCTTTTTTTCCCCGATTTTATTTAAAAATACTAATAAATCTCTGCTTTTGACCCACCAAACAAGCTAAATCCAATTTGCTCCTAAAAACCTACCTCGAGGTTGATAATTGGAGCATTTTTTATACAAGAAAATACAAAAAATTAAAAATAAAAACACAAATCATTGTAAAATTGACTCATTCATAACATCGCTTAGAATCCAAAAGATTTTTTTTTAAAATTTGACCTAAAATGTTGTATTAGTTTAGAATTATTAAAAAGTTTAAAAAGAAATATAGTAAAATTGTACTGCACGAAGATTTGAATGATTTATAAAATATAATCAATTTAGTAGGGTAATATAATTTACTCTATTAAACTAACAAAGATGAAAACTGATTTGTTTACACTGGTAGTATACCTCTAAATCTAACAATAATCTCAAAAACTATGATTTTTAAATAATATTTTATTGTTTAGAATTTAAATTATAAGGCAATAAATGATGTCAATACAAAGTTTAGTTATTTTAATAGTAAACATTCACATCTAGTAAAAAAGATTTCCAAATCTTGAAATAGATTAAATTATATTGTAGAAAAAAATTTATAAAGTTTTTTTTTTTAATGCCTTAGTCATAAAAATGCGATACAAGGTCTCATGAGTTAGATTAATTGTTATAATTTGCGTATTACTGTAACATTTTTCATAAGCGTTGAAAGTTCAAATGTTGTCGAAATTGAATATTCAAGCATAAAATAACAATTATCGTCGAAACAAAATGTTTTCCTGAAAACTTTGATGTACCTATAATAATCGAAATAGTGTTAATTATTTATAAGTACCCATTTAAAATTTAGATGAATGAATTAGAGTAGCATAAATACATCCCTCAAAATTATAGACATCAATTTATGTGAAAAAAATTTTCAAAGACATAAATACTTTAAAACGTAATAAGTGTTTTCTCATAAAATAATCATCCTGTATCATCAAGACAAATATACAAATATGCAAGATCTGTTGTCTCTTATTTGCATCTTTTTCATTAAAAAATAAAAAATTATTATTTATTGATGATGAAACCCAAAAGATAAGCTTAACTCCTTTGTCTCTTTATTGTTCTCAAATACCAATAGAATAACAGAGATTTTTCAAGCATAATAATGACAAACTCTAAAAAATTAGATTAATATCTTTGTATACACAAATATCAGCATCGAATAACTATAATAATATACATTTTATAGTCAATGTTTTAATATTCTGAGCATTTGAATGAGTTATTTTTATTTAAGTCTTAATAAAAAAATTCTACGACGATTTAACATTTATGTATGTAATGCATAAGTGTTAATTATAACAAAACAAAATGTAAAATGTATATATAAGACTTAGGCAATTTATTTTTAGCAACGAAGAGTAGATCTCAAAATAACAGTTAATCAAATTATTTATTTTACAAACAAAATGAATAAATTATATATTATAATTCTATAGAACTTATGATAAATACAAATTTGTATATATATATTGAAATAATGATAAAATTATTAATAAAATATAAAATATTATATTATAGTTGAAGTTAGCGTTTGAATGTTGAATTGACATTTTACATGATATTATAATATTACAGTTATAAAAACTTAATTCATATCAGAATTAAAACTACTAAATAGTAAATACCAATATAATTATTATGATACTTTAATTAGCTCATAAAAATAATGTGACTTACACTAATTTTTATATTACGCATTCCTATAATCGTTTATATTACGCATACCTACTTAAAATAAATAAAATTTAAATTCATAAAAAATTGTTATTTAAAATTTTAGTTTAGAGCTAAGGAATTTTCTAAAATACAGAAAACACACTCATAATTTAAAATAAAAGATGTGCAGTTATAATTAGGTGATTTTATAATAATAGATGACGAGTATTAAAATTATGGACTAAGGAATAAAAATATTGTTATAAAAAGCTATAAATTATGTTTTTAAAATAATTACTCACAAAAAACACCTCTGGAAGTTTTTCATTTCAAAAAAGTTAATAACTCCTACACAAAAACATTTCAATGATACTTCTTCATATCCATATACTATAAAAAAAAAAATAAATTCATTATTACCATACGCTACCTGTTAGTCAAATATTTTTAATGGCATAAGATACGTTTATTATTTCATAATCCTTTTACACGCATTGTTTGAAAAAAAAAGTGTTTATTTTATTGTTAATCCTAAGCCAACATTGTGAAAATAAAATATTTTAGAGAGAAAAAACATAAGTGCATAAACAATAAACTTAACGTTGTTTGTATAGGAACCTACAGATTATACGAAATATTTATAGTAGGTAACTATTTTGACCAAGTAGGGTTATTGTATAAATTCTCAATAAAAGCATAAATTATAATAAGGTTATTTTACACAATATTTTATATTACATGTTTTTGTTATTATCCAAAACTGTATTTTTGGAATAGATGTTACATTCTTAACATTTTTACTTTATCTAAAACCTTAATTATAAAATATTTAATAGACCAACTACAAAATAATAAATATATTAACTATATTTTATGCCAAGTAAAAACCACGTCAGCGAATACTTACGAAGTATATAAGTCAATGCATATCGTCTATGCTTATTGTTCATACTTTATAAAGTATAACTTATGTTTGATAATACTATACTATTTATACCACACTCGTTTACAAATTCTTTACTAACTTCAAAAAAAAATATAATTATTTTTTACTTTATAATGATTAAAATAAGAAATCTAATACATACTTTTTTTTAAATTATATTATTCCAAATATGGTGGAACCTATAACTCAAATTAACATTTCTATAATTTATTAATATTTCAAACTAATAAAGGATAGCTATAAGAACATCATATTTTTATATTAATATAATAATATTTTATAAAGATACATACATTATGAGTTTAATTTAAAATTTTACTTAAAGCGAGATTCTTAGTAATCTTTCAATTTCATTTTCTACTTTGAAAAGTTTTAATTTCAACTAGGGACCAATTTATATAAATATTTTATAATATATTGCTTATAAATAAATAATAACTCATAAAAATAATAGCATACGACTTCGCATATTTCAATAGATCCATGTATTCTTTGACGGATTAAATTAATAATACTTAGTAAGTATAATATAAATACATTTCGTATCTATCCATATAAACAGTCTAACTTGGAGTGATATAAAATCTACTAATAATACTATAATAGTAACATATTGCGTTGAAAATAAATTGGTGTACACTTTAATATGCAATAATAACCGAATAATAATTGTCTAAATAAGGAAACATTAAATATTTTTAAAGTTAATCCTGTTCGGTATTCATTATTAGCTATTATCATTCCTAAACTCTATACTAACCTAATCCAATAAATGTGATATTGTATATATTTATAGTTTATTTTACAAAAATTTAAAATATAGTATTCGTTTTATATTTTTAGAAAAATTAGAGCCTATCATTCCAATTTATTTTTTTATTAATTTACTAATTATAAAATATTTAGATATATTTGTGACTACAAAAAATTTTTAATTATTTTGGAAATAATTGAACCGTATTTCAATTTAAATATTCAAAAAAAAAATCAGTATTAATTAAGTATTAAATTCGGTATAAATTAAATTTACCGAAGATCTTCTCGTGAAATGTCCTCAAATAATTAAGAACAAAAATTCAATCCCGGTCAGAACAAAAGTTAAATATTTAGATATATTATAATATAAATTTTTAACCTATGCTTCTCATCTAAATGAAAAAATAAAATCCTCCAATAGCAGATTAAATATCCTCCACCCTTTTCTAAATCACAAAACATTATTCTATACCTAACAAATGTATAATATACTCGACAATCATCCTGTTTGGTCCTATAAAATTGTAATCTGCCATAATCTTTATAATATCAGGCCAATTGAATCGTTCCAATATATTGCACTGAGAATACTAACATTTGGTACTTGTTACGTGCCTATCAAACTTTGCATTCAATAATGACTTAAAGGTAGACACATCTACCGAACTAGTTCAAATAATTTATAAACGATTTCACTGGCACGTCGTAACAAACACTAATTATAATACATATATTTATCTCATCTACCATCACACTTCCATAAAAACTAACCACGCAAATGGTGTAGGTAGACCTATTTATTTAATTGAGAAATGTTACTAATTGATAAATTCCTCATCATATATTATTCTTGCCGTATATAAACATATTGATTTATTAAATTTACTTATTGTCATATAAATTGTTCTAATTGTAAATTATCCTTCAATATCTTTTAAAAAAGAAGAAAAAAGTAGGTAACCGCTCTGCTGTATAGTAGGCGTTGAGTGTACATAGCGTCATTGAATAAGTCACTAAGTATGTGTTAGGTTAAATTTGAATTCAATGATATTTCAATGCAAACCAAAAATTATATTTATTGGAATAAAGTTGAGCATTTCAAATGTTAATTAATAGCTCAAAAAGAGTTAAAATGTTTTAAAATGTATATCTTGTACAGAAAATACTAATATAATTATTTGACAAAATTATCAAGTACCTACAGTTATTCGTTTTTGAATTACAATAAAATAAAAACCAATTTTGTCAAAAACTAGGTTTTCATCAATATTTTTGATTTTGCTAATTTTTTTTTTTTTTTGATTTTCTTTATTATATTATAAGTTTTAGGAATTTTTAATTTTGACCTCCTAAAAGTACCATCTAAATTAAAGGATATTGAAGTTGAAAATCAAAATATTTTTTTTACTATAAATTTTACACGCCTACTCATATAAAAAATAAAAAAATAATAAAATACCATTATATCAACGCATGCTTGTTCTGATCAGAATCTAAAAATATATTTATAGATATATCTATACCGTAAACTAATTTATGCATAACAGTAACAGTTGTATAAAAAGTAAAACAGTAATTCAAGAAAAAGTTATTATAGTTAAAATATAGAATGATTAATCAATAAGTACCTACCTACTGGAAAATAAATGAGAAGTTTAAGCCAGTTAAATATTTCTTCACAAATATAGATACAAAAACACCAGGAAAACATTTTTTGTCTTTATTCTTTATCACAAACGCAAAGAAACATTAACAAAATAGATATCAGCTTTCTATTTATACAATTTTTTTAATTTATAAATAACTCTTTTTATTATTATAAACTAGCTGATTAACCCAATTTTTCCCGGGAAAATTATATCATAATAAATTTACAATTAGAAAAAACATATTAGAAATCTGAATTTAATAAACAAATAGAAATAAACTATTTTTAGTTCATTTAGTAAATATATCTTAAATATCTTAAAATACTATTAATAATTCATAAAAATGACATTTAGACCGAACAAATGTTTAACACTTTGTATTATTGTTACTGACAAACTGTTAATTGTTTATGAACGACGGTGAAGCTTTTGTCTCTTTTTAACTTTTTCTTTTAAGTGAATAGTTATACTTATATTAAGTGATGTAAGTATTTTATTAATCTCATGCTTTGAAATGTTTTGTTGATCACCAATATCGCCAATATCAACAATAAATTACTATTATTGTATCCATATAATATTATAATTACCTATGTACAAAATTGTATTAACATTTTATTGTTTTATTGTTATAGTATATATGACAGTAGATGCAATAAATTATTATTTAAATTTAAATTATAAAGAATTTTTAGCTAAGTTATGTATTATCCAATGAAAACATAGTCAATTTCTAACAGTTTTGATATTAAATGTTGTTGGTTTAAAAATATTTCATAGTCATTCGCTGTTATTATTGTTGTGTGTTGTATTGGCTAATTTAATTGTACCGTTTTTAATGGAATAAACATAATTTTTCACCACTTCATAATAAAACAAATATATTATAATACAATTATAAAACAATAAACATATATTTTTATTTAATTTAATTAGTTTAATAACGTTTTAAACTTGATCAATTATTAAATTGTTCTGAACAATTATTGTTTGCTAATTGTATTTTTTTCATATATATATGTCTGTCTATCTGTCCTTTATGCATTCCCAAATCCTTCAACCGATTGCGATTAAATTTGGGACAAAAATAGATTAGACCTCTGGGAAGAAGATAGGCTAATTTAAAAAGGTTAAGGTCCAACCCCGGGAGGTGCTCTTGCAGGGATTTTGAGATTTACAATGAAAATATGTATATAAATGGTTGCTATTGGTGTCCGTGGTCTTTATTGGTTTGTATAATCTCAGTTTATTTAGAAAGTTGTCAATGGTTACATATTTTATAACTATTATAATTATATAGTGAGAATATATCATATACACATTTTTGCAAATAAATTTATAGAAATAAACAAATCTTTAGCACGGGCAACCGTCGTAATGTTTATCATGTACCCAGTTAATTCTGATTTCACTCACTTATGCACCTCATGGAGTCCACAATC
>JACXSJ010000499.1:0-265431 GCA_014851325.1 Pentalonia nigronervosa | reverse complement strand
CCTGATAACAATCCGAAATTTCTTCAAATTTATTTTATGGGCGATTGTGAAGAGCGTGTGACGACTCGGTGCCTGTATAATTTTATTGAACAAGCAGAGGAAAGAGCAATTGTGATATTATTGGAAAATTTTTTAGAAGATCATAATCAACTAATTCAATTGATCAAAAGAGTTTCGCCACGACTGCAAAATGACAATTATCAAATCGTCATAAAAGCCGATAAAGTACCATTAGGTGAACATGCTGGTAGATTCAACGCTCCAACTGTTGATGAGGTTGCTGTTATCATGGTTGGTGATCCAGTTGACAAAAGATCTATAAAAATTACACGGCGAGACAACACTGTCAGTACGATTTCGGATCTACACCGTTCATATGACGCACTACAATATCCATTGATATTTTGGCAAGGACAAGATGAATATCACCTTAATGTCAAACAGTATGATCCAAATACCGGTAAATTTGATAATTATCTATTTACTTTCTTACTGTATGTATAGATTTTAATTTCGTATTGCATTTTATTTTTTATTTTTTTAGGTGATTACAGAAATAATAAAGTTAGCTCAATGAACTACTACGCACACCGAATAATGGTTAGACAACATCAAGACAATTATATCCTTCGATATCGTCAGCTGTTCCATCAATACATTGTTGATATGTATGCTAAGGTTGAAAGCGAACGCTTGCGATTCCTTCGATTTAACCAGGCAAAACTACGATCGGAAGAATATATTCACTTACGAGATGCTGTTGCTGGAAACAAATTTGCTTGGTTAACCAAAAACATTGTGCACCGATTGGTGTTAAATTAAATTGAAATTGAAAGTATTTGTAATTCAAAAAAATAGATATTAATGTTTAAAAGTTTAAGACTGTCTGCCTTGCCTATCTCATTCATGAGTTTAAGCGTCACATGTTATTTACTGTATTATACTGTAATATACTTATATTTGTTATAAAATTAAATGGAAATAATAAATCTGATAAATTTTTATTTTGTACCTTAATTTCTTGAATTTTATGTCATTAAGAATGTATAATGGTTAGTTGTGTGTAGATCGTCGCATCTTACCGTACACAATTGTATCGTGCTCGTTAATGTTATCGTAATAGCCATGCGATTGTTCGGACAAGATTCAATTGTATATATTATACCATAATGTGATACAAATATATCTAATACCAGACTATGTCTTATAATAACCAATCAAAACGAAATTTATCGTCGTCTTCATCGCCCTTGTCGCCTCCAAAACTGGGCGATAAAAAAGCATACTTTTTGTTTTTCAAAATTTATTCTCTTCGATGACTTAGTTTTGCTATTTGATGTATTCAGCCCTTCTCCGATCACGGATCCACCACTTATTCAAGATAAAGTCGTGTAATCTCGAATTCTCTAGCAAGAGAAAATGATAATTTAACTCGTAAGACGCAGCCAAGATTTATTAAAATTATTACTAATCTTAATGCACTAAAGTATGATCTTATTCCTATAATTTGGGACTAGATAGGTCCACGTTCTCAACATTAAAAGATTTTCTAAAAATTAGAACACCGAATTGCAGCCCACAAAAATAACATTTTGAAATATGTTATGGAATCAGATATGTCATTTTACACATTCACATCTCGACACATCCGTCCAATCAAAGTGGTAATTCAGCACCTGCATCACTCCACTCCTATCGAGGTCATTGAAACAGCTCTTACAGAATTTGGTTTCTCTATTCTAAACGTTGAAAATATCCTTAATAGGACCAACAAGCTGCCACTATCACTATTCTCTGTGAACCATTCTAAAAATAAGTCTTACTTAAATAAATTTAAACTGACAAAGTTGCTTAACTTAAAAATCATCGTCGAAAAACCTAAACAAGTTTGTCAATAGCCACAATATAAGCGGTGTCAATCGAGCAGCTTTACAGCTTGTACAGACAAACTCAGATATATTGTTGCTACCCACCACACCGTGTTAAATGCGACCTAGTTCATTTCGCCAAAGACTGTACTAAGACTAAGGTCGTATGAGGTATCGGCCATAAATACTCTATGTTCCAGTGTGCTAACCAACTATAAGGCTGCACGTCTTAAAAAAAGTTATTACTAACCGACAACAAGAAAAATCTTTTCTTTTCAAAATAATAGTATAAAATAAACGCTTCCTAAGGTTCCAACAACCAAGGTTCTTATGCCCAACCTAGCTCAAAATAAAAACTTATACAGAAGTCGTGTTAAACGAAAGCTCATCACCGTCAGAAATCGTCTTTACCATGTTATCACAATTAATTTATAACTTAAATGCAATCATCAGTCCACTAATTTACCATCTCTCTTCTGTTATAAATGCATTTATCTCTAAAGGTATTATTTCTCCTCAGTTGAATATTTCCACACCTATAATTATCTTTATCATCATCTCTATAATTTCCTCATTAGTTTAATTTTAATTTATAATCTTTCATATAAATAACTAACTACTCACTATTCATTATATAGTTTATGAGTTATAAGTATTTGAAGTTTATATGAACGGAGTAGTAGACCAACATTTTGCGGGGTACTCGCATAACACCACACACTACTCATATAAACTTTAAATAGGTACTTATAACTCATAAAATATTCGTCCAAAATTCAATTTTTATGTATCAAAATATTCAGAAAAATATTCTGTTTTGGATTATAAAATTAAAACTGTATACTGTAATTCGAAAAAGTAAAAAATTTAAAAAATATATTTTTTTTTTTGAAAAATGTTGTTTTGTTATAACTTTATACCATGTAACAAAAATATTTTCAAAAACATAAATACGTTTTGAAATAATGAGTGTCTTATGTTAAATGGATTATTCTGTATACCTAACTATTAATTTAGTATTAGGCATATATGCCTACCATAATTAATGCACATACATAACAGAAATATTTTATAAAAAAAAAAATGTATATGGGTTAACTGTGATTTTACAAACTACAGTTCACTACTAATATATTGTAGGAGTGGTGAAAATCAACTGATAATAATATAATATTATACCAATATTAAATATCCTATACAATTTATTATTATCGGTTAAAAATATAAAACGCAATAGTGGTATATTATTATTATAGTATTAAATACATTATTGCATTTTTTTTTACTACTCTTTTTACTAACCTAACCAGGTATCTTATCTGATCAAAAACAGTTTTGTAAATTATTTTTATACGTTTAAGATGTTTTCATAAAAACTTCATAGAAAAATACTGATATAGTAAATGTGTAGCTATCTTGGTGTTGTTGAACCCTTGTTATTTATTGATCAAAACCCAATTGTACTCTCTCGCTATTAAAAATTGTTTTCACGTTCTATATTTTTGAAGACGAATGGTTAACCCAATTTCGTTGAAACTTGAAACAAAAGGCAAAACTGGTATAGAAATAATAATCCATTTTTCAGTCCTCATATATTTATATATTATGTATGTATATATATATATATATATATATACACTATACGGGGTATTTCACGAATATCTGACATATGGAATAATTTTTGTTGTATTCAATATTCAAATTTTTTTTATTGTTTAATTTATAGACGCTTGCGCTACATGTATAATATAAAAAAATGTTTTTATTTTTTGATAGTGAAAATAGAAAATTTTAAATATGATAAAAAGTTTTTTTAAAAAATGTAAAAAAGCTAATTTGTAAATATGATTTTTAGAAAAATGTTGATGGTGAAAATATCCTTTAAAGTGCAATTGTTTATTTTCTATAATTTTTTCAAGTTTTTAGAAATTCTTAGAAAAATAAATCGATAATAGTAATTGTAACTAGTTATCGGTAATAATTTATGATAGTAGTTTATTTTATACGATAAAGGAAAAATAATCCAATTTCCAAAAACTTCAAAAAATTATAGAAAATAAACGATTGCACTTTAAGAGATACTTTTACCATCAAAATTTTTCTAAAAATCATATTTATAAATTGACTATTTTACATTTTTCAAAAAGACACTTTTTTTTTATCAATTTTTAAATTTTTTATTTTCTCTATTAAAAATAAAAACATTTTTTTTTTTATATTATACATATAGCGCAAGCGTCTATAAGTTAAACAAAAAAAAAAAAAAAAATTTGAATAACGAATACAACAAAAATTATTCCGTATGTGAGATCTTCGTGAGACATTCTGTATGTATAAGTTTATTTCATATTTATAATTTCATAGGTACTATGTAATATTAGGATATGAAACGATTAGTTAAAATGTTCGATTTCTATTTCATCTACAAAGTAATTCTGTGTAGTAAAGTAATCACTATATACATTTATAATTATTACTAAGACGTATTGATATCATAATCAGAAATACGTTAAAGGTATTATGTAAAATGTTGTTAAATAAAATGAATGAACTATCTAAACGAGTGTAATATTTTGTTGGCAATTACAATTTTTAACTAACTACAATTTCTTAGTTTAAAGGTAAAAATTACATAAAATGTAAATATTTATACTAAAATGTATGAAATAAATAAAAATTGCATGAGATTTATGCATATAATTCAATTACAAAATTTTTTGTTGTAAAAAAAATTTGAATCGGGTTAAAAATACTATGATATGTGATAGAACGTAAGTAATGTATTACAATTATTTTTATTTATACTTACTTATTTCACATACAATATTTTTTCATGTACATAACATTATATTATATAGTTATCTATAAAATCCGAATAAATTTAATTATTTATGTAAATTTACCAAAATGAAAGGATCTAAAATGACATTTAGTATAGACCCCACTTTCCCGTGTTAGCTTAATCGTGAAATACAATGGATATACGTTTAAAGTATGTATAGCATATTAAGGAAGTGCATATATACGTATAGCATACGTGAAAGAAAAGAAATGGGTACAAAATAAAAAAAATGTGCGTTCAAAAAAGGTTGTTTATTGTTATTAAAAAGAATATTTTGTTGTTAAAATACGAAAATAGTTGTTTACTTGCATAATATATAGTATATATATAATTTACGTACCTACAACGAATTGTATCTTCTCATATTATATTTTGTAGTTTTGTTATTTTTTTGATTATTTCCACTTGTAAGACACGCCTATATTATTATACAGGTATAATGTATAAATGTTATAAACTTAATTGAAAAAATCGATGCTGAGTGTAGAATAATAAATTCATACAAAAAGTGTTTGATTAGCGGGTGGGTTAAGAGATAAATGTAGAAAAAATACATAAAACAAATACGTAAACAGAACCTGATGGAAATAAATACAAGTATATTGGTTTTGCAGTGACATGTATTTTTTTTTATTTTGGTAGGTGTTCAGGAGTGTTATGAATAAGGTTGATAATCTTAAAAGAAAAAAATTAGCAAAATATACCGAAGAAAAGAAATTAAAAATATGCATAAAAAAAAAAATCAAAAATATAGATTTTTATTTTTTTAATATATATATATGTCTGTCCTTTATACATTCCCAAACTATTTAACTGATTGCGATTACATTTGAGATAGAGATAGATTAGACCTTTAAGAAGAAGATAGGCTTATTTAAAAAGGGAGAGATCTAATCCTGGGAGCTGTTCACACAAGGATTTTGAGATTAAACGATGGAAATCGAAAATTATTTTTGTTTATTAATGATTGCCATTGGCTACAACTACAGATTATAATAGTAGGCAGATATGATAAACATATGTATCAAATCGCCGCGTTTACGGACTAGAAATAATAAATTATATTATAAATTATATCATATGAGAGTTGAATATATATTGTCATTTTTTTATCGACAAAGTTAGATTGCTATTGATAAAGTTAGTATATTTATACAGGCCCGGATAGGCCAGTTGAACATTCGAAATAATCTCGAAGGGCCGCAAAATTGTTGGGCTAGTAGGACTCGAATCATCAATGTAAATATAACATTAAACAAGGTAATACCTTATTTTCTATTTCGTCAACAAATGTGATAAGGTTATTATAATAATCACAGGTTATTTATTAATATTATAATTTCGCCGTGCACCAAGAAAGAATTCTTCAAAATTTTGATTTTAAAGGAGTGAAATCAGCAAAAAACACATTTTACATATAAATTGTATAACTAATACATCGATGAGAAAGCGCTTATAAACCGTGAGCTTCTAGCTGTACATTATACGTATATCACATTTTATTTGCAGGTTCTAAGGCATCTAAGCTATGATAAATTAAATTGTGTGTGCTGTGTAATTAAATAATTCGCGACCGATGACAATAAATACAGTAAATATATTTTTTAATAATTTTTATATAACCTTGCCAGATAATAAGAATACATACATTTTCATACTTAAAACTGGTAACGACGGGTGATTCAGGATTACCATTGGTTTCATATTGATATATTACTATAATGATGAGTATTTTCAAAAATATATTTATAAAATAAACAAGTATTTGGCATGGACAACGTCGGGTAGGAGAGCTATTTTTAAATAAAAATTTACATTTGGATTGATAACAATTAATAAATAAAAAAATTAATGCATTTTACTTGGAAATAAAGTAAATGTGTTGCATTGTACATGTGAATGTATTGTATTTTTAACAAACACAATTTTTTATTTAATCGACGATGATTGTTTGAATAAATATTTTTTAAACAGAAAAAACTCCTATAAATCTAGAAAAAATATAAATTGGTATAATCATTGTAATTATTTTCTTTGCATTTAAGTAGTATTCTATAACAAACGAACAATACTATAAATCAACAAAATGTACGTTTTACATTTTAGGTATAATCGCTTATTATTAAAACTACAGATTTTGTGTTCACATTTTATTTTGTGGGTTAAATTTTACTAAAAATTCATTTACATACACAAACAAATCATTAATATGCAGCTCTTAAACAAATTACCAAAACATGTAAAAATATTCAAAAACAAAAGAAAAACTACAAATATGAATACCTAACTCATTAGGTCATGGAAATGATTTTTATCTCATCTATATAGCTATAAATAGTAGAAATAGATAAAAATATATAATTTCTATAATTTCTCATCCCTAGTTATGACAGTCTGGAAATGTAACATTGCTTTTATAACATGTTTGTAATACGTTGTAAAATTTGATAATGTAATAAATATCTCTGCTGTTTTGAAGGAGATTACGTAATAATCTAGCTGTCTGCATTTTAATAAGATATTCTGTACATGCGTAAAATTAAATAAATATGAACCTTATTAGTTCACGTGCCCATAATAGTTGCAATAATATATTATACAATTTCTTTTATCTAAATATCCAATTTTTATGTTTTTAATTTAAAAGCCGTTATACATAAGATTATAATATTATTCCACAATCTTAGATGACTAGGCACTATAATAATTATAGTTACTAACATTTTCTAGCTGTTGATAATGACAGAATAAATTGATGTATTTTATAGATTTACGAGATAGTTAACAGCAAACATAATATTATCTGTAAATACGCACACATGCCGCATAATACGTTGTCAATATGATCGTAATAATTAATACGCGGATAATTCATCTACTACAAACACTGATCTGATACGTCGGATGATTAATAGAAACATTTAAAGAACATACATAGGTAGTCTATAAGCTCGGCACATCGTTGTATGACATAGCCTTTGGCTTAAAACAGTCTCCACCGCAGTTTATAGAAGAACAACAAATTAAAATTAAATTGAAAATAAAAAAAAATTGGAACGTCGTCAAAGTCCTTTGTACTACTTATATTATAAATTTTTAATTATTCTACCACCGCAAGCATTCATACGGAATATAATCCACGTCCATTGGCCCGCTCGCATCGCGTCACCACTCATTAGCAAGTCGACAAGGGTGCTGGTGATATTATTTAGTCGACGGCAGGCGGCGTGTTTATAGGGGTAGGTACTAATTAAACGTCGCCGGCGGCGTGTCAACTATATTATAGAGGTACCCCGCCGTGAATTCCACTTGTACCTGTACTATTATTATTTATTATATATAGTAGCGCCGTGGTATAATACACCGTGTTGTCGCAGCGCGTCGGGGAAAAGAGGTTTGAGCTTTTAAAAACTTTAACCCGCAGGATTGATTAACCCGCCCCAGCCTGTGGCCGTCGGATGATTGCCTGTTGGAGTTCCCTTAAGTTGTTCGACAGCGCCAAAAGTTTTTACGTGTTATTAAAGCGCTAAGCCAATATAACGAACTTCTCCACATAAACTATATACTCTCTCTCTCACACACACACACACACATACACACACACAATATATATATCCCTCGATCTCCCTCTTCAATGTTTCTCCTCGATCATTCACTCATTCCCTGAGTATACCAATTGTATGTGTGTGTACGAAATTAAAAACAATCGGAAACAATAAACTCCCCACTCCCCTTTATACCACCCACATAGAGCTACGACTGTCGGTGGACGTATGTCCACCGACAAACGCCCCTGAAAGCAAAACCATCCGATACGCGCGGTGTGCGCGTGTATTAAGCGAAAAATGTTTTTAATCCCTTACCTTTCATATAAACCCTCTTTTATTTAATGATTATTTATGGTCGAACTTTTTCTCACTAGGATTAAACGGTCTCTCGTCATTTCCCGCGTGGGTCGGACGCACTTGTGTTGGCCGGTGGTGGCGTTGGTCGAGTGGGTGGTAGGGGTGGCAGGGTGACGCTGCCATCACTCCTGCAGCAGGCCCCACGACGGTCGGAATAAAAACGAAATGAAGAAATTAATTTTTTGCACCAAAGACAAGACAGTTTTTATATATAAAATGGCTTTGAGAAAGAATTATTATTGTTCAGTTTCGGAATAAAGTTTTTAATAAAATATAATGTCTCTCAACCATTGCAAAAGTCTCCATATATATATATATATATATATATATATATATATATATATATATGTATGAAACTCACTTTGCCCGTGTCTTCTTACATGACAGATACGATTTTACGTGAAAGAATAATAATTGCTGTCGCTGCCGTGAACGTTACGCTGCGCGCCGTCTAGAATGAAGAATCTCTTCTCCTCAATTAGATTAATTATTTTTGGAATTTTCGCATCAGACTATAATATATATAATTGGTTGAGCAATCAAATTCGTACCGTGGCGAGTATAAGTCAAGGATTGCATTTTGGAGAACGAATAGAAAAAATCATTTCCGGGATCAACTCGTTTTCTCACGACATAAAAATACTTAAAGCGATTGAACATTTAAAATAATAAATTCTGTAAACTTTTTTTTTAAATATTTAATGGGCATTTCGAAATTATTGTAATCTGCGAGCCTGGTTTTTTCAGGCAATTTCGAGAAATTGTATTTAAAAATAAAAAATGTTACTCGAACGTCATTGCTATATGAAAATGATTCGATTGTTTTTTATAGCTGTAATTACGGAAAAAAGTATTATTGAAAACAGATAATATTTTGTACTAAAATATGGTATCCATGTTTTATCCATTATATGCCGATTATCGATCAAATATTAATTAGCTGATAAAATGTCTAAAAATAGATTAGAATTTTTAATGAAATTTATTTTAAATAGGTATACTTTCCCAATTTTTTTAATTTAATTATTTAAAGTTCTAGTAGATTTAATTTCCAAAATGTTTAACATATTACATGGATATAAAATAAATAAAAAAAGTCGAAAAATTTATGTATAAAATGATAACAAATCCAAATCTGTTTTAAGGAGTCTTATCTCGAGTTATATGATAGTTAAGCCAATCGTTACGTTGCCATGTTTGGACAGTTTCATTCAAAAACAAAACACTTAAAAGTATATGGGGGGGATTAAATATTTTAAAATTAGGAATGCAAATTAAAAACATTGACTCCGATAATATGAAATTGCATTGGAACATATACGAGATACATTCGTATAATTCATTCATTTTTCAAATTCCTGTTTGAAATACAGCTCTTACAATAATACTAGAATACAATAATATAAATGAAATAAAATATAATTGTAATATAATATAATATTATCATGACATGGTTAAAGTGTTAAGCTCGTAATATCATTAGATTCATAATATTACATCAAATATACGTATATAAAAAAAAAAAAATGTTGTGATATCGAAAAAAAATTAAATGATAAAAATAATAAATAAATAATTTATAAAGCAGTAAATATTATTGCATTTTTTATTTTATTCTTTTTTAAAATATACAAAATACAAAGCACTGTTTAAAATTTGGTCATTATGATTTATAATAAATAGCGTACCTATCTATATATATTATAAATTTTATCTCAAATCATTTTATAAATAAATATTTTAGCGTTTGGCTTTCGTCAAAACATTAGTATTTCAGATGTTACCCATCTTGGTAAACAAGAGTCCTGATCCATTATGCCGGTATTCCCAGAAGTATTGTGTTACAGAAGAGGTAAAGTTACCATTGTAAAATTTCTCTACTTGACGACATACATGGTAAGAATTTTGATGAAATATAATGTTTCCTCCCAACCGTTTACCTATGATTTAAGGCAAAGTGACCTCAAAAAGCTTTGTGGAAATTTTGGTAAATCCATTGCAAAACTCTCGTGAGATTCAAACTTTTATCTACCTTCAGCTAAAATATGGGCGTTGCTTAACATCATATATTTGATTTTTCGCATAGAAATATCTAGTCATACTTTATCAGTAATTCTAATAAGTAATACTAATCGTTGAAAACAGTGTAAACGATTATGATAGTGAGTTATTTATTATTTGTATTTTTGCAAAAGTTTTTTCACTCATTATTTTTTTTTTAAGTATCTTACACAATTGTTTTTATAGTCGAAACTCGAAAATATATTAGATATATATAAAAAAAAAAATGGCATAATATTTGTTGCGCCATTAATTATTTTATATATAAAAAAAGAAATTATTTATCTAATTCTAATAGAATTTATACAGTAATTAATACTTTTGGAACACTTCTACGTTTAAGTAATTGTTTTTTTCGAATTGCTTTAAATCAATAGCTGCAGCGTTCTCTTTCTGCTCAAAGTCTAAAATAAACAGTTATCGAGCATTCCGAAATTATTACAAAACACGAAATATATTTTTTATTTTGATAACAGTTTGAAGTATTATACTAGATAGTAGATATACTGAAGTGAAAATAAATACGAATTATACAATTTCGAGGACAGTTGTGAAACGCAACAACAACTATAATAAAAAGAAAAACAAATTTATGACCATTGTATTGCTATAAATCTTTAAACCATATGTTTGTGTTATTCCCATTTTTTCGTTTAGTATTGTTTAACGTCCTTGTATATGGAATTGGGATTATTTATATACGTAAGAACATAACATACCGGACTGCTATTAATTATTATATATTCTGGGCGGATTTAATTAGTATAGGTTTAAAATCAGGAAGAATTTAATAAAATATATTAAATTTATACTACGTTTTTCTTGATAAGTATATATTTGTTCTAGGTAGAAAAGAATTCGGAATTCGGAATTCTTAAAATTCCCAAACCGTTAAAACAAAAACGATTTATGTCTACCAGAAAAAAAAAAGAACAAATTAATATTTAAACACGCAATTCGCATTAAAACAGACAAACGAACAAACAAAAAAATAAAATAAACAACGTATAGTGCACCTACATATTTTGTCTGTTTACTAATTTATAGAAAATAAAAAATAAAAAAGAAGATACAAAATGTAATTATACAGAATTCATTTTAAACATCTGCGTGTACGCACTGCTTAGTTTTACGATTCTATAAAAACTGTGCACTGTATATTTGTAATAGTTTATGTAATAGCTTCCATTTTATATTATAAATATGTAATACTAAAATACAAGTTTTGGTTAAAAAATCTCACATGGACTTAATCGTATTATGAAATATAATACTTGCAAAATCAAATGATTTGCTTCAAATTGTTTTATAAAAACGATAAGTTTACCTTTACGATCAATCGAATCTCATTGATAAATGCAAGTAGTTAGATGAACATTCTACTTAAAAAAACTTATGTATTTCAATGAAATAATTGACGCGAAGTTTAGGTCAGAATATAAAGGGGAAACTGTATTGTTGTTAACACTGTTATTTAAAGATTTCTACACAGTTTTATATTCAACATTATCATGATATTATATTTATTATTAAATATGTTTTCTGGTATCGTTATCGTTTTAAACCGTAAGCAAAAAAAAAAAAAAATTAGCAACACATTTGCTTGACAAAACTTTGCGACCAGTAAATTGCAATAATGTTTAGTGTACAAAAAGGAATATTTCTCCATAGGTTAACCTCTCATAATCTGATTCGCCAATTAGGTAGTTATTATAGATATTATTTATTAGACACTCAATCACCTATCTTTTATTATATCTTTGAGATGTACCAAAATAAGTATTTAAATACCAAATTAATGGAAAATAGTAATAACATTTTAAAATAGTAAGGTTGGTACTAAAATTAAATCTATTGCTATACCTATTAATAATTATTAAGAAACGCAAAATAACAATTTTACAATTTTTTTGTTTGAGTTCAGAAAAATAAAAACAATATTATAAATTTAAATGATTGTGGTTGTTTCTTATCAGGTTATAATTTTTCAAAATTATATTTAAAAAATATGAAATGGAAAATTATTATTGGCCAGGACAAACACAGCGTGCATTTACTTGGTAGTACCTATAGATTTGTACGAGACAGATAATCCTGATTTTCTTTTGAACTTCACAAATATACCTACTTAATTAACATAAGGTGATAATAGATGTATTTTATACATAATATACATAATATATATATTATAATATGCCTACCGAGTGATCATAAATTAGCATGTTATATGAAAACTGATGTGATTTCATAAGAAGCGTTTAATTTATAAATAATATAGGCACGTATTAAATCTGTAAATTGTTTTGCTTCGACAAAAACCGTTTTTTACTTTCAAATTGTGTGTTGCGGAGTAATTTTGTACGGTAATTTCGTCTAATCAAAAACGATTCACATGTTTCAATAATATATATATATGTACAATAATATAACATATAACATAACCTATATGACATATTTGATATTGTAGAACACGACATTTTATAATTTTTTTTTTTTAACGAATATTACGTAATTTTTACAATTGTAGTAAAAAACGAAGTGAACACAGTAAGTCAACTGATGTTGGCCGTCCTACGATAATGAGATAACTATATAAAACGGACATACTAGAGGTTATATAAGTCCATCGACTAAGGATGAGAGCCACCTGAGGTCAATTGATCAGAATTTTTTTTCTTTTCTACAGCTTTGTTATTTTAGGAGAATTTTTCGGATCAACGATTCTTAAAAAAAATTTGGAAGAAAAATTATATCATTTCACAATAATCGTTATTTTATTTATTTTACCGATATAATATATATTGTTATACATTTATAAGATATAGTATGTTATTAAAATAATTTAATCCTAATAAATAATAATTGCAGGGTGCAGGACGACCTCAGATAATATTATTTATATTTTATTGTTTATCATCTAACAATTTGTCACCCAATAATTCCGTTCCGACGTTCGAATGAAATTTTATACAAATCATTCGGTATAAAACGGTTAATAAAGTTCAATCCACATTTTTTTAAAAAATTTATTGACTCCACAATGCTTAATTGAATAGATGAATTGCAACAAAAAAAAAAAAAAAAAATTTACGACGAAAAAAATGTACAGTCACGTTTTTTTCTACTTTTACCTACCTATGTAATCGGCGCACAGAAGCCCGCACACGGACACACAGATTACACACAAAAAGCATGGTAACGAAAAGTATCACATTACGCCGAAATCAGTCTCCTTTGCGGTGCGGTGGGACGAGGGTCGCAATAAATAGTGTCGGCGTGGAAGACGATCGCCGCCGCCGTGCAATCACTTCCCGACTCGGCAGCGGGCAGGTTATAGGCGCGTACAACACAGTAGTTTTAACAGACGAATAATCATCCCGTCAAAGGGCGCATATCATAATGTTATTCTATGTGCATATTATATTACTCCGACGACGACGTAGTTTTGCCGTCTGGTAAACAGCGTACATATTATTATTATGCATGGACGAAGACGGAGTTTCGAAATTGGACGCCGCGCTGCGACGGTTGAAAATTCACGCGGTATGAAACGCACATGCGGTAAACAGTGAACTAAAAGCGTATTACCTACATTAAACTATACATTCGCATTGGCCATTTTTCTGCTTATAGTACATGACGTGTGTATCATACTGCAGTAAACACTACGGCACACAATGTTAAAAATTAATATTATTAAATAATAGTACAGGCATTATTATATAATAATTTTAATACATAAATACACAACGCATAATACAAAAACCTTTTTTTTACAATTAGCATTGACTAAATGTTTAATCAATGCAATTTGTATTTATTCGCTCGTTCTAGTTTACCGTTTTAATTAATACCTTAATTTAAAATATACGTATATTCTAATTCAAAGTATGATTTAAGCAAGTCCGAAGCATACTTAAAGACAATATTTTCAAATAATGTGGTGATGGATACAACCATTTTTATTTTTTTTTTGCTTTAATAATGACATCCTTTTGTAGTGTTTACTGTTGAGCAGACGATTTTCTGAAAATGTGGGCGTTGGTATCTAAATTCGAAATTCAAATAAATATTATTTCAAAAATTTTATAGTATATAACAATTGTTTGAGTAAATAGTAATAAACCCTTGATTAAATAAAACACATATTTTACGTTTTCTTGTACAACTATAATATTATATCCTCTCTGTTTATTTTGAATAATTTATAATGGATTTTTATTATATTTTTACCGAAATGACTTAAACTTGAAAAACGGCAACTATTATTTTAGTGACATATTTTTCCGGACCTTAATAGAAATAGTTTCACTTACTCTTTTTAGGGAGCGTGAAAAAAACGAGCGTGAGTGACAAATCCAAAAAATGAACAAATCGCAAGGGCAATGCCAACTATACCGGAAGGAATAAGCCGGAGAACATTTGTCTTGGCGAGGATGAGAAAAAGTGGACTGTTTGAATAATGACTAAAAACTATATATTATGATATTATATAAAATTATATACAAGGAATATATTATACAGGGTGATTCACCAAGCATGTTCACCGCCATTTTTTTCTTTAATAATTAATTTATTCAAATTTTGATTTATGGAATTCTTAAATATACGCAGTTAGAAATCTGTAGTTGATTTTACATTTTACTGAATTTGTCAAGCAGTTAAATTGTAAATTATGTATTTTGGAGTGTTATAATAACAACGGTGTGTAGAATTAAATACATACGGTTTAACACTAGACGCTTCTCAACACAGCATTATGTATCGCAGTATAGGAGTTATATTAATTCTAAGTACAGAGTAATTCAAAATGTATGTTACAGCCACTTTATTGATTCAAAATAGAAAAAAAAATGTATGCTATAAAATTATTTACCCTAATCATACACAAACCATTTAAACGATCTTCAGCTGTTGTTGGTTGTTTATTTTACTCTTCTCAATGTACTGAACAATCTTTCTATTATGCACGTTATTGGAGGCAGTGATACAAATACGTTAAGTATTGAAAAGTCGCAAAAAAAATATTTGCAATGAACTAATAAACAATCAAACGAAATTTCATCACACTGAGATTCAACCAAATTTTTATGTTAGTAATATAATTGATAAATTGATAATAATTGATTTTTATTCAAATTTGATGCCTTTAAAAATAATTAGAAATATCCTTTAAAAGATGTCACAAAGTACAACCTCGTATGATTTAGCGGCAATCTGGATTTACATACAGTGTCGCACTTTATCCAGAAAGAAAAGTTACAAAAAAATAAATGTAATACTTTGAATTAAATTAATGTGTTGGTCGTTATGAAATAGTTTTTTTCTTATTTCTCTTAAACTTTATCAAATATTTATTTATAATGTGTTAGTTCAGATTAAATAGAAATTAGACGTTCTGAATTTGTTGACAACCAAAACTTATACTTATTATATTTATTATACTTATTCAATTTTTTCAATACTCATATAGAAATTATCGAGTTAAAAATATTGAAAAATCAATTGGGGAAACCGGAGTAAAGCGAGACACACTAACGACTTTCTCCGACGAATGACGACAATTAAAGTTTACCATAGACGATAGATATTATAATATGATAAATCCATAGACCTTATACTGAGTCACCATCACTGCAGTCTAATCTGATTTATAAACCCAAAAATATTATTATCAACATCAGGTTCAATAATGAATGATAATTTAATGAACACCGCCAACAGTTGTAATGAAGTAGGCGTTAGTCGATAGGGTTTAGGCGTTAGGTTGGTAGAATACCGTAAGTCCAGGATTCATTTCCTTCTAAAGGCCAAATACATATATGGAGACATTGGTATTTTTTTGAATTTTCTGGTTTTTTTAACATTACATTAAGTGGTTTTAAGAACTGCTGTAATTTTGTATTGAATATAGTTAATTATTATTTACTTAATTTTATTTGTTAAGATATAAATACTACTATGGTTATCTTAAAATCAACTGATGTTATATTAATCACTATTCATCATGAGTCTTACCATAGCAACGAGTAGAATTATTTTGACTATCGCTTAATGTGAAATAAACATCAATAGCTTCGCCCAGTTCAAAATCAATGCACAACTGTGAATGAAATTGACACCATGCGTGTATCATCAACTACAGATTTCTTACTGTGGTAATCAAGGACCGTATTTTCAATTATTTAGATTATTTATATTGTTTAAGGAGTGTCTTCTGGTGATACTAACTTTTTTTTAAACGAAAATCAACTTTTTTTACTATAAATTATTAAGCAGACGATTGCGACATTAACAAACCGTAATGATATTATATGTGTGTGACGTTTGTCAGCGATGCAATACGGAGTAATGTCGGTGATCCGTAGTTACATCTGCAATAGTTAATTATTTTTCGCTCATAAATGGATCAAGAAACAGATTTCGAATATAAATATTTATCATTATATAGAGGAAAACAAATGTCTAGTAATTTGGGCCCCCCAATGAACAATTATTGTCGTGAAAATGGAAAATATGCGATTAGCGAAATTAAATGTTGTACTTACCTAATTGATGAAACTCAATATTAATAATATAGTTTGTTATAATTTATAGTTAATTATAATCATGGATATTAATTACACTGATATCGTTTAAAAGAGGTCGAGGAATGTGATATTTATTTCTACAGATTACACGGGTTTTCATTTTTCTCAAATATATAATATAATATAATATATCGTTTTTCTCCTAACCTCCCCGTACCATCACCGCCCCCAAACGCACCTAGACGAGATTACTTTTATACTTTACATTCGGATGATTTGAAGCGAAAACTCTGTAATAATAAATAATAAATATATAGGTATGTAGTATAGATCGAGGGACTACAGCTGACAGCGCTGGGACGCATCGTTTCCATCGCGTCCTATACAGGCATAAACGTACAACCGGTGTTGTGCTGTAAAATTCTACGATTTATTATAATATACATTACGTACTTTGTTCATGTTTAGATGATCGTATCAATCGAAAAATCAATAACTCTCTATGTAGGACAGTAACTAACTCGACATCTGATATACAATAAAACGGCCAATTTTTTTTTTTAATATTTTAAAATTTGTTTATTTATTAATATAATTAACACCCGGAATGGGTGAAGGTATAGTAAGTTTCTTAATCTTAACAAACAATTAAAACAAAATTACAATATAACATAGTAAGACTAATATAATTAATTAAATTCAATTAACCAATTTGAGATAAGAACTCAGGATAATCAATCATGCCGTTTATTCATTTTTACGCGAACTATACATCTAAATACTTAGGGCAAGTAATTAACAATAGAAGATCAATTCGGTTTGTAATATCAGAGGTGAACATACTTACAAAATCCATTTTTTAACCAAACATACGTATAAACCACCTTTGTAATTTTTCAAGCTTTTTCTAACATAACCACAAGATTAAATTCTGATATGGACCTTATCAATGCACAATAATGTGCAATTAAACATTTAAATTTAGCACAATTCTTTTTTTAAAAGCCGAGTATTCTTAAGGTTTTGACATAAATTGAATTTAGGTAATTTGGAAAGATTATTCCTAAATCACGAAATTGATTCATCTAAATAATTTCATCATTGCATTGATTGTATTTAAAATCTACTACTGATTGATTAAATGAAATACAAATACATTTCGATATATTCATAAAGCCAAATCTTATTATTCGTGTTGTGAATTTATGGCGCAGGTAAATTAAATATATCTTCAAATCATTGGTAAAGAGTGAAAAGGTACAATATTTTAAAATATTTCCTACGTCGTCGATAAGAATTTAAAAGAGTAAAGGCGATAAATCCTCTCCCTGAGGTATACCACAAGGTATCGAAACTAAATTAGAAATTGAACTACTTACTGATTTTTATCATTTGCTGAGTGTTCATTTTTGACCTAAAAATATCTACTGGATCCAATATGCTACCAGAAACTGCTCTCAAAGTTGAAGACCGTAGCATTTCTCTATTATAAAACGTGTACAGTGCACACAGACACACAAAAATTAATAAAAATAAAAATACACATATTGTAAAATCAATACATCCATCGCTCCACTCAGAATATAAAATTACAAAAAAGGACTCTATCTAATGATGATAAACCTCACCAATAGAAATTCAAAATAAAAAATCAAAATTCAAAGTCTCTTTAATCGTCGAAACCAGTAATCGGATAATGTTATGAAATTTGAAATTAATGTGTTTAGGTGAGATTGATCATTTTCCATGGAACTAAGTTGTACTTATAAACGTTATTTTGATTCCTATTGAAATCCAGAAATAGTGTATTCAACACATTGGGAGTCTAAAATCAAGTATTTACTATAGGTATATAACTATATAAAATACATATTATTTATTTATTCTTGTTTTTTCATTAAAACAATGATTTGTATAAAACAAAATATATTTTAAATCTACGGGGTTAGAAAAATATTTAAATTAGCTTGATTTTAAAATTAATTAAACTAATTACTGATTACGGATTAGTAACTGCATATCGCGCAGAACAAATTTTAACTCATTATATAACTCAGTTAAAAGTAACTTAACTTCCTAACTAAGTTATGTCTATATATATACAGGGTGTATATCTGGAAGATACGTCAAATTTAAATGTAAAATTTGTTAAATATATAAATGTTAAATATTATAACAATGTTTTTTCTCCGTTATATATTACAGAAAACAGTAATATTACACACGGCGCATATATAATATACGTAATGTAATATGATATTAGAGGTACACGCCGAACATACGTGAACGGTAATACGTATTTTACGGCTTTTCGGTTTTTATTTAATTCGTTGTTTATTCTCGACTGGCTAACAAAACGTTATTGAACTCCTCCTTCTCTTACTCTTTCTCCTACTCGTACTCGTACTTTTACCCCTCCCCCAACCACCGACATTGCGATAAAATGTATATATTTAATCCGTACCGGATCCCGCATATATCCAATCTGTCGGATTGGTTGCGATCTATATCTCGTGTATGCGCGATCGAGGGTCCGTTATACTCGGAACGAACCGCATCGTCCTAGTCGGTTGAACAGCATATTTATAATATAAAATACATGTACTTATTGAACCCTGTGGGAACGGAGAGCAAAAAAAAAAAAACAAATAAAAAAAAAAAAAGCTCATAATAATTGGGTCCAAACCGAAAACGAATCGTGTATATTTATATATACTATATGTTTTCCGGGTATAGCACAGCATTATCTATGTAATATGTTATGGTAATCAACGCAAGAATTAATCATAATAATATTGTATTTCAAAAATTGAAGTATACACAGGATGATTCACCATGCATTATCCACCCTCATTTTTCTTTTAATGCTTAACGAGAATTTATTCAAATTATGATTTTGAAATTTTTAAATTTACTTAAGGTCCATATTTTCAATTATTTAGATTTTATACCATTTAAGAAATGTCATCTGGTGGTACAGAATTACATAAATAACTTTGTTTTCCAAACTAAAACCAACTTTTTTTATTGTAAAATATTAAATAGATGATTTTTTTGTTGAAAATGTTGATATATCTAAAATAAAATCAAAACGAGTAGTTTATAAGTTACTAAAATGTTTGTACTAAGGGTCTATAGATAAAAGTCTTTAAAAAGGATTTGAAAATATATAAGATAAATGTAATATCGAATCTAGCATTTATTTTACGTGGATAATTATATAAATTATAAAATTTTAATAGGTTAATATTAATAGCTAGTATAATGTTTAAATCATTATAGCCATTTGACAAACCTATGTTATCATGGACCTATTGTCCTTAATACACAGATTTAAACAACTCAATAACTACTCTTTGAATTTCGATTGAGATACATCAACGTTAATAAAAATATCATCTGCTGAATAATTGTCAGAAAAAAATTACGAGTTTTATTTGAAAAAAATAAGCTGTCAAGGTTTCGTCAACACTTCTTAAATTATAAAAAAAATCAAAATATTTGAAAATATGATTTGTATTAGTTATTATAGGTATACCTATTTAAATTATTTGAGGTGACGAATGACAATCCTGTTACATGCATAATTTATTAATACATAAAGGCAAGTCCAGACTTAAAAGTCTCAAGAGTCCCTCTTTGTTATTTTATATAAAAAAAAAAAAATACATAAATAAAATAAATTAGAAAAGCTCTCTCGGGGAGCGTCCTTAAGTCCCATCGTTTTCTAAACGTATTTTAATACAATCGAAATCAACTATAGTTTCATTTATGATTTATATATATTAACTACAGACAATAAATAAATATTTTAATATCAACAATCGTATCTATATTTATTGATAACTAATAGGTGGGCGGATTCAACAGGGGTATAACTATATAAGGTGCTCCAAGCTTATTTTTAAAAACCTAACACCACAAATCAATCAACAGTTTACCAATGTCAGTTGTCGGTAAACTTATTAATTTGCTGCCGTATTCTGAGCTAAAGATATTTGACAGATATTTTGGAGGAAATCACAATTACCAATAATTGTAACATGAAATAAAATCCTTTATTGTTATAAAAAAAGGTCTATCTATGAAATTTGAAAAATAGTCAATAATTAATTATTTTAATTTCGTCTATACAGATATTAATGTGTAATGATGTGCGCCTAAGCCATCATATCTTTTTTAAATTTAAAATTTATAATAAAATAATTATAATAATTTATAGCCATTAAGAATAGGAATAAATCACATATAATACATCGATAAGATATGCAACAAACACACATTCACATACACGCTATGATATATAAGGACCGTAGTTTTAGATCACCCCGGGCCGCTGCGTTATTGCTGTCCTTCTGGACAGATGTTTGCGGACAAGCAGAAGAATTTAATAATAAAAAGTAGATTGTAAATATTTATTACAGTAAATTTAAATAAGTGTACTGATGTGTTTCTTTTTATAAAGTTAAAAATAAATTAATAAAAGTGTATCTATATAAAAAAAAAAAAAAGTTTTGTTGTTGCAAAATATAAACCAATCACCTCAGATTATTCCTAGGATGCTAATCACGATTTCATCAAGAAAACCGTTATAAGGATTGGAAAGGTAATATATATTAGTTTTTAATTTAGTTAATGATCTAAGGGCATCTTAGAATCCCTAGAAAAGTAAAGTCATCCCCAGAATTCCATAATAATATAAATAATATTTAGATCATTACAAATGTATGAAATAGTATACGGATACGGCCTGCGATTGTCAATTACTAGTTTATTGACTATAAATATGATTTAAAATTTATAACTTTTTGACAGCCCTCACTTCGGTAGACACGTATCTTATTCATATAAGTGATAATAATTTACAAATCTAGAGTTTTGCGATCATATCATTGTTAATATCATAGCTATAACATTAAATTATTTTCAGACTCACGTTAGTCCTTACTTTGTCAGACAAGTGAAATTTAGTGACAACGCAATGGTTTAGCAGGTAAAAATAAAATGAAATATATTTAGAATGGAACAACCAAACAAGTCAAAGTTTAGTATAGGTAGTAGATACGCTTAGTTAATGTATGTTGTGACCCGTATAGCCGTATAATAATTTAAAAACTATAACTTCTATACCACTAGAAGTCAGCCAGCTCCGAGCTGGCGAATGATTATCGGAATTATTGTCGACCGTAAATGTTGTTTTTACATTTTTATATTAACCAATTACTATAAGGTAAAGATAAATAATTTATACCATGTTTTCCCCATGATTATAAAAATTTATTTATTTTTTTATGATAAATCAATAAAATTAAATTTGTTAAATTTGTTTACATTATTTTTTTTTTTTTTTGTGTGTATATTGGGAAATTAAGGTGTACAAGCTAAGGCGCCTCCTGAAAGTTGATGCCCTAGATACCTGCCTTCTTCGCCTAGGCGGAAATCCAGTTCTATGTACAGGTATTGGAATCGATTGCAGCGCAGTCCTCTAGACATACACACTATAATATTACGTCTATATATAGGATACGCTGCAGACTACTCGACAGTCGTAACAATGTAATGCGATTGAGTTACGATTTTTTTTTACACTCCGAATGATATAGCTGGATTAGATATGTCTATTTTCATTATACTATAGAGTTATTATTATATTATAAAAGCTCTTTACAGTGCACATTATACTGCCATTTACGTTTGCCATACTTTTGTACTTCAAATAGGTAACTAAATACAGAATATAATAAATATGTACATTTAAAAAATATTTCAAACACATATAAACACAAATATGAATTTTAATTGTATTCATACAAACTATATTTTATAATGTAAATCTCAATCCAAAGCTTAAACATACAAAACTACGAGATATAGTGAGCTAGGAAGTTCATTTATTGTATTGAAAAGCAGTTATGAAATGTACGAAAAAAGGAAGATCGATCTCTTACCCACATATATGCGGATTTATATTTTGTTATATCTGTATAGTCAATGTTAACATATTCCCCCCCCCCCCCCCCCGGTAAATTCATTATTTTATTTGCGAAATCGAAAAATGTTATAAACGTTTTGTTTCATAAAAACTCGTCAAAAAATTAAGATTAAATAATACAGTTTACAATTCTTATCATGATAATATACACGACGGAAAATAAAATAATTTTAATCGTTTAAAAATACTTTTTTTCTTTATAACATTTCAGAAAATGTAATCAAAATAGAATTATTAATATATAGGTAATAACCTTTAAAAAACACTTCAATGGTTGTTTTATTAAATGTTAAGGTTCTTTTTTTTACATGCTAGTGAACAATAATAAAATAATTGAATTTTCTGTGTTTCTATAGGTACGTCATAATAATAGTAAAGGTAAAAATATGTAATAAACGAATACCTACTAAAAATACCGATATTTTTATCGATTAAACTAAAATGAAATTTTGTTATATTCTGGTTGATCCATTTAACGTTATACACTCGTTATTTTAAAAACTATTAAATATTTTTTTACGTAAATGTAAGTTATTAAAAACAACATTTTTCTAAAAAAATTAATTTTTTTTTACTAATTTAGATAATTTACTTTTTTACACTTTTTTAAAGACAACACGCATCTTTAATTCCTTATTCCAAAGTAGAATATTTTTTGACAGATTATTTTATATAAAAATCGTAATTTGTATGAGTATGTTTATGCGTTATACCTATATATTTAAAGTTTTTATGAGCGTAGTGGAGTGTAATAGGGGTACCCCGCAAAATGTTGGCCCATTACTCCACTCATTTAAGTTTTTAATACTTTTAATTGAAATAGTTTGAAATTTGATTTTTATAGATATAAATACTCAAAATGATATTCTGCTTAGGAATATGAAATTAAAAATATATGTTGTCACTCAAAAGAGTGAATAACTTTAAACATGTTGTTTCATAATTACTTATATTATGTAAAAGAAATATTCAAAATTTAGGGGTCAGTGGATCCTTAATAACACTGGGTTACATTACGCTTTTTATTTGATTCCAAGTCAAATTAACTTCGTGAGCAATGCACCACTGACCAGGATGATGAATGATTACAGTGCTTCCCTCAAGTGTTCAGACTATAATTGTTTTTGTTTCATTCAATTATTACGTCTTTGTTTCTTTTTAACTTTCGTAATTGTGAATATTATAAATTCAAATTCGTTTGGCGTTTATTATGTAAAACAATAATATTATATTGTAGTAATATATCATAAAATGCTTGGACAATTTTCGTATTGCGCCTGAACTACAATATTATTTTAATGCCTGTTTATAACGATATGCATGAAAATAGTAATGATAATAGTTTAATTCGACGAAGAATATTGTAGTGGCTGCAGTAGTTATGTATAGAATGGCGCAATATATAACGCGTATATACGATATATATATATAATGTATATGTATATGAACAAATGCCTACAATGGAGTATTATATTATTATATAATATAGTTCTGCAGTAGTACTCGTATTATGAAAATAGTAGATTAAGCTTATAAATCCGCTTAAAGACAAAAGTGGATGATAAAGGATAATGATAAATTCTTCGATGAACAGAAAATCGTTATTTGCGTATGCCTGGAATATATGTTATGCATTCAGCGGTGATAATGCTTACTTATTTTACCGTGCGTAAACAAATCGTACACATTATTTTAGATTGCCAGCGGAGTGATGATTGTATTGATTTTATAATAATTATGTGTATGCGATTTTTTTTTGTGTGTTCCTTTATTTTATTTCGGAGTGATAAAAATTCTTCAATTTTGCAGGTGTTTTCTTTGTTGAACTTCAAGCATTGGTGGGGAGGGATGAGGAAGGGGGGGAGCGAGTCAATAATAAAACGATCCTAGTACTTTACAAAATAATCGGACATTTTTAGGCAAAACCAAGTTGATAAATAAAATACAATAAATTATCCTTAAAAATATAGACCGACAGACTGTTTCCGTTCAGAATCTTTTTTTGTATTCAATGATTTATTATTTAATCCAAATTTAACACATCCATTAGTAACTTGATCAATGATGAGGTACACCTATATTACAGTAAATCAAATTCCACAATTTTTTAGACATAAAATTGTAATACTATTGAGATTGTTATTTGTGTAATGAGTTTGAAAACCCAATTGTATATAATAAATTATACGTTGACAGAATTAACGATTGCAAATTATCATTTCTGTTGCGTATATTGTTGTCAAAGGAAAAAAAAAACACATATTTAATTTACAATAATTAATTCTTTTGTAATTGTTTTTAAAATAGAAATGTTAATGAATATTACGTGTTCTTGTATTTTACGCTGTATATTTCCCATTAAAAGTTTTAGCTCATAGAAATCTATTTTTTAAAACAAAAAAATAGTTTCTTTTTTTTGTACTTTAAACAATATCATGAATCATGTGTCATTTATCAGTAATGTCAAACAATCCATTAGAATCTTAAAAAAATAACTACGATATATTGAATCTTAAATCACATCTACGACATTGAATTAAAACTGAAATATAATTGAATAACTACACATATATATTAAGTATGGAACATAATTAAAAGATAAATATTATATTACGTTTCTAGTTTACTTTTTGTTTTAAAAATAAATGTTCAAATATAATTAGTCTAACGTGAATATAGTAATATATTATTATCTCATAGAAGTTAATTAAAATTATTATTAACACTTCTTATATCTACATATATGCTACAATAGTAAAATGTATTAATAATTGTCTAAGCTGTGTTAATTTTGTTGTTTTTTGTTAAAAACAAATAGTTTTATAAACGTGCGTAGACAATTACCAAGTTATATAATTGATGTAAGGCGCAAAGGAATTATAAAAGTGACATTAAAAAAAAAAAACACTTTAAAAGAGGAAATGTGAGAGTAAAAATGAACGAAAAATAGCTTTTAGGATGTGGATTGACAAGATAACAAAAGACTTCTAGACTCATAGATTTTCAAACGAGGGTTGTGACGGAGTAGCACTCAAAACAGAAAATCGACATATTTATTTTAATAAAATACATTAACAATCTGTGTAATAATATAATGACAACGAAATAGATAATAAAATTCAATTTACAATTTATAATACTTCAATACAAATTAATTGAAGATTTTGTGTTTAAACTTTATTAATATATATATTAGGTAGGTGCACTTATAATAATAATATGTTAAAGTACTGATTATATTATACAATATAAATCTGAACTATGCTCCATAGAGTAACGTTAATCGGTCAATATAATATAACATTATTTTTTTTATCATTGTTTAAACTTTACACAAATTCAATAATTTTAAATTGAATCCTATAATTTTTATTTTTTATTTTTTTAGAATAATATTTTTCTGGAATTATTTATCTGCATTATCCATATGGAAATTAATTGTTAGTATATAATCACTTTATTATATTTGAAAACTCCCACTTTAAAAACTACAATTATAAATAAGCACATATTATCTATACCAGCATTTATAACAAAATGTGACAACAAAAATAATTGTGAAGATAAACATTTTAATTTATTGTTATTGGATTTTTTAGTTGTTTCCATTGATTTTCAATAATCCCGTCGCATTTATATTATCAGGTTCTTATGTAATAAGATTAAGAAGATACCTACTTGAAATAGAAATAGAAGTGTGTGGGAGTTAATAATGGCATAATAATACAGAATATTATTCTTAGGTGGGGTGAATAAAAATATATACATACGATATTATATATGTATATATATGTTAACTATTTATGGAGATTAGTTAGTTTGTGTAGTTTATTTTATGTCAATTTCCCACCACCCTTAACAAACGTGAAATTACGCATATTATGCGATTATTGTTATTTTACCGGGGCCTTCGAGAAGATCAAGCCGATGACCCTGCAGCAATTCCGACCACTTTGATTGATTAACAATGGGTGACTGAACATTTTGTACTGTCACCATAACCATATAGTAAATATACAATGTATAGACATTAGACAATAGAGTGAACTAACGAGACCATCCGTCGCATCAGCGTATAACCCTATGCAGTGACGTTAGAAAGTCAACGCGTCGCTCTAATTGGCTACCTTTGTCATTGAGGATACGAATCCGATATTACATGTACACAATTGTTTGGGTTTATTTTTTAATAAAAAAAAAGTTTTACTGGTACATTTTGTCATCTAAACTTGTGGGTAGATCATTAATTAGAAATAGTAATATTTTACGTTATAGGTATTAGTAATTTTTCATTGATAATAAATAATTATTAGGTATATTTAATAATAATTGGAGCAATGCACTGCGCCAAGTATAGAAATATCGCAATATTTATATTAAATAGCTGAATTACCCGGTTTTGCCCGGGAGGTATTTGATTATTTTATTCCGCATCACGTTGTCTAGTATAGTGTTGTATGCAAGTCGCTGGTTATCGGTTAGTTTTTGTTCATTTTCATAAACGAAAATTGAAAGTTGGTTGGCATCATACGTTGTTTCTGCAAGATAATTTCTGTTCTGAAGAAATTGTCAGTTATGTTTGTCAATCCATGTAGAAAATTCCATATTAAAGACTGACAGCATTTTTCCTGATATTTTTAGAAGTTGATCGTTAACCAATATTAATGCCTTATTCAAGATTTGTGGCGTGATTGGTAATTCCCGGTTATTCAAATTAATGTAAGTCACTATAACATAATTATTTTGTAAGAATTTATATTTGGTAATTTAGATTTTTATATGTACTAAAAAAATGTCTAACATTTGTGTCAACAACTTTGAACGTACATTACCTATTGTTTAAAATTAACTTAATAACAAAAAATAAATTATTATTAATAATACTGTATTATTATAGTTATTGCCGTGCACTTCGTTGCCCATTAAAAAAATTAATAATGCTAACTCTATATGAATAATATATTTTGTAACGGTAATACGGTATATACTAAGTAATATCGTTACAACAATATTCAGTTTATTTTGGATCATTATGTATTTTTATTCGTTTTATCGAGAAAAGTCTGATAATTTATGTTTTCAATTGAATGCTGTTTATTTGAGTGCTTTTGAATACATAATATTTTTTGTTTTTCCTTCTGGTGCGTACACAAATAAATTAGAAGGTTTTCCGATGCGTGAGCAGGCCACATGAGCTGTCCATGTAAGAAACATGGACTTTCCAAAATCAGTCCATACACTTGTAGTGATGGTTGTCCTTGTGCTTTGTTGATGGCCATTGCGTGGTGCGTGGCAACAGTACATTTTCGCCTTCAAATTTTCCGTTTAAAATTATAGCTTCAATATTGTTATTTTTGAACTTTTTTTATCGAAAGCCTGGTACCATTGCAGAATTGTAGTGGTTTAATGCTTCGTAGAAGAATGACGGGCACGCCAATTTTCAATGTTAGAACGTGCGGTGGCATGCTTGGCAAATATAGTGAATTTAAGAATTCAGTTGGATAATTGACAGCTTCGTTTTGATTCACAGTATCAACGGACTTGTACGTTGTCGTATGGTCTGGGATTTCGTTTTGAATGCTGAAACTGATTGTATTTACATCGTTGTTTTGGGCTGTTAATATAGCTTGTGCACTGAGCCTCCGATGACTTCCGTAATTTTGTACTATATTTGGGAAAACATTGTCAATCTCATCGGTGGTTGCTGTGATTTTACAGAAATTTTTTGGCAATGAAAATAGATGTATTAACTTTAATCAATGGTAATCTTACTTTATCCGTAAAAAAATGACAATATTTATACTTAACTCTCATATGATATAATTTATTATTTCGAGTCTGTAAGCGCGACAATATTTTTATGTATGCGTTTACCACATCTATCCGATTAGCCAATAGTAATTATATTTTATATACAAAATAAAATACTAATTTCTATAATTTATTTCTACTATTACTATTAACCTAACCATTAATAAACAAAAATAATTTTCGATTTTCATCATGAATTTCAAAATCTATATGTGAGCACCTTTTTAAAATGCAAATGTTGGTTTAAAAAATAGTCTATGGCCTATTCTTAGACCTACTAAATATACACAAAAAATTTCATAAAAATCAGTCATGCCATTTTGGAGGAGTTCATTAATAAACACTGTGACCGGAGAATTTTATATATTAGATATCATTTCATAGGTAACCAATGTACAATTGAAGAAGGTTTGTCATTTTTGATAAATACTTAATAATATGTAAAGTTGACTACGTCGCTTAAATTATTATTTCTTCAATTCTAAAAATTAAATATGATATATGTTGTATGCAGTAAGGTTTAAACTACTATTATATTTGAAATCTATATTATCGATTAGATCTGTCCCGAAAATAACTAATATTATATATTAGTACTGAAATATTTTGAAAATCATAAAGTAGTTGAAATTGAAATTGGTACCAACATATTGAGGTACCTATAATAAGCATCTTAAGTTTTCATATATTTGTTTGCTTTGAATAAGTCCTATATTTTATATCATAATAACAAAGAAAATATAAAATTACTTTACTACAAAATACAAATGCATTATATAGGCGTATATATATTCAATTCATTAGATTTGTAGACATTTATTAAAGTATATTAGTTATCAATATCGTAATAGTATCTGAGTAAAGTTTATATGTATATGGTATTTTGTTTCTAAATCTTAAATGAATTGAACTTAAAATAGGTATTGCAGATATTAAGTATTTGTCAAATCAGAGATTATTGTTTTTATGAATCGAATGTCGAAACTGAAACTAAAGCAATCATTTATATTTGAGAAAAATTTTTTTTCGGAAAATCATTAAAAGCCTTTATAGTTTAATAACAAAATCATTGAGTATAATATGTCATATGGTGTATACCTAGTACTTATATGGTGAAGTTTTTAAAATATACGTGATCGTGTTATATTGTAGTTTAATAATATAACTGATATTCATTTAATTTTTAAAATGTATATTCATCGTATTTGTTTTTAATAAGGCTCGTGATTTTTTTATTAGTATGAAAGTTGAAAGCCGTTAAATAGACTTTGTTTACAATTTTTATTGCTCTTAATAAATAGTATGGTACGTCATAATGAATAATTTAATCAAAGTTTTATCTCTTAAACTTGAGTTTCTATAAAAAAAAAAATAATAATAATAATAATTAACCGAGAAGTTAGTTATTATTGAACTATGTTAATGAGATTATATCTTATATTTTAATTGTTTTAATTTTTATGAAAATATAACTATACAAATAGTTAATTTAATACAATTTACTATTACAATTAATGGAAATAAAAAATACTTAGTTTATTAATTTTACAGAATAAGTGGTATAGGAAATTGATAATCTTGTAAAGAATTTTGATATGAAATGGCAGTATTTTATTTCAATTTCCTCAAATATTAAATTCTATATAGGTACATACAATTTAATTGATAAAGAAGTACTAAAATAACTGCAAAAAAATCAAAGTAGGTACTGTTTTATTTTTTAAACAAAACGCATATATAATATTAATGATTACAAACATATCTATTTAATGTGTATAATAAGTTATTACTTATCGGTGAATAGTAAGTTATGTTCTAATTTTGCCAACACGAGTTTCATTCTGCTCTGTCTTTTGTCCTTCTTTTAGTATATATTAAGGTTCACTGAGATGTTCCCAAGAGTACTGTCCGGTATTAAGAAGCTATACGACGAGGTTACACTGGACGCAATTTAAGAGTTTTCTGGATAACACGTGGATAGAATTTTGAAAACAAAATAATGTTTACGATATATAGTATATGGTTTTGGTCATGTACACGGGTTTTTATAAAAACAATATAGTTATTGAATTCAATTCCCAAAAATCCTTGAATCGTTAGATTTACACAATGGTCACGTGATAGATTTAGAAAACATATATATAACATGGTGGTTCACTCATCCTTTTTTTTTCTTTACTAATGCAGTTATTCAAAATGTGGTTTTTGGATTTTTAAAATATATAAATACCGTTTTTTTAAAAATTGGGTAAGATCGAGTAAGAACCTAATCTCCACCAAAATTTTTCACGCAAAATTTGAAAGACCCTGTAAGTATACTATTAATAAACATTGAAGAAAAACTATAACCAAACAAATGATTTCGGTTTATTTGACGAGAACATGTATTTAGAATGGTCAACGTGCCGTAGGAACTATAGGATTAGAAAAAATAAACTTTTGTGTTGCAGGATTCATCAACTATTATAATTGATACAGGATAATTTTATGAAGTTTGCAAATAACGTTTTTAAAGATAAAAAGTTATAAGCAATATGTCTTATCTTATTCTCTTTTATTATTAAGTACAAAGCAATAATATAGGTCCACTCAAAATCTAAGAAGAAATAATATTAATTTTAAACATAAAATTAGTTCCGATTCATTCAAATTATTAAGTCCTGGCAAGGTTAGTTAAGAAATTATTATTTAAAGTCAAATATCTTTATTTTTAAATGAATAAACTAAAATAAAAGCATACTCTTCATATTTATGTTACTCAACGGCGTTTTATATAACCACGATATTTTTAATTTGATTGCTTTATATAGACAGAGATTCATAAAATACACATAAAAATGCTCAATTGATCGGGGAATAATTTGCCTCTCTCTTATCACTGTGGCTAGGCTGTTATTCGTAAAAAGATGTTATATTAAAATAAGATTTGTCATTATTTTTTATTTGCACTCCAATTTGATTGAAATTTAATTTATTGACTGCAATTTTAAAATTAATTAAAATCTGATGTAATTAAATCTAATTTAATCAAATATTTTATTATATATTAATTGAGTAGAAAATAGTTTAAAATTAATAAACGATTCAGCGAACTTATCACAAATAAATAACTACTTTTTTTTAATTTACGATATTTTTTTTTAATTTTAGAGTGTTTTATTTAAATAGGTTTTATTCAATTTCTGTTGTGAAATATCTCCACTTATTTCTGATTTAGGTTACTCTATCTACGTTTTATTATTCGTTGGCTCATTCACCACTACCACCCTGCATCCGTTGCTCATTTTATGAAAAGCACTAATTACCGTTTCCTATGGGGTGGCAAGTGTGAGTTGCAGATGGGATGGACAGGGAGAGAAAAATGAAGTTGTTCGAAAAAAAATTTATATAATATATATACCGACTTCATTAAGTTCTTTATTTTTTCAAGGAAGGGGTGCGTTTAATTAATCATAGTGTCATAATTCCGTCATCGGTTTCCCTTCATTTTCTTTCTCACCCCCGGGGGTTTAGTATTATTTAATGTTTTTTTTTTTCATTCACACGTTCTTATTTGTATTCTGAAAGTATTTCTAACGACGATGATGATGACGACGACGTCCTCCTACAATTTTCTGTTAATCCTTTAGCGAGACAAATTAATGAAAGTGCTTTTTAGCGCATTTATAATATAATAATATGTTGGTACAACATCTTTTCACCTGTCCCTATCTCGTCGTTATTTTTTTTTTTAAGATTTAATGTTGAAAGAGAGCTGCTTTATTTATTCTTAATCCGTTCTAGTTAATTACTGAAACGTGGTTGTAATCTTTTTTTATTTATATAATTTTCCGATGGTTAGGGTTTGAACAACCACAGCTGCAATGTTTGTAGAAGACACGTTTTTTTGTTAACACAGTTCTCAAAAAATATCTGATTACAAAAAGACGTATAATAACGATTTGAAAGAGAACTACAAAAGTTATTATATTTATATATATATATATATATATACTATTAATATCTTTATAACGCAATAAAACTTGATAAATTCAACCAGGATACTTTTGCGGCTATTGTTTCATTATAAACGTCATGATGATTAATAGGACATTATTTCTCCCGCAAGTGGTCAGAGGAGGATTTCACAAACGTCAGAAATGAAATTTGTTATAGCATTTTTCTTTTCTTGGGCGATTGCACGTATCAGGAATTCATTTCTTGTTTAATATTTTACACTCAGATTCAAAATTTTTTTTTCACAAATTCAGGTAGACAGGATCGTTTGAACATAGTAGGTACGTAAAAACATTAAAAAATTAAGGTAAGATTAACTACATACAGTTTACTGTAGATCTTGTTTTATAAATATGATAGTGATACAATTTAGTTAAACTTAAGTTAGCTAAATAAAATGTATGTTTTTTAATTCTAAATAGTATAATAATATAGGTAACTACTTTATTTAATCGATTATAATAATAAGCAGCTGTATTTTAAATTTATAATATAATAACTAGTTTATATTTTAAAATAATTATAATTACAAATAAGCTATAAATATAATATTATTTTCATAGTGGTTATCTAAATAGTTTGATTAATAGAGAAATAAAATGTATAAGTAATATAAAAATTATATTCATAGGTTGTTAACATAATTATTATTAAAAATTAAAAACTGTTAGTAGTTTAAAATTAAAAATAGATACTTATAAAAAAAAAATTGATTATTAAAAGGCCACCCTGCAGTATATTAACAACAGTTTTATTATAGAATATTGTATATTTGTTTATGTATTATTGCCATAAGTTCTAAATAATTGTTCTAATTTCTAAGTAAAAGGACAAACATAGAAATGAAATAGGTACCTACTTACGTTAAATGGTAAAAAAAAATATAATAGTATGAAAATATATTTAAAATAAAAGTTAATTTTGAAATCACATATAACGAAAACATCAACATTTTTGCGAGATGTCTTTGCAGTATAAAAGTATATGTATAATGTATATATTATAGTAATAAAATAAACCTAAACAAAAAAAAAATTAAAACCTTTTAATAATTTTAAATATGTAGATATGTCATATAAATTTAATCGGTAAATTAAATGTACGTAGGACGTTTAATTATCATTCATACGCCACAACAACTTAGTAAATTTTATAGTTTTTGAAGCACATGCACGAGTTGTGTCTTGATGATACATAAAATTGATTTCCATTCACAATTTTAGAAAGAGGTTACATATACGACTATGGTTAAATCTTTATATTTATACATTTCATTAGTCCCTAAGATGATCAATAATTTCAATCAATTTTAATTTTTACACATTTTATATAGGTAGTAACTAGGTACGTTTTATAGTCTATACAGGTATATGTAGTCTGCCTGTCTGTTCTTTATACATTCCCAAACCGTTCAACCGATTACGATTAAATTTAGGCCAGAGATAGATTAGACCTCTGGGAAGAAGATAGGCTAATTTAAAAAGGTAGAGGTCCAATACTGGGAGGTGCTTACACAGGGATTTTGAGATTTACGATGAAAATATTTATTTATAAATGGTTACTATTCGCAATCATGGTAGTTATTAGTTTGTATAATCTCTGTTTATTTATATGGTTGTCAATGGTTACATAATTTATAACTATTATAATTAGTAAGAATATATCATACACAGATTTTCGCAAATAAATTTATAGAAAAAAAACAAAACTTTGGCACGGGTAACCGTTGCAGTTTTTCATGTACTTATCTAATTCTGATTTCATTCATTTACGCACCTTATGGAGTCCTCCAGCACAGGTGGATTGCTTACCTGACAATTAACTGCTCGCAAATTGTCCGTGATCTAATGTGGTGGATTGCCTACCTAGTTAGTTTAGATATATTTAAATCACTTCAGGTTAATTTTAACTTAATATTTGTCTCAGGCAACGCTGGGCGGGACAGCCAGTAACTAATATTATACCTAAAAGTAAAATGATATATTATTACTTATTAGTTATTAATATATAATACAAATATGAATCTATCGTATAGTTTTCGTGATCGTGTTTGCATTTGATAAACATTTAAAACCAATATTGTTTGTTGTTTTGTTTATTTAGGTACTAATAGTTTATATATACCCGCTGAATAAAACCTTAAAGCTAATTACAATATTAATAGTCAATAATCTGGAGAAGGTTCATACACCGGGGAAACCAAGAAACCAAGTTTAATTTATAAAGAGTAAAATAAACAAATCGAACACTAGTCGAATACCAATAAATTACCATGTAAAAATATTAGATTAAAAATATAAACACCGTACACTTTAAATAATTAAAATTATTATTCAAAATTATTTTTGTTAACACTTTTAAGAATTATTGAGTATTGGTTTTTTTTCAGGCAGAGTTATAGAAGTAAATATTTATTAATTTACTGCTAATACATAATAATAATAATAATCATTGCTACTAATTTCTAACTAAATTAATCACTACTATATTATTATCATTTATTTATAATATTTCTATCGAATGTAATAGCTAAGGAAAACATTTTTGCTCTTGAATTATTAAATAAACTAATTTGTAGAAGTGAATATATATTTCAAATAACATGGTATAAATTAACTGTTAATAAATATGCCACCAACTCGTTCGTCTCCTTGCAGCATTAACACCGTTATCTGTAAGATTGTACATGTGTAATATGTGTATAATACGTGTGTATAATATATATATATGATGTGTCACAGTTCCTCTTTATCCGGACGAAGTAATATGGGCTTGATTTCAACGCGATTGTGGTTTAGTGGTAATAATAATTAGTGCTTGGCGATCATTAAATTTTGCACAGTAAATTAAGACCGTCTTGTCGTGCTGTAAATTAGTCCAAGCGGTGGTTTCCTATACATAATATACGCGCTTTTGTGTTCCTTCCTCGCGTCCGTCCAGACCCCAAAACAGTGGCGTGTGCGGTGGACGGGCGTGTTTAGTGCGGTGGGTAGACGGGAGGGTGGGTTTGGTGAAATCGAAGTGACTAATGCTAAAGTTTCTGCCCCTCTTGCTGCAGCAACGACATTGTGGCGTAGTGGCAGGGAAGAAAAACTAATGTACTGAGATAAGGGTCTTATAAATATATGATGGTGGCCGGACGGTAGGAAGGGGGAATAGGTTTTGAGGGTGAGAGCCGAAAGACGACAAAATGGGACTTTCATTATTTCACTCACAACCGGTGGTGAAGAGGTAATGGTTGGGGTTTGTAGCAGGGGGAGGGAACCGGCGCAGCTAGCCTTGAGTGAGAAATAATATCGTCAAATCCTGCGTAGAAGTTAACAACAATTGGGGTGGTCTAACTTTTTTTTCCTTTTTTTTTAGAAACTTTTTCTTTTTTTCCCCTGTCCCTACTGCAGTTGTACACCATCGCAGCTTATTCTTAAAAGAATAAAATAGGATGAGAGAAACAGTCTAAGAGGCGCGAGAATCGAACGCACCCAGGGACTTTTGTCGATAATTTATCGGGTAACGGCCGTTGGAAATGGAGAAAGAAACAATATCCTCGGCGAGTTGGCGGAGGTGAATTATTGTTGACAAGTGTCGAGCCGTTATCTTCTCTCTTTTTCTCACTCTTTCTCATTCCCTCTTACACTCTTTCCGTTTCTCTCCGAGGCTATTTTTCCTCCCCTATAAGCCTTCTATTTCCCTTATCACCTGAGCAAATAGGTCGTTTTTAAACAAAATTAAGGGTCTCCCGTATATGTTTCACGCATTTTCATGCAGTCGTATATGTATAATATAAATAAATAAATCCATTTCTTCACAAATAAAAGGTCAAACGAAATGACACAAATAAAATCTAATCTTTTTAAAAATAATCGCTTTTTTATAATTAGTTGTTTTGGCTGTATTGTTATTGAAATTTAACAACAAACTAAAATCTACATTTTAATAAATAATATTGTATAATAGCAATCGCAAATATTTTTGTTCAAATTCAATGATATTAAATTAAAATAATTAATATTTTCCGAAAAGTCAAATTGTTTATTAACAGTTCATAGAATGTTTACAAACAAATAGCATATTAATTACGTTAAACTAATCATATTATCATTTATTATTATAACTTATAAGATATTACTATAAATTTGCAATATTTAATTGGTAGTTTACTTGAATATTATATTTGTAAATTGTTTACAATCTTTTATTGTAACTTTTATGATTAACTAAAAAGAAAATCTTGATTTATTGACTTAACATTTTAACTAATCACACCAGTTATACATACACATTAAAAATATTTATATATATCTCTATATACCAAATATCAATTCTCGCAAATATAAACAATTCTTGTTGATTACTTTATTGATTTGATATAATGTATTATATAAATAGTATGAAGTAGGTTCCATTATGATTTAATAACACGAAAGTTGTTCAAGATTTCTAAACTTTTGTCCACTGATGTTCTATATTTTCTGCATTCGTATGAGTGTAAGTATAGTTTCGGGTATCATGTAATAATATCAAATTGAGTAATAACAAATAATAATTTGAGTATTTTCGTTTTTTATTTTCAGAATAATAGGTAATTTGATACTTATTTGGCTGAATAATAAACATATTTATAAATATTATAACATATTATAGACATTTTTCATTTACATTCGGACTAAAAACCTAACTAAAACTACTCAATTTCTTTTTAGGTTATATATTTTTTTTGCTACCAATGAATCAAAATTTGGTTTTTTATTCATTTTTAAATTATTAATCAATATTAATATTAATAAAGCCATCAAATTTATAGGTATGGCATTAAACATAAACGATTATAGTATACCAACTTTAAAAAAATAAATTAGATATTTATGATTTATGGTTCAATGTTTTTTTAAATTTTTGTTCAAGTTTAGTAAACTTGTATTAATAGACTGGATAATTTTTATGACTTATCAGGTTACAACTGTTTTTAAGGTTTTAAGCTAATTGTACATGAGCTATATATGATACTGCTCAATGGCGTGTTTAAATGACATAATTATTATCTTCTATATTATAGATATGTGTTGTAATTATCGTTTCTAACCCCTTTAGTGTATCCACAATAGGTTTCATTGTTTAATTTTTAATTACTAAAATGACTTAAACACACTACAAATTATACCATTATATAAAAACTTACGACTTACTTTTCATCATTATATATTTTGTATTAACATTGATGAAAATATGCTCGTAAATTATATATGACATTAAATTGTTAATATCTAAGTGTTACTGAATTTTACAATAACCCTAAAAAAGATTCCTCTAAATACCTGAGTACGCACCATAGATTCTCACTTGAATTGGCAACATCAAGAAAAAACTTGCAAGAAAACGTTGCAAATCAAAGAAAATACGCATAATTTGTGAGTTATTCCGAACAGGCCATATATGGAGCAATCAAGTGTATGGAATTATCGAGTTGTGCTATAAAATCAAAGGTTTGTGCAAGTGAATCCAATGTAAAGTGATTTAACGTTGTCGTCAAAATATTACAGCCATTCGTGTCATATAGTCACAGCAAATCAATTTTAATGAAGGTATCGCTCACGCTATAAGTATATCATTCATCCATGATGAAATCAAAAAGTTTGTAAACAAATATGCGAATAGTCTTAGAGTTTTACACCGATGCAGCTGCTAAAACAACTTCTACTTTAACTTTCTGCTTCTAGACAGCTCGCAGGACATCACCTGCTGTTGCATCGAACGTCTAAAGCCATTTGACTTAGGCTAAAGAATGGGAGTATATCATTGGAAATAAAACCCAAAGCATAATACATGTTCATTGTTCATGTATACTGATCATTTATGTATGTACATCTTATGTTTTATATTTATAAAGATTATTGGTCATTTAAATAAAGATACAGTGCAATTAAAAAAATATATATATATATTATATGTATATTTAATGTAAATTATATTTATAATAAAGAATCTAATGTTAATATTTAAGTATAATTTTTTTTTATAGTGAAAATGTTTAAAAGACAACATATGAAAATTTCACAAATTGCACACCATACAAAGCCGCTACCTTTGCTTTTCATCGCTCACCAACCACTGAAATAATTCTTTTTAGTAGAAATAAAACTAAGAAGAAAAACTATTTATCATGGTGTGACATGTTAAACATTATATTATATAAATTCTATAATTATAAACACTTTAGTTATCTAAGCAATATTTAGAAAATTTAGGAAAGAAATTTCTATTTACCAAATGATAAGTGACGGACAACTTTTTTATAAACTGATCTTAAATATTTTTAAACTAAATTCATAAATTCTGGGCCTTGGGATCATTAACTGTTAGAACTTATAGGGAAAATCCCTATGTCCTAAAGGTCAATTCAACACTGAATATAACAAATTATAACGTATACGTAAATCATTAGATTGTGTTATAAATTTGATGAAAAAAGGTTTGGCTATTGCTTTTATCAATCACAAATAAAGCGGCTAATATTTTCTATTAATTTTTACGAATTTATTAAGGAAGTAAAACGTCAGATATAATACACAGAAAATAAAACAAGAGATAAAACTCAAATGTATTTTACGATTTTTCTAGAATTTCGTAACCCTTAACAGTAAATAAAATAGTTGTCATAATATTATACTCATATTATACTGCAATATTTTATTACGATACTCATATATACAGGGTGTCCTTGCTCCCACCCATCAGCCTACTAGCCACTAGTCCGTAAACTATATATATATATATATATAATTAATACCCACAATAATCCGCACACCCTGTACAATATATAATAATGTGTTTTATGATTTTATGTTTTTATCTTTCATTGTAAAAGTCTGAATGTCATTCAATTAAAACCGTCAGTAACAAGATGAAAACGTAGAAAAAGAAGAACTCGTCACGCGTAAAATATATATGTGTGTGTGTGTGTGTGTATAAAAATATTTATATATTTTTTTTATTTATTTATGTTTTTATTTCACGTATAGACGCGTATAGTACAAATTTCAATAAACACGATTTGGATTAAAAATAATAAAATATGTGTTATTCTCTTCGCGCAAACGTCAGGACTCGTGTTTATAAAGTTTATGGTCGCATAATAATAGTAATAATAGTACAAATGACCTCTGACCATTGGGCCGACGTCGTTCCGAGTCGCTTATATACTATATACACTGTACAATTAAAAGTTTTAAGGACTAGTGGTTTTTCGCGTACAAAAAAAAAAAAAATAAAATAAAATAAAAACTACAGAATAAATATAATACAAGTGTACGGGTCAGACACGACTCGAAAACTACCCTTACTGTATAGTAACGTAGTTATTGTACGTATATAATAATAATGTATGTATGTGAACTGGCTGCCGCTAAAGTAACGCCTCTTTCGCGTGCCTGCGGTTAATACGTAATTTCAAGTTTCATCCCACCACGGAATCTAAACGTTATTGTGTTCTCCATGAGACGGATTTTTTGTTTTTGTTGATCGCAAGTTTTTTGCTCGAAACAAATACTCAAGCGTATTTACCATTTATTCCGGTTTTTGAAACGTGTAAAATAATTTAAAAACAATTTACAGATGATTTTCGTAAAATTAAAATCTTTCATGCAAATGATCATTCACATTAACATAATAATATTGATTTAAGAAATCCAACAATCAATCTTCAAGAATAAGCAAAGAAACAAATTAAATGTACAGTTATGAATTAATGTTTATGTATAGGTTATAGTGTAATACACTGTCTAGTGTTTATATATATAGACATTATAATCACTGATTTTTAAGAAAATAATTTATTATTTGGTAAATTAAATGTCAATGGGATTTTATGAAAACTGATAAAACTAATATTTATGATTTGACATTTTTAATTTATTAATCACAAAGTATAATTATAGATACCTCTTATATTACTATATTAAAAATATCCCGAAGATATAGGATTATAAAAGTAAATGAAAAATAATCAATATAAGTATTAAGACGTTTTCCGAAAGTTGGCTTAACGACGATGGTGAATTAACAAAGGTTAACTGCAGATTATAATATAACTATGTTTGTACTAAAATTATCAAGACTCGACTAAATATATTATGGCCACAAGTCAAAACTAGTCAACAACAAATTACGGAGAATTAAATTTCACAGAATCGTATCTTAGCAAATAAAATAATACGACACGAATAAAGAACTATATTTTTTAAATTATCAAAAATAATCTTTTTTTTTTTTTAAATGGCTTAAGTCAATCGGGGTATTATTGTGCTTTATTTCCGAATTATATGGTTAATACAAATATAAGATTGTACCATTATTATTAAGTAAAACCGTAAAATACGGATTTTTTTCTGTATTGATTAAATTTATTGGTTTTTAAAAAGTATCTATTACAACCCGCATAACATTAATATTTTCCGAAACTTAAATAATATTCAAAAACATATATTTAAATACTCTCGATATATTAAATAAATTAACATAACAAACAATATTATTTATTTGTGGAATTCGTTTAAAAACAAAAACAAATTGCATCAAAGTAGATGAAAGTGAAAATTACCTAAAAGCAAAATCGTAGTACGCAAAATACTTTTCATTAAGCTTATAAAATAAAATAATTTAAATCAAAGGAAATTTATTATAATTATAAAATTAAAATTAAAGGGATGTATCCAATAGTGTTTACCACAAAAACCGTTTACTGTTTTGAATAATCATGAAAAGAATGCACCGAGGTTTTTATTCGCAATCTGTAACAGTTTTTATTTTAATGACAATTGCATTATATAATCGTCGACAAATTAAATACGTTTTTGTTTTAAATAATATATATATCTTTCATAATTTTTAAGTACACTATATTATTTGATTGAACCTATATGGAAGTAATGATATCAATCATACATCTGCATTAAAGCTGGTGTTGTACCGTCGTTTCCATCAAGCAACCAATCTCCAGACTTATACAATTTTTTTACGGCTGATATATCTACCTAAAATAACTAACAATATTATACAAATAACACTGCAATACTTTGTGCCGGAAATTATCCATAAGAAATATATTGCTCACATTCTCACAATGAATTCGTTTAAATTAAATTGACAACATGATCATCGAACTATATCCAAGTGGCGTATCAAAATAAATCTAGACAAATGTACGGTTCACGTAAAAAAAGTCCGACTCTCTGTTTCTTAATTTCCAAAGAATTCTAATCCTAATATATTCGAAAGTCAAATATATTGACATTATACGCATGAATGGTTGATAAAAGACCGACTAAATTCTCAACAACTGATTTACTTCATTCAATTTTAAATTAAAATGCCCAGTACACACCGAACTCACAATTTATAAATCCCTTTTGAGAATAATTTGGGCTATATGTGATCAAAATTTAGGACTCGCTATGCAAAATCATTATAAATCGGTTTTATATTCAATGCACTTTGGTATGTATCAAATTCAACACTGACTATATAATCGAATCAATTAACTAATATAAGCCACCAAATACTATAAAATATTATACTCAAAACAACGAACTCATACGATCCTGTTAATATCACAAATGTCATCAACCTATAAATCTACCCATTGTCTAAAAATAAAATATTATAGAAACTTATTCAATTAAAATAATATATTATATAAGTATAACTATGAGAAAACACGTAGGCTCCTATCATCGGATGGTAAGGAGACCTTCCACTACCTCGTTTTTTATCATTGTTAATTTTCACTGTAGTATATTAGATAATTATTTTATTTGTTATTATTGTGCTGAAGTACAGATTGCAAATATTCGTATTAAATAAATAAAACAAAATCATTACCCCGATAAACACTTTATATGTTTATCGGCACACGTCTCCAAGTCATAAAACGTGTAATACCGTATATGCCAAGAAGTTAACTAATATAAAAATTAACAATTCATATGGTTTTCATTTTGTTCCAAACGCATCTACAGAGTGGCACTATAATCGACACATTTTCCACCGAACCGATATGGTCGCACCTTTTCACCGCGGCTTGCCATTGGCTTAACTTTATAGTCTACTAAACTGATATGGATGTTTTAATCAACAAATATGTTTTCTCCCACGTTGCATTTTGTAATATAAAATGTTAGAAAATATAGTTTTTATTAAATAAAAATGAAAACAATATTTTCCAAACATAAATGAAAAAATAAAAATATTTAATCTTTCATATTACTTTAGTGTTAAATTAAGTTGTAGGAAAACATTAATAAATTAATAATATATCGTTTAAAATGCAAAACAAAACTATATTGTCTTTTAGTTGAAAAAAAATTGCTAGAATGTTTTATCAATATTATTTTAAGATAATGTAACTAATGAAATCTCAATATTAAAATAATGTTATTTTGTTACATGGGCTGTGTAATAAACTAATCAACAAAAACTTCAACAATTTTTAGTTAACTAATTGTCAGTTCTATAAACTTCTATTATACGTATTATTCATATGGAATTTATAACAAATTGATTTATTTTTGTTGAAAAAATTGTAAATAAGTATATAACCAAACTATATGTATAATATTGTGTTTCTATAATAACTTTATTGAATTATAATTTACTAGTCTTACTACCTACTTAAACGTTACATAATTTAGTTAGCACCAAAATATGTAATGCACTTACATGTTTCAAGTTAGCGCTGTTTTTTCAAATCACATCGCTAATAAATGATCTGAAATATCAGTTGAATGACAAACCATCGATTGTATGACTTTTAAATTGAAAATAAAAGTCATTTTTCTAAATTTATTATAAGGTATAGAAAGTGTATACTCTGAATAAAATATATTGGAAGTATACGCCGTATGTATTATACATAAATGCGTATATACCAGCCATTTTAACTTCGTTTTCAGTAGGAATTTCAAGACCATTATTATTAGGTTACCATTTGTTACCATGTTACTTTATTTAACATATAATACTTCTAAGGCGTATAGTGTGTATAAACGCAATCGAAATAAGCATATATGTTTATATTTAGTATGAGTACGTAGTAGGTACTAAGTACGCTATTTGATTTTTGAAAATCCGTTTAAAAGTGCAGCACGTATCCTTTTTCTCGAGCCTTTAATGCTTCTTAATTGAATTCGGCCAGAGTTTCAACTTCAGTAACGCTGGATTTCCGGTTTAATCTATGACAGCCAGATACCTATATATAAATATAATATATACTGTATGTGGTCAAAAACTTTTATTTACTATTACGCGCGTTCAAAGTTTTAAAAAAGAATATTGTTTTTTAAATCACATTATTATATAAATAATATAATACCATACATCCAATATAAATAACGGTTTATAGTTGTATTATTTTCACATTATGATTATTATCATACAATTAATTTAACTCGCTTATACTTTATTTTGTTGATTAAACAAACCACAAGTTAGATTGATCGTACATTTGATTTATTTCGTTTACTTGCAAATACTAATTGGTTTTTAAGAACACGCTGTCTCATAAAGATATTATATAAATGTAAATATTGTAATGTACCCAATAACTAATCCAAAGTAAAATATGATCAGATAAAATCGTAAATAATATAAAGATGTGAAATTTTCAATAATTATTATCGATACCTAAACATTTAGTAAAATGTGTTAATTTGAATAAAGCAGCGTTTTAAGTATAATTTTAATTTTATTAATGATATTGTAATATACAGTTCTACATTTTATATTTAATATATATATATATATATATGTATATATTTATAGACAGTACGATTTAGCGGCTCAATAAAATAAAGTATTTTTTCCATTTGAACAAAAAAACGAAATCTCTGTGCTATTAATTTATGTGGTTCAATTCGACTACATTTTTGTAATAAATGTACAAGTGAAAATTTACTAGTTTATTATAAGATACAGATTTTCAAACTAATTTTGAAAATCATATTATTTAGCAAAATATATTCTGTAATGAATAATATTTGATATAATATATACGTAACGCATACAGATACAAAAAAAAAACCAATTACGATTAACGTTTATCGTCCATCGATGTAGAAACTTAAACACTGTTAATAATATGATGAATGCGTTATGACGGGTATGAACATTGGACGGTATTAATAATACGATTTTGAAGTTTCATTAATAACGATATAGATGGACAACATTTAATTTAAAATAAATTGTTTTGGATTTTGAACGGAACAAGCTAGGTGCCTAAATATATATATATATATATATGTATGTATATGAAGGTGTCAAGTTGATGGAGCTGCGGCCGTGCTTATCAATTGGTTTTGAAATGTATTGTGGCTTTTTGTGGTGTGTCCATATATACTTTTTCACATGAAATATTTGCCCCAAGCCCCAAAGACCAAAAGGTTTCATAATTGTGGCATCTAAATATTTTGGAACTATTACACAATCTGTATTATTCGTGTAAAGAAATAATTTAGTTTAAGTATCACACATTCACACTATAGAAAACGACAACAACAAAAACTATAACCACGTTATTTGTCGCAATCGTCTTTAGACGTAGGTTCGATGAAAACGTTTTCATAACGTTCATCTTCTTTAATAAACTTTCTAAAAATAAATTTCAAAGGTTCTAAATTATAGTAGAATAATTTATTTCAGTATGTTTTTTTAGATATGATATAATTTTCAAACAATTTTGACATTTTTTGGATGGCTTGAGATTACATTTTTGAAAATGTCTAAAACCCTTTAGTATAATATAATATTTTATTTCACAAAACATGAAATTATTATTTTGTTTACTTAAACAGATATAATATATATTTTACCAATAATTGGTTCGTTATGATTCCGTGAATATTTATTTATTTTACGAATTACATAATTGTAGTTATAACGTATATTATTATATTTCATTGACATCATGATGTGTAATTTTGGATATAAGATGTCGAGTTATCACAATCATAATATAGTACATTCCAGTGTACCTCAACTTTAGGAGGGGGGGGGTCACGTCTCTCAGATGAGGCGTCGCATATCGGTCAGACCCTAATAAAATCCATATTTTATTTACAATTTACATAAAAAAAAAAAAAAATTAATACATAATTAGAAAAATGAAAAAGCATAAAGCTTTATAAAAGCAATATAAAAGTATAAAGTTTAAATTAATGTGATGTTTTATTTTATATTCAAAAGTTAGTTTATTCGTGGATCGACAATGGAAACACATAAAAGTAAATTATTTTCTAATGATAACAAATGATTTCTGTATTTAGTTTTTAATGTCACTATGGAAGAGAAGATTTTTTCGCATAGATAAGAAGTGGCGAACGGAATCAATGTTTTCAATGCCTTTATTACTAGGCTTCTGTATTAACCTCGTCGAGCAAGCCAAAATGTAATTAAATCTTTAGATGAAAATTGTAGCTCTAATGTTTTATCAGCTGATAATTCTATAAGTCTGTTGTTAATCTCTGCTAGTAGTTTAGCAACTGCAATTATGTTTTCAGCAAATGGATTAAGAAACCATCTTTTGTTAAGTTAGGCCTATATTTTGTTATGTTAGGTCCCATCTTTAGTTATTTATTTCGTTAATGGTTAATCATATAATGTATTTTGTAACTGATAATACAGATAAAAGATTAAATTATATTTTTGATTTATAGGAAAGGAGGGTATCGTGAGGTGTCTAACATTATTTTTTTTACCTATTTTGGGGATTATGACACTAAAAAGGTTGAAAAACCGTGGACCATATTCCATAACTATAAAAATAAATACAATGCACATTACATACAAAAAGCAATTGTTACAATATACTCTATAACTTTAACAGTTATTTGATAAACGTATAGGCGAAACTGTATAGATATATCATTTAAATGGTGCTAAAACGTTGGAAAACTTATTAAGATTTTAATATAAAGTTGTGCTTATATATATAATGACAATAATAGCATATTTTACACACACATATAATGTCCAATTTTGTGTTTTACTTATATTTTACCGGTATCTCATTATCCTTATTTTTTTAAATATTATATTTTTTACACGTATGTCGATTTTGCAGAACAACATTTCAAATTTGAATAAAATGTGCTAAAAATCTTATCGTGATAGGATTTTCGTAGGTGCTAAGCACCCTCTCCCATTCAGTTTCGCTGATGCAGTTTTTATATTTATTTATGTATTATGTACATTATTTAGATATATTTCGATTCTTATATACACAATAACTGTTAGTTACTGTGTTCAACGAATTCTTTTCATTTTAGTCAGTTCGTATCGCAGTATAATCGTCGGATTCTCTCTCTCTCTCTTTTTCTCATAATGCATATCCGTGCGCTCGTATGCGCATGTGGTATGACGTGATATTATCGCGGTGTAAAATATAAATATATTATATTATACTATGTCCACAACGGCTAAAATATTGTCATTTACCATTAGGATATCAGGTATTTATATGTCTAACGCGCTGCTATAGTAGTGGTACATATTATTATTAAACGTATGTACAAAACAAGTTGTAATGAACTGATGCAGTAGGTATACAAAATAAAAGGATTTCGAACACGTGCATGTATGAATTAATATTCATACTCACGCACGCGCACACACACACACACACACGATCGTTCTGAGAATGTGTACCTTTGACCATTGACAGTATAATAGGATAAAGTGATGGTGGTAGCTCGACTAGCTACACGACGGTGTGGGTGGTCACGGGGAAGGATGGTTCTGTTGCCCGGTAATTATTATTGCTCACACACTCACTACACAGTTCACACGTAATATATATATATATATATAATATAAATAGACTGTATTGCAGTGATATATATATATATATATATATATATATATATATATATATATATATATATATATATATAGAGAGAGAGAGAGAGAGGGAGAGAGAGTGTAATAGAAGGGGAAATGAGATAAATAGAGATACTTTGCCGTTTTGTGTGTGTGTGTGAAGCACCGCTTTTTGATGGATTAATGGAATACACGAGAGCCGGCGTATATTATATTCAGTTAAGTCCGCCGCCGTTGGACTAGTGTGCTCGCTCTACTCATCTATGTACGCGTGCGCGCAAGTATATGAGTGTATATCATAATTCATATTTGGACATCGAGAGGAGACCACTTGACGCAGTGTGGAGTAGAAATTTTTATTTTTGAAAATTTAATAAATCGGACGAGAGTGGATCGCACGCACTGCTGCAGGGCCGGCCCCGCAGTGGCGACAGCGGCGTGCAAAAAGTATAATAACCCTGACGTTTGTCGGTAATTAATAAATCTTTTTTTTTCCACGACCCCGTCCTCTCTTACCAGCCATTCTCTCGCACACACACACACACACGCTCACATGCGCGATCCCACAATATATGCCTAGGTGGAGTTTTCCTACCAATCGTGCACTGGAACGGCATACGTGAGTATCAGCGGACCGGAGAGGAATGGGAAGAGGACATATTTTGTACTGTTGTGCATACGACGACCATATAATATATTTATGTATAGTTATATACTATTGACAAAATCCTTTTGACCACTAAAATGTAACATTTTAACATGTACAGGCACGTTTGCGCACTCCGATGAGTACGTTTGAATTGAAAGTTTCATCCTCCATTATCGCGGTTATCATCACTATCATCATCATATTAATATTATGTTCGATCACGGAATACGTGTAAATACCTATAAATAACGTTATAGATGCGTGTTTATATAGTTTATAAAAAATAAGAAGGCGAGTTCTTTCTCATTATTTTGAACATTAAAAACTGGTATAATATATTATATACGAAAGGTACCTACTCAATTTTAGGCATTACAATTATAATGGTAGGGCTGTCATATATTAGTGTTTCGTACTTGCGAATAATATTATTCAACTTGCAGTCAGCAGCAGATAAATTACATTTAATTTGACGTTATTGCGATTAACTGGAATGACGTAAATAGAACTCAGAAGTCTTAAATTTTTAAACAACAAAAGTATACATTTTTTAGTTTTTTTTCATTTGCCATCATATAACTACAATGATCAATCAAAAATTCGTATTATGTTAATATTTTTCTTTCTAATATTTTAAATGTTCTGAAATACAATTATTATTATTATTTGTATTATTAAACAAATATGTTTATAATGTTTTTTTGTAATGAAACATGGTTTGCTTAACTTTGGTTTAACTAATATTAAATTTCACAATACTTTTAAAACATTTGTGTTATTTAGATTTGAATATTTTTTACAGAATTCTAAAGTTTAAAAAAAAAACAAAATATAATTAATTGTAGTTAATGAATATAACGAATATAAAGCTCACTATTCCGTTATAACAATATAGAAAATACAAAATAGAAGTATTTCAAATTTTAATTAGAAGTAATTTATTTTCTATTCCAATTATCGCTATGCGAAATTCAAGTTTTGAAATATTAGAATACATATAATTTTTAAACTTTGAATCAGTATTGAATATCTTATTATTTTTCTTGAAACAAACTGGATCATAATAACTATTTGTACTCAAGAATTTAAAAGATTATACTGAATTATTTAACAAGTTATAGTCTATAAATATCATAGAATATTTGAATAATATGAACGTCTGAATAAGTTTCATTAGAAATTTAAAAACTTTAGAAAAATTGTGGAATTTTTACTTTAAATCGTTAATACTTTATTCTGTGCGTTTGCTGTATAATATGACTATAATTTATACGAGTTAATATAAAAATACAGCTATGTAATGAGTGTGCAGATCATTTAAATATTTAAAATAATTTTTATAAATAAAAGTAAAAAAATTATTAAGAAAAAGTTTGTAATTATAATATTATATTTATTGGTTACCTAAATCTAAAAATAAGTAGTACAAAATGTTAACTATTTAATATGTAATAAATTATTCAAATACACGCAAGTCATATGAAAATGTTACCTATTGGATTATTTATAAAAGTATACCAAAATAACAACATGTACCTAATAACTGATAATAGGCGTGTGGTTTATAGTGATATGGGAAACTTTAGGGTTGAATTGAAACTTAAAGGATTGTGGAAATATATATGTGGTTGCGGTGACATATTATTATATTGTATTTGTACAAATGAAATTAATGATGAAATATTGGAAGGTAAAACATAGGTGCTTGGAAACTATTAGACCTACCGGTGTAGTGAGCAAGAATAAATATGCATTATATGGTATCGAGAATATAATATTTTATTAACATTTAATATTGGCACAATCGTGTCATCCATAATATTCACGTCAGTCGGTTTAATTTAACGCTACACATAGTAATTTTGTTCATAAAACATAAACCATAGCTTTTTATACGTGTTAGTAGACGTAGACTAGACACGTTGAATCGATTTTTATGAATTACGCATAAATCGTCAATTAGTGAGGAATAAAATCGTTAAAAAAAAACTGAAATATATTGTAATGCCATATATTATATATGCGAATGGTGCATCATGTATCGTGTTTCGTGGAAAGCGCCACTAATAAAATAACTATACTACGTCGGAACGCTAATAATAAACCCTATCACTAATAAAAAAATTTGCTGTCACAGTTGTTATTAATAATAATAACACTACTAATGGATACAGACATTTGTCATAAAAAAAAAAAACCATTGAAACCCGAGTTATTTCAATAAACGTTATTCTTTCAGTGCTTGAGCCTACAAGGTGAGTCATTTTCTAGATAAATGTTCGTGAAAATTTTGTTCCCAGGGAATGTATACAATATGTAGAAAATGTATCTTATTATTTAAAAGAATAATAAGTGTAAAAGACAGAAAAAAATGTTTAAAAAAAAATAGTTTACCGATAAATTATTGTACTGTGATTAAAGAAAAAATAAATTATAAATAAAATTACTATGTTAGAATTTGTAAAAAGATTATCGAAAAAGAACAATCCTCATTTTTTATTATATTAATCGTATAAATGTTTTGTATTATTTGATGATTTTATTCATAATTTAACTTATACTAACCTGATTAAGTATCTTTATGTGTATTAAATTATTGACTTTTGATTAATTTCAGCAATTCAACATATAATTATTTACAAGTTAATTATAAATTTGACAAACAATATTTACTTTTTAGTTGTTTAAGTCTTTAAGAACCCCTAATTGAAATATACAAATTGCGTTCCAATAGATTAGGGTACAATTCTTGTAAGTTATAGCTACACCTCTTTTCCAGGACTTAACTAAAGTGCTCTAAAAAAAAACAACTTGTATACCTACATTACAATTATACGATATGACTTGAGAAGTTTTGGATCGTGAAGTACAAAAACAAAAATGATCAATCTTGTAATCGTTACTATGATATAAAGATTATCAACAGCTGCAGTATGTCGTGATCGACGACTAAGACCGGTTAATTGGATTCAATTTGTTTTCGTACACAAGGAAATAGGAATAATCGATTTAACTAGTGTTAGCCGATTAATAATTGGGAAAACATCCATTCATTTATAAATTCATTTTCTCCCTTTAATATAAGTAATTTATACACCTAGAGCAGTGTTTCTTAAACTCTCAGGAACCTCAGGGTTTCGAGAAGCTTAAGTAAATTTTTTCAACATTTTCAATAAAATTACTTTAAAATATCTAACTAAAGTTTAGTAGCGGCTAGTGGGGAAAAAATGTTTGTATTATAGAAAACTGTTTTAGTAGCCACTGTATGATGTATAGGCAGGCATTCGCTGCAAAAAAGTTACCTGCTAGTTTTCAAAAAGCTCTTGATGAGATCGTAAAAAACATAAACTTCATAAAATCGTTTATTCAAAATCCTATATGAGGACATGAGAGGTGTACATACTTTTCTTCACTTACATACTGAGATTAAGTGGTTATCTCGAGGAAGGATACTAAATCGTATTTTTGAATTAAGGAACGAGGTGCATGCCTTTTTTTGGAACACGATTTCGAATTAAAAGATCGATTTCTTGATCAAATTTGGCTCCTTAAAATCACCTATTTAAGCAATATTTTTACAAAGATCAATGAGCTTAATTTCACACTTCAGGGCAAACAATTATATGTTTTTACTGCTCACGAAAAAATTCATGCTTTTCAGAAAAAGTTAGATTTTTGGAATGCTTGTATGAGCTCCAACGAATTGAATTGCTTTCCAACAACTAAATGCTTTTTGGAAGAAGAAGAGGTTGAAATAAATGAGGTTTTCATTGAGGAAATTATTCAACACCTCGCTAGATTGAGTGAAGAATTTAATCAGTATTTTCCAAATAACCAACAGGTGAAATATAAAAATGAATTGTTGATTAAAAATCCATTTATTGTCAATACACAACCTTCAGCCGGGTCAGGAAAAGAATATGAAACTTTTATTGAAATGGCATCTGATTCATTGTTGCAAGAAAAATTATATTAATGTCATTAGTAGAATTTTAGTTAAAAGATGAATATCCTTAACTGTCACAAAAGGCCGTGATAATACTTTTACCATTTGCAACCACTTATATGTGTTGTACGGCAAGTGTGATATATGTTGACTAGGGTTTCTGGCACGCGTAGATGTGTGATACAACCGACCATGACTCTAGGTAGTCGTGGCGTGACTCAAACAAAAAGAAGACCCAACGGACGACCAGGGCAACCCACAACGGATATCGACACGGTACATTATAGTCTTATCGGTAACCCTCGTAGTTATATTATAGGCAATATGTTAAAATTAATAATAATTGTAATAGTAATAATTAGGTTATGCATTATAATACACGGTACATATTTAGTATATACGTTTGGGTACTTAACTTATATAAGGTAATCCTGATACCTAACAGTAATATCGCACACCAAGGTCGAGTCCCCGAGACCTTGTAAAAATAAACAAAACGTACTCCGTCGTATAAGAATGAGTACGACCCGTAGAAAAGGGGACGTTCAGTGTGAAACGGGGTTCTCCACCTATGTAAAAACAAAAACAAAATACTGCAACAGACTTGATACTGAATCTAATATGATAATACACTTTCATTAATAAAGCCAATAAAATAAATAAATTTATTTATATTATAAATCATTATAATAATAATAAAAACAATTTCACTTATCTCATTAAAATTTAAATTTAGTCTAATTAAAGCAATTTAAGTATTATTATATACAATTATTATTATTTTTATTTTTATTTTAACATATTTTTTGAATTAAATACTTTTAACACATTATTATTATATAAAATAATTATAATTTCTATTGCAAATAATCCTAAAAAAAAAACAACAAAAAGTAAGGGTTCCACGATGAAAGTGGGCATAAAAACGGTTCTACAGATAAAAAAGTTTAAGAAACGTTGACTTAGAGTTATAATAACTTGTAGAACAAGCCTGAGTATAGCAAATATGTTATTGAAAGTGAAAACTGACACAAAAATAAGTAATAAACTATAATAATATGTATACTGAATAAACATAACAAGGATTTCACATATTGAAAATCCGTCAACATCAGTTCAAAAATCGATATTTGATTACTGAAAAAATATTGAGGCTGCGTATAAAACGCACATATCTTTGTAATAGATTTAAGTCGAATTTTAATGGGCGTGGGACCAGTAACGCCTAAAACATAAAATGTATTTTAGAATAGGTACTGATTTATTGTGCTCCTTATATTTTACGGTCAATATACCAATTGCGCTTACCTTTTAGTTTTACCTTCAGATAATCAGGTATGGAAATTATGTTTTTATCCAATTTAATTTTATCAACAATGTATGATCATACATCAAACAAAAATTATTATGTGCATTAAAACAATTGAAAATATAAAATCAATATGACTGACTCAGCTGAAAATTTGGTATACAAACTCTTGGTTCTGTTTTTGAATCATACAACTTATTATTATTATTTTATAATATTAATTATATTATTATAATATTTATTTACTAGTATTTACTAAAACTATTTATCATTGATAAATATGATATTTAAACCATGAATTGACCAGTTAATGCTTATATGGTATCCGTATTTGTTATTATTATCTTGGAACCAAATCATTATTATCTACTGTATTGAGAGTCACTGGTTTTGTTGGACATAATAAATATTATTTTTTTATATATTTCAAATTTAAATGACTGACAGCTATAATTTCAAGCGAAATTGGTAAACTACTATTTAACCGTTTCAAGAATATAATTTTATATAAAAAAAAAAAAAAAAAAAAAATGATAAAAAATGTTTAAAAAAAAAATATTGTAGAAGTCGCTCTGCTGTGTCTCTAATAGATTTCTAGTTTCTAATGTACGAGTGTAACTTGTCATTGGATAGATGTATAGAAAGTGTAGGTAACTATAATGAATGTGTTAATTTTTAATCAAATCTTAAGTTATTGCATAATATAAATACTAATAAACGATTCTTAGCGGAGACTCTAGTCAGTCTCCATTTTTGTAAGAATGTTTAATAATTTATTTTTTTTATTAGAAAGTACGGTATGAAATTTTTAAAAACGTCGATTATATATATTAATAATATTGTCATAATATATATTATCAAAAATTGCTATTATTATTTATTAACTTATAAGTAAATATTGATGTACCGTACAGGGAATTAATATTAACAACAATAGGCAGATATAAAAACAAACTAACAAAGATATTTTAAAAAAAAAAAATGTTCAAATATTCAATTTTGTCAAAATTATGACTTAAAATAACTAGGTAGATAATGGTCTAAAAGAAGGAAAAATTGTTTAAAAAAATGTCAGTCATTCAAAAATTTACAAGCATCTTTGAATAACGCTTTGTCATATAACAAGCACATATGTTTAATGTGTGCTTAAACGTACTGTATTGCCATAAAACTAGTATCATACTCTTAATTTTCGAAACACATCTTTTGCATATTATTACTGCAACAGAATAAAATAAAGTACGCGAATTCGATATGGAAATCGAACAGTTTTGTCTTTACGTGCATATGATTTATAGTCTCGAATTACAATTTATAATATTATAGATACATTGTCATTCGAAGGTGTTCCATATTATACAATATATATATATGTAAGCGAGTGCACGTAATTGTGTGTGTGTATGTGAAATTTGAGGTGCAAAAAAAATATGAGAAAGAAAAACTTTTTGATAAACAAGTCGGAAGAAAGTCTTTCTTTCTTTTTATATTTTGTGCTCGACTACAAATCTTTAGACGTTTAAATGCAAATCTGCGGCTACGGCGATGATGGGCCGCCACCGAACGCAAGCAGAGTGGAAGGAATTCTGTTCAAAATACGTGTAATAATAATAATAATGACGATAAACCTTGCAGTGCAAATTTTTCCTCTCTGTATGGGTGCGTGTACTCCGCGGTGTCGGTAGGTCCAATTGTGAATCAGTTCACGAAATTTAGGGGTTTAGTCGCATATCCAGTCATCCGGGGTGTGTGTGTGCGTGTGTGTATGTGTGTGCGCGTGAGGGAGGAGGAAAGTTTGACAATATTTGAATGTTGCTATCAGGTAGTCCGGGGATAAAAGAATAAAAAGAAGGGGAGGAAAAAAAAACGTGCTCGGATCTTGATAAAAAGTTGGCACCGGTTTTCTTCGCGGACGTCACGTTTCCACAACACATTGCCACCTATATATATATATATATATGTATACACCTGGAGGTATTTTCTCACCCCTTACTCGTGCCGCACGTCGTGCCATCGGAGGATAAAATATAAAAATAAAATAAAACGCCAGGATTATTTTATTTTATTTTTTTTCATGTCCCTTTTCGTATACCTTTTGGCAGAGAGAGAGGATCATATTAAACCATTTTCGCACACCCCGGGAAATCGCGCCTCCGTTTAAATTGATCACTTAGTTTTTCCTCTCGTTTTTTTCGCACCTTCTGGCTCGTTTTTTTTCTACTCGCACATACATATGTCATTGCCATAGTAACAATCTATTAGGATAAAATTACTGTACTGCACAAAGGTCTTAGTGACCCTAACAAGTGTAAAATACAAAGATTTTGTTTTATTTGAATGGAATGTCGATTAACGATATATTCGGAACCTCCAAAGTTCAATATTCAACATTATTTCCATCATCAGGATTTAAGATTGAACAAATTAATTAAATATAGTATAAGAAATTGGACATTTATTATGGTTATTATTAATTAAACTATGAATTCCCGAGTATTTCAGTAAAACAAAATATTATATATATATATATATTTATTTAAAATAAAATGAATATGTAACAACTCTCAATTGCCACGCACTGCTGGATTATTTCTTTGAATAAATTACAGTGATACCTTCATTTTTATATTATGTAATAGTATGTATTTATGGATTTAAGATAAATTATTTATACTTTTTAATGTTTACAAAGCAAAATGTCAATATACCGTAGTGATAAAGCGATTACACCATTTATATACATCTATGTATATAAAAGGCAATGCGAGTGATGGTTGTGATTTATACAATCAAAAACTACTCGACTGATTTTTATAGAAATAAAGAGATTGTTTTTAGATATACCTGAACATTTCGAAGAGTAGTTTGAACCACGTCCGGTTAAATATTAAGTAGTATAGGTGTTGAAAAAAAAATTTTTTTAAATATTACTACAAGCCATATAAACTACTATACTGGTTATATAATAATAAGTGGCGTATTTTAAAATTTTTTACAGATGAAAAATACACCTAAAATCTCTTGAACAAATAGTTGGAGCCACGATCGGATTCGTCCACAAAGCAAGGACTAACACCAATATGTTTGTAAACCAGTAACGTATTAAAATATAAAAAGTTAAGGCGATTTTAGATAATATAACTAGTAATATATACATTTTAAGTTAATTATTTTTAAATAAAAATGTATATTTTTGTTACGTAAATTATGCTAGACTTTTTGCGGTATTATAATATATAGTGTAACAGAAAGACCTGATAAATAAAAATTTAAAATGTATACAAGTCAAACATTTGAAAATAATATGGATAGTAAATAATTTAAGCTTATGAAAATTCCTAAAAATAATATTTGAAAAGAGTAGTTACGTTTCAAATTAATTCACACAAAAAAAATTATAAAAAATAAACTATTTGATTTGATTAAACGATTTTACTATTAAAAATTTCCTAAAATTTAGATTTATAAATTGGTTGGTTACTTTAAATTTTTCTAAAAACATTTATTTTAATTTTTTGTATTAAAAATAAAGTTATAAATAATATTATATAACAAAAAATTTTATTTGTCAGGTCTTTCTGTTACATTCTTTATAATAGTGTGAATCATCAATATTAATAACACAATCATTATTTAATGAAAACTGAAAACGAATTGAAATTGTAATAAATTAACTAAAATCCAAAAAATTGATTTGTCGTAAGAATATCTATGTGTTGAAAATATAAATAGCATTATCAAATCAATAAGTCGTGTTTGAGCGGAAAAGTTGTAAGAATACGTTAAATTAGTGTATTACTATGCAAAACCGAAAAATAAAAAAACAATTCAAAAGTTGATTTTTTATATTATTGCGAATTTGAAATACAAAATATTAGATATACTAACCACGGAATGTTTTTGTGCGTAATTATACATACGCAGGCATTCATCTTAACAACTAAAGTTTTGTCGTTATTCTATTTCGTCATATAAATGTCAATAGTGATTTTCAAATTTTTTAAAGTGACAAAGATTTTAAATTAAAATTAAACATTTGATTTTTTCGTGGCACCTAAAAATATTTTTTATTCTTGTGTAAATGTAAAACTTGACACGATTATTATAATATCGCGTGTCGAGACTTTGATAGTGAAGACCCTTAAATAATTAGCTAGATAACTCCAAGGATGTAGGTACCCCAAAATTGAGAATCGCTGGTATAGATGACGTTTACACTAATGATACATAAAAGGTTTGTGGTTTAAAAGATGTCCAAACAGTTTTGTTGTATAACGGCAACAGGTGGTTAGACCTCATATTATAGTGCAATCAATGCACGCCGCGCTCGCATTTCACATACTATTATATGATATTATAATTGAATTATAATATATTATGTAGATTTGAAAAACATTAATTTTCCACCGAATGTTTTCGCATCGCTTCTATGTGCTATAGAATTTATCGGGTGAAATGTAAATCGATTTTCTGCATCTACCCACTACGCACACGACGAATGAAGCGAAATCAGTCTAAATGTATAATATATGTACCTAGTCAAAATGTTGATTTTTCTCGTTTAACACACAATTTATCAGCTGTTTATGAGCTATCGCTGAAATGTTATATTGGTCAAGTGGTTAATTATAGGTACGGAGGAGTGGTAATGTAGATAAAAATAAAACGATAGTAAATAGAATATTGCATTTGAATGTTTTGTTTTTATTTATTCTTGTCAAATTTATATTTTGCAATTTTTATTACAAAAGTAATCAAAATCTATTGAAAAGTAATTATATTTTATTACATATACATATTACTCTACCCTAGCAAATTACTAATTATACATATTACTAAGTAATTTCAACTATTATGAATTACAGTGTATTTTATTTAGTATAGCATTTCATTTGAACATCGGGACGTCGTATTGTAATGCATTATTATCGATAAATGGACACTTGTATACTGCCTATACTATATTTATACTTGTTACGTCAATATTTGTGTAAACTACATAGTTGAAAATTAAGCCAAATATCTAAAAAGAGATAAAAAACAATTTTTTATAAGTTTAAGACTTTTCAGTTATAATTAAAGGCGGATTTTTATGATTTTACATATTTGTTTCCGATGTTTGCAATTAAATGGAAATAAGATATTATTATGATTCATGAAATATAGAATTCATAGGAAAACATGTATTTTACATAAAAAAAAGTATATTTTAGGGGTTAACGAATATTCAATACGTTAGAGAATATTTGAGAATATTCTATAAATATATTTAATTTTTGTAATTATTTTTTTTTTTTGAAGAAGAAAATAATTAATAATTATATTACTCATTATTTATTTGCACATCTATGCACGTATTCACATCCTTATTTTCCAGTGATATCGGTTGATGTCGAACGATCTTCAACATATTACACAAAAATATTCTTACAAGCTGACGTACTAAAATGACACCAGAACATATGAAATAATATATAGTAATTAAAATATTATTGTAAACCAAATTAATATTACAATTTAATAAATAATAAATGTAAACTGAGTAATTTAAATAATTTTTTTTTTGTTACAGAAAATTTAAATAATATTTGCATTTTTGAAAACATAAAATATCATATATCTAATATTTTATAAGAATATTAAGATAATATATTGCTTATTTCAAAAACACCATATTTTAAGGATTTTAAGAAGATATAAATACGACTTCTAGTTACGACCAAAGGCATTTTTAATACCAACAGTTATACTTGTTTATCATCAGCTTATAAATTAATTTTAAAAATATTCAAATAATGGAAATGTTAACATACATTTTGAACTCAGAACTGTGTTATAATACGTGAGTTTATACAAATTTACAGAAAAAAGATTGATTGAACATTTTTTTCGAAAACATAATAATTATTGTTTATACAATTTCATAAAAATTATATCTGACAAAAATATTAAACAATTGTACTTACAAAATGCCAGATGCCTGCATAGATTCTAATAAATAACAACGATAAGTTTTCTTAAGTCGTCGAATAGGCGGAATAGCAGATTTAATGGCTCAAGAGCAAAAGATTTTTTTTTAATTTTCCTTCTTTAGACTAATAAACGTTGCGGGTCATAAATACAAATCTTTCGTAACAGAAGTGGGCGATATTATATATTATACACGGAAAAAATATTTTAACAAAAATGAACTATTTTTATGATATAACGTAAAAAGGTTTTATCTCATAAACTTATTAAACTAATCCCATTCTCCACCTTTTAGTGTTTTACATTTGTTATTAAAACAATATATTTATTTATTTATAAAAATCGGTAATACTATGTTAGGCCTGTAGTTATGTATAATCCCATAAAATATAAAAATTTATCGGTTAGAAAAAAAAAAACGAAAACGAATTGATGATTATCGATTAAATATATTAATATCCATGATACACAATACACCTTGAGCGGCATTTGATGTGAAACCAATTTGCTTTCCCGGAATATCTGAGTTCCGAATATATGAATTTCATAATAATAAATACCATGGGCTAAATGCTTTTATTGACAATCATAATTGCCTGGCCAATCGATATTTCCGAGCAACTAATTTTAAATTTCCCATGTATAATGCAGGTAAATTATTCGAATCATTATAGTCTGATATCAGACCGGTGGCATACATAGCTACCCAGTGAAACGTTTCTTGATAAGAGTATATCTGTTGTGTTACTGTTTGACGATCATAGTCATTGATTATCATAAAACATGGTTGAACAACGGAGTCTATATCAATCAATAATATTACAGAAAATTACGTTAAACCTGAAATCCACCTCTCACTCTTATTTGGCGCATACTCGTGCAGACTGCAGACACGGTAATTGAATTCTACAAAGATAATATGAATAGCAAACGATCAACGATAACAATATAATATCATGGCTTGTCAAGTTTATACTTTGACCGTTGCAAACACACTCCAAAAACACCGTAGTCGTCCCGAGTACGTGGATATAATATTGCCATTAGGACATGTATAAAAGACATATTATACATTTATAACACACTTGGAATATATATTTACACATTATACAAGGCGATTCACCAAGTACGCACACTTTCTCTTGACAATAAATTTATTCAAATTCTGATTTTTAGAATTTTTAAGCGCATTTAGACAAAAAAAAACTCAACAATTTTAAAGTATAGTCTTTAAGTAAATTTAAAAAGTCCAAAAACCAGGTTTTGAATAACTGTATTTTTGAAGAAAATAAATGGTAGAGCATGCTTAAAGAATCACCCTGTATATGTTAACATAAACCATATACGTAAAATCAGAGTGATTCGTTTTACTGGCTACATTTATATTTTTCGAGTCAATTTTTCTGATAAAATATTAGAAAATCCTGAAAATCCGATTTTTTTTTTTTGTTAAAATTTAGGCACATGTAACGTGTTATATAATAAATAATAATACTTCAGACTATAATATGAAAATATTAATTTTTTTCAAATCACAAATATACACTCGAAAAATGTGTCTGGCCATCGGCCAGTCTCAAATGCATCACTCTGTATCACGTTGTCGTAATACAATAATATTGTAGCGGTGATTGCGTTCGCAACATATGTTCGAACGACCTTGAAGCTAACTCGTGAGCAGCAGCTCGCCGTTGTCCTCCTACTGCCATACGATCGTCGATGTAAATATTATTGTTGTTACGACGTAGTATTACAGTAAATATTAGAGTCGTGTGTTGTTGTGCGGTGCTCGTTGAAACGCAATAATATTAATTGTCATAATTAAACCGTGCGACCTAATGACCGTTTTTGTTTCTTCGATGTCTTCAGTCTTCGAATATTTTTCTCAATATATACCATAAATAATATTGTAACTTCGATTTTCCAAAATGAACCCTGGCCCGTTGGTACGCTGTAAGTAAAACAAAAAATTATATTTCACACGCTTTTAAACGAATTTATTTATCGTTCAGGTATATTATGCAAGTTGGATGTGTAATGTCTGCTTGCAGCCACCTCTCCCCTCCCCGAGCAAAAAGATACGAGTGTAGTGTCGTAATAATGTCATATTAAGAGAGCGTTTTTACGATATTTGCCATAGTAAAATACAAACGCAAAAATATTATGTCAACGCGTAATATTATCAGCCTAACCGTGTACTTGGTATTTTATGCTGATTTTTTTTTTGTTTTGAATATTTTTCTACCTTGAAACTCGATTAATATGTAACGCGGAGGATAAAATATAACATGACATATTATGGTTATTTATTTATTCGAACCACAAGTCTATCAGTTGGGTATACGGTATAGGTACATATTATATATTATAGACACCAACTATTATTCGTATAAGACGATATTATGCCGTCGTTTTGTTCATTTTTTCTTGTGGTTAAATCGACGATCGATTACCTCATGACGAAATCGCAGTATTTGTTTTTTTTTTCATTGTTTGGCATTAATGGCTGCAAAAATGTTTTTGTTGATTATTTATACTTTATAATATATATAGAGGTACACTCAATTTAAATGGCGATTTGAAAAGTTACTTATTCATTATTCATACGATGTAAAAAATGAATTTCAAACACGTTTTATACATTTGATAAAACATTTATAAGTTAAAAAAAAATAACAACAATATTAATTGAAATATATTACACCGTACTAAAGCTACAGTAGTATACCTATAAGTATATTATATTTTACGGATCACAACGTAGCGCGATGGAGTCGCATGGAAACAGTATTCCATTATTTAAAATTTTAGGTAATTCGCATAAATTATTTATTGTATATTATTTTACTTGTGTATACCCACGTATATTATGTAAACATTTTTATATATAATTTAAATTATAATATTGTAAAATCGTCCCCTTAAAAGCTGTAAAAGCCGTGAACATTTCTCAATAGCGAGTGGCTGATTATTTGGGCCGTAAAATATATAACTGATGAAATAAATTATTTTTTTTTTTTTGATAGTGTACATGATATTATTATCGCAAAGGCACTATATTATTTCATTGTTTAGTTACTGCGTATTTCGATTTGATTGACGCGTAACACGCGCATATATTCGTTAATATTACGATTGTCCTTTCGAATAAAGCACTGTTATATGTTGACGAAATAAGAAAAACCGCCTACATGGAATCGAAAAGATACGATTAGGAGACTCGTAAGCGACTATATTTGCATTAAAACACCGTTCGCTTTTTTTCAGTTAAAACTATGAAAACGACAATTTTCTCTACAAAAGCATAAATGATGGGTACCACGTACAGTTAAAAAAATGTATGCAGAAATCACATATTCTCCTAAGCGAACGAAAAGCGCGTAGGTTATAATATAGGTCGACGATTCGATAATTTTCAAAGACGTATATTTTTTGTTTGCTCTTATAATTGTAAAATACATTTTTCTCATTCTTTTTTTATACAGACGCCATGATAACCGGCGACGTGTTGGAGACGACCATCGGAATGACCGGTTTGACGATCGCAGCCGCTGCGACCGGCTGGGGCTTGCCATCGGTCGCGATCACTTCGGCTGCCGTTGGCGTGTACAAAGTAGTCAAGTTACTATGGCGGATACAAAGGAGATTGCGGTGACAAGTGTCCCAACATTACGTACACTTATTATAATATACAACCAAATACAGGACGATTCGTTTGACGTTCCCGCTCAGTCGTCTTGCCGTATAGTAGATGTTTGGAGTTCAACAAATAACAAGTTTTTGAACGATTCGTATCTTGAAGAACCTCAAAGCCTGTATATAAAAAATGAACATTAATTTTATGGTTTTTAGTTTGTAAACATTTGAGAGGCAGTTCCGGGTGAGCGAATAATAGTGTACTGTGTATCAAAATATTAAATATACTCCTCCTCACACCCGTACCCGTTCTTATCTAAACTTTAAATGTTTATGAATAACTCAATTGTCATTACGAGAAAAAAATAAAGTATGAAATCTAAAAATTCGTTACGCTCGAAAATGATTGAAAAATCGACCGTGTATTATATAAGAATTAGCGTTTTGTGTTAAGGCAATCGTCCTGTATGCGCAAACCATGTATATCTTTAGTCAGACCGATTCGTCTACAACTGCGTCATTTACCGATCCGAGACGTGACAGAATAAAATGGTATATTATTGCATGTATATAATGTAGGATCGCTCAAAATGAAATGTAAATTTGTGTGTATATATCAAACTAAAATAAAAAATATACATTATTTTTCTTTTATATATGTGCATATATTATGAATACTTATATGTTATTATTATTATTATTATATGTAAATCGTTAAGTGCTATTAAACGATGCTATCATATCTTTGTAGTTTTATATAATACTAGCTGAATTGCCCGGTTTTACCCGGGAGGTTTCGGTTATTTCATAAAAAAAATGAGGTTGAAAAAACTATTTTCTTTAATCTCTTATTATATCTTTATAATTTAGATAAATTATATAATTATGTTTTTAATTTTTGGCTATTGTGGATTGCAAGTTATTATGATAAACAGGTCAGGATGTCCAAAATTTCCAACATATACCATGGCATTTTAATTACGTTGCTGCATATATCGAGGGCCATCTGTAAATGAAGCTGATAAAATAACTCTTTTTCTCATTTCTGAAGGATCAGCGTCAGCTTGAACTGCGTCATGAAGAATATTGTAATTTTTGGCTCTTAAAAATTAAAGCCGCTCGGGTTCAATTTTAGCGTATATATCGATAATATACAGACTGAATAATTTCTCTCAACGAAGTAAAATATTATTGGAATTGTCTCTGACTTGAAGTCCATATGAATAAAAATCTATTGCTGGCACACTTTTTTTTAGGAATCCTTGCTACTATATGAACTTGTAGTACATTAATTGAATAACAATCTTCTCAATGACTAAATATCTAATGGTACCGTTGTGTATCGTAGGACCGGTGTATTTCACTTACTCGTTTTAGAGTGTTATCTTATACTCGCAAAACGATATCCCATTTTTAAATTCTTGTCCAACAATTAATACGGCTACCTCATCAATTTGAGATTCATTATAACGACCTCTGTGTTCTGTTTGTGGCATACAGACAGCTCTGATAATGACTTGAAAATCTTCTTTATTTGATGGTATTATTTCGAAGGCATATTTAAAGGTGCGCACATAAGGATTGTGACAATGTAACAAATATTGCAAGTCACATATTAATTCTCTGTAAGTATTTAGGGCTATCGACATTCGCCGTTGTACTTCGCTCATCGAATCACCCATGAAATATATTTGCAAAAACATCGGTTTGTTGGGATTGTTTGGTAAAAAAGATCCAGCTAAATGATGGACTTGACCTTAAACCTTGAATGTAGGCATGGAATCTCCATGTCTGATTTCATTGACACTGGGTGACGTCATTTAAAAGACGGAATTGTAAACACAAATCATATCAAGAAAATTTTTGGAATCTCAATGAGAATAATTCAAAAATACTGTTTAATGGTTTCGGTGGATCAGTAATCTGCCAATAAAACTTTTCTTTTTGAATAGCAGAGACCTGGTGGTTCTTTAGACTATTTGAATGCATGACAGAAATTTCACTTTAAATTCACATTTCCTATACTTTTATAATTAATCGATTTATTATAATTGATGGTGGACATGTTATTAATTTCATCTTTAACTATATTTTGATCGTGCCTTTGTGAATGATTGTTCCTAGACAAGCATATCCTCATAACACCATTTGTAGAGCGGCCAAGATTTGATTTCTTCTTTATGGGCATTATGCGATCAACAAAACAAAAATTCTTTAAAATTAACAACTTAAACTAATGGATACAAACGAAAAAAAATAACATAATGACACGGAATATTGTAATGCTCTGTTTAAATTTCAATGGAATGATAACGTTTGTAAAATAAGTATATGTTTATTGATTGTTATGTCAACAATATGTATTTTATCGTTTGGACCCTCTTGTTCTATTTACATGTTTGTTTTAATTAATAATAACTAATTATTTATTAACTTTATCAGACTAGATTTATGCCTAAAACCTTCTACGTGATGTCCTCTTTAATTTAAAAAAAAACTGTATGACGCTAGAATAAGTGGTTTTGAAGTCAACCCGTAACAAAGATTCCAATTTCACTTTTTTATATATAAATATATAGATACAAGATAATTTTTTGTATATAAATATATACTGTATTGTTGTAGTTATTTTGTTATGGAGTAGGTATTTTATGAAATATGTTCGCCGTGATTTCTACGGAACCAATAAACGATACACACGCGTGTTTAGATCATTAAATATACTTAGGTACCTATATAATATTATTATGGTATCGTCTACGCAGTAGAATTACAGCGAAGTGCATGTTCTCGTCACGCGATATTACATACAAAGTAATATTCAACGAGCATGTTCACCCCGTTTTATTTTATATATGTATGCGTTTATTTAAATTCTGATTTTTGGAATTCAAGTTTATGCATAGAAACCATACCATCGAAAAAATTATTAGATGTTTTTATGCCTATATGTCAATATGTAAAACCGTGTGGCAAAACTAACTTTTTTTTAAATAAAAACTTTTTTACAGTAACCTTTTTATTGTAACCAATGATACTTTTTTTTTAAAAGTTCAATGTATGACTTAAATAGAGATTGGGCGAGTCATTTTATTTAGGCCTTATTTACAATGATTAATTATTCTTTATGATGATTTGAAAAAATGAAAATTACGATTATCATTTTATAAATTGTTCGAGTTTAAGAACCGTCCGAGTATACTAGACCAAGTATTACACCTTTTGTTATGTTTAATGTATAACTATTTCCCTCTTATCTCGTAAACCATATTATCATTTATCATAGGCTAATATTCTTAGTAATTTATTTGGATTTATAAAAAAAAAGAAATGTGTATTGTTATTCATTTTTTAAATGATATGAAAAAAATCTAATAAATATTCGTAAATAATACAAAGGTTTCTAGTTATCTATGCATATAAATTCTAAAATTCGGTATTTAAATAAATGTGCGATCAAAGCATAAAATGGGGGATGAGCATGTTTGGTGAATGAATCAACTTGTAGTATACATACACCGATGTCGCCGCACGCGTACGACACGTCACGCGCGCATAAAAAATAATAATTTATCATAGACAAAAAAGTCACGAATTCAGACGATTACTTGCCTATGTAGTATGCATCTACGTATAATGTAGAGCATTCCATCAATGACATATTGTTTTATTTGATATTGTCTTTAATATGATGAACACAAATCGCGATCGTCAGAGAAACGTAGTTTACTATTGCTAATATGTATAGCTACTGTATATAATATATAATAATATACATATTACGGTTGATGACAAAATCGATACTCGTGCGACAAAAATTAATGTGCGCAGATGTGAAAATTATATTCAATTACTATTATTATTATTATATCAATACAATAATGTGTAATACGTCTTGTAAACCTTACATACGGATGCAAATGAAACAAATCATTATAATATAATTTATAATATATTAGAGATAGATTCAATGAATGCTTAAAAGCCGATTTAAATCCAATATTGTTAGATAAGATTGGACATTGGTCTTCATCTAATACTGGTCTTCATGTGTTTATATTAAAAATATGTTCGAAATTAGGAGAGCAAATATTGATTGCTTAAGGCAATCATTGTAAATGTGTTCGCAAGTTTTTAATTTTAAGATTAGTTTTTCAAAAAAAAAAAAGGATATGCTTGTAAACATTTGTGTATGCCATATTTCTACTAATTTTAATCTTATAGTATCGGGGCAGAAACAATAACTTATAAATACCCTCCGAGTCTCAAGGAATTTATTGGTTTAACTTGTATTGAAAGTAGTTCAGTAGTTTTTAAGTCTATAGAGGAAAAACAAAGAAACATTCATTTTCATATGCCTATATATTCTAACATTGTATAGATTAGAGATAGGTATATTACCAACGCAACTGATGGTACTGAATGTTATAACGTAACAACGACGTATAGGTTAGTTTAAAAAGTTAAAAAAAAAATTCATTGGGAACAGTATTTCCGTTAAAAACACATATTGCTGAATTTGTAATTATATTGAATCGTTTTAATTTGGAATCGAAATCTGTTTGAAATATATTGTCGGAAATAAATTCGCCCGGAAACGTAATTGCATGGAAAATATTCTGTTGGAAAAATAATATATTGTTGGAACTGAACTAATCTGAACAATATTTTGTCGGAATCGTATTCACTTAGAAACGTATTTTCATGGAAATGTTTATTATTGGGCTACGGACGTAACAAAATACGGTTCCGAACAAATACATTTCCGTCCAAATATACGTTTCTGAACTAATACCTACTACTATTCCAACAAAATATATTTTAAATAAATACAAATCCAATTTAATATTTGTAAACGGTTTAACCTCCAAACGCATAAGTTTTCGAGTAAATATTTCTCCAACATAATATATTTCTAAATCAATACAGTTTCTGATAAATCCAGTTAAGAAAAAAATACACGAAATGTTACGTACTAACAAATTGTTTTCCAACAAAATAAGGCCCTTTTTTTAATATTACGATTTATAGAAATAGAAAATGTCGAATAACTAAAATATAAAATATTAATTCGGTTAACAATTAACAAGGCTATTATAATAATTATCGTGTTTATCTTGTTTCTGCGCTAAATTAACTACGTTCACGAGACGCGTTTACAGATTACGTTAAACTACTGATTTATATAATGAATTGGCCGAGTATTACTCAGGAGTAACTTGGAAATATTTAAATTTAATAATTTCAAAAAACGTATTAATGATCACCGCGTCAAATATATGTGTTATATATCTAATATTTTTGGGTTTAAATGGCGTTTTTGTTTTACAGTTGTAAATGGTATTGTAAAACGAATCATCATTATTTTTAGATTTCTCGCTAAAAGTTATACACTTTGAAACTTGCGCAAGAGGCGATAAGTTGTATTTTTATGCGCATATTATTCTAACTTTTTAATTTTAAATCTATGAGATCAGATGAATACCCATAAATGTTTATTACATAATATCATTTTGAATGCATTTATATCATTATATCATTTAGATCGTTACTTGGATACTTAAATTATCATAATATACGTGTGCCACGTAAATATTCATGAAATGAAAAGATCGAAAATATTCATCGATTGGAAATATAATGTATAATACTTTTATCATGGAACCAGAACGCAGGGAAAAAATTAATACCATCTAAATAACATAAGGTATTATTTTTAACGGAGAGGATTATAAAAATAAAACATTAATGGGTATACCCATTAAACTTTCCCTAAATAAAAAGTAATTTGAAATCTTAAATTAATTTGTTTTAATTAAAAAGCGATCCCTCCTGTATAGTATACTCACCGTTGTAAAGAGCATTTTTGAATTTCAATATGCAATGAATTTTTAAAAAAAAAAAAACTTGGCCAAATGATCGAACTCAAGTTTTATATACACCACCGCTCACTGGTGATGGTGTCAGCTTTTGGAATCGATAACGAGCCGCACTGTAAACAACTCGATACTTTCGGTGTGCTTTGGCTTATTATCGGTATCGCATTCAAACTCTAAAATTCAAAAAAAATAATTCAATATTATAATTCGACTAATGCGCCGATAAACCTTCCGCTCGATTGCCATCTCGGTCGTCTAACCTATAACTGCTCCTACGAACACTATTTAGGTATCGTTAATACCATATAACGTGTAAATGTTAATTGACGATAATTACTGTTATTGAACATAATATTTTATAATAGTATGTGTGGGTGTTGATGAGAAACTCGGTTTTCGCAATCGATTAAACTATACGACCCCAGAAATATTAAGTACACATACTTGTATAATATAATATATGTTTAGTATATTTTAGATAGGTATATCTATATAATATGTGACTGTCTCATATATAGTTTATACATAAGTATTATACAAATAGTTTGCTGGTATGGCAGTAATTGTTAGTCCCATAACATAGTACAGGAGAAGGTAAAACTTTACTGGTGAATATTTATTTCAGTATTTAAATATTTATCACTGCGAGTTAGCTCAAAATTAAACGCTCTAAAAATGTACTAAATGTACATGCTGTTATGATATAATATGCACTTAGTGAAGAAAAATAAATGCACATGTTATTTTTATATTTTACTCTTGAACTTAGGTGTTCTTAAATTGAAAACAATAGTATTATGTACCTAATTAATAAATGATAGTTTTGCGAGTTGAGCAGAGAATGTAAAAAATAATTTGTTCAAACGCTCTTTAATTTATATACATGGATATTCACTAAATTACAACAAGGCTATCAAAGGCTTAATATATTATAACCATATTCCATTGATAAACCAGCAAACATAACTAAGCTGGAGATGTTCAAACATGATGGTATATATACAAATCCTACGCCCATTATTATTATACTCAGTCTCTATAACATAATATGGGGCAATTACTATATTAAAACTCATAAAATAAAAAATTCAAGTTTTTCAATTAAAAGTTCAGAGGACAATGTCAGATGCTTCATGGTTTATTCGTAATGAAGCACTTCATAAAGACTTCCGATTACCCATAATGATTGAGTATTTAGTACCTACCCATACCAAAAATTAACAAAATATTTTTTCAATCACTTAAATTCTGCTTGCAGTGTGCAATTCTATCAATAAAGCGACCCACTTCAGTAAGCCTTATTGTAAACAATATTAATTTTTATATTGTTAGTACTAAAATCCATACCAATATTATATATGAATATATCGTTAAATGTAAATGTACTTGTTATAATTTATCTAATTTACATTGTTATATTTAATTTCTAATTATATATGTCCTTGTCATTAAGTTTAAGTGAAAAAAACCTCTAAATTATGTTATAACATAATATAATGTTATAAGCTTATAAAATTATGAGATATCTTTATTATTTAAAAAACCACCAGTTTGTTGAATTACGTCTATAGATGGTAGACAATTTTAGAACGACTAACAACATTTTTTTTTAAATCACTAATGGTGGTTTGTTAGAAATTATGTAACAAACCTATTACATCTGCAAAGGTTTTTATTTTTTTGAAAATACATAAAATCGATAAAGAAAACGTTAGAAAAAAATTCAGTGCAGCATTTATTATTATAAGACCTCAGACTAGGAAAAGACGCCGCGTGGCAAGACACGCATGATATATGGATAACTTAAATTAGTTTTAAATGGATAATACTCTTGTGTTTTTGGTATCGCACAAGGGACAAATAGAAGGACGTGTGCAGTGATTGGCATCGTCGGTGATTGCAGCAGTGGTGTGGAGGGGAGACGTATTTACAACAAATCACAAGCTAGCTACACAACTAGTAAGTTTTTCAGCGGAATTAGTTTCAAAACGGTGCTATAATCACACTGGTGCAGTGACACTCAGCCGTGTGGTAACGTATGGCATGAACTGTGTTTATAACTTTCCGACAGACAGACAGACAGACAGACAGACAAGCAGACGGACGGACAGACGACACGTGCATGTGCGTTTATAAAGTTTCCGGTGGCGCGCGGGCGAAACACGAGCGACTTTATCACAAGCTCGTGTTGCCTGTATCATAATATATTACATAGTATATCTAATTGCACGCCCAAGTCGTATATTCGTATGCATACAGTTACGGTACAGGTGATGCGTTAATTAAACTATTCAATATATATTTATATTTATTATATATATATACTGTCGAGCGTACTTTGTATAGGTTTGTGCACGTATAAAATTTCACACAAACACACACCCACACACACACACACACATATATATATATATATATATATATATATATAATTTACACAAAGGTATCTAGGTTGCAGAAGTATCCATCAATTAGGCAGATTAATTGCACGTGATTTATGTCGACTAATCTAGCACATATATATTTTATTAGACAACAGTGGCTTAGACCGAGATTATGGATTGTAAAAGGGGAGGGGCGAGGTCAATAAAAAATACTCGACTGTAAACATGTGTATATATGTTTAGTTTTAATTATTTAGAACACTGTTGGAGATCAGGTGCATAATATATCATATACGAAACCATTAAAAAGTGAAGAAATGAAATTGGAATCGGCGTTGAGGCGTTTAGTGGAAAAAGTAATCATTTTGAGGGCATTACGGATAAGGGAAAATATAGGAATAGTAGTTAGGAGCTGTGTCTTAAAAAAAACAGAGACGTAGGAAAAAAACGTGTTTTGGACACGCTCTAATATTAATTGGTGCTTCGGAAGATTTGACGTGATGGCAGCTAGCAGAGGTAAAAGTTTTAGTATTTCGCTTAATGAAAACCAATATCTTACCAACTACCTATACTTAAACAGAACTTTACCAACCGTATATAGTATCATTGATGTGTTAGCGAAAATTTAGGAATCGAGTGAAGTGGATTCCGAGGATTTTGATGTAGGTCGATTGTTTAAGTAAATTATCGTTTAAGAAATAATTATACTGTATCAGGGTTTGACTCTTGGTGAAAAACATGACTTTACATTTTTTGACGTTAATAGTTAACTAAATAGAATGCTATATTGTTATTTATTCTCAAAATAATAAAGAATTTAAAAGTTTTCGAATGAACTTTTAAATATTGATTTAAAATACAGACGATGGGGCTCTAATTGATCCACCTCCACCACATGTCTAGAACACTGTTAAGCAAGTTGTTTATCTCACGTCATGTTATGCACATACGATTTATCGATTAAATTAAGTATTCGAAACACTTTGAAAACAACATTTAAATAGGTACTTAAAAGATATATTAAAAAAAAAATTGGTTTTACTATATTCAAAATTGATATTTATAAATAAAAATTGACTTTTATAATAAGCATCATACACATACTTCATAAGAAGACGGTCTATTATGCCGACGGCCAAACATCATACCCAAATGGAAATATATTATATGTGGACGAAGTATGGTTAGATTATTATATTGATACACGACAAACGATCGACAAGTCTCGGAGTGGAATGATTTTTGCGATAATAAATTAAACCTTTTATGTTATGTTATGGAAACACCCGATCGAGGAGCAGCTCAACGTTTTCGAACCGTTGTCGTTATACCGAGAGGCTGCCTCCAAAACGGACAAAACGCAAATAAAATATAGCTGGTCTAGATTTCGACTGCCACGCGATTTCTTTCCTTCTCCGCCGCCGCCGCCACAAAACGTTTGACTGTTAAAACCTGCAGCGGGGACACTATAACAATAATATATCGCACCGTGAATCGCGCGTGTGTGAGAAATATACACACACGTGCGGAGAAGTACACGGGGAAAAAAATGGTTAAAAGAAAAGTGGCAATTTAAAGCGTAGGTATCCGCGGATATACATAAATACGGGTGTATGTAGTACATAAGATATATATATATATATACACACACATACGCGAACAACGGTCGAGGGACGTATAATAATATGTTCTCGGGGTGCGGGCTAGGGGTGGCGCGTGCGTGTAAATTCCGCGCGAATAAATAAAGATTTCGACAAGGTTTTAAGTCAGCTAGTGTATACGAGGGGCAAGACCCGGCGGCGGGCCGGTCGATCGGCGGGAGACCGTCGTCGCATGTAAGTTGTCTGGAAGGAGAAGACGACCCCCCCCTCACTACCCCGCACACCAGCGGCACTCTTAACCGATACTCGCCCGCCCCGTCGCCCCGTCACAAACACCGGCGTGTCGATTCGCGAGCGCTGTATCGTTTTCGGGCCGCCGCGATCCGACGGTAAATCCCGCGGACGTATACACAAAAGTGAGGACAATAACTCAAGATAAACTGGTTGACATTTTATTGAGCGCTCTCTTTTACCCCCATCCCCCAAAGCAGTCCCGCACAACGACGCTACACGACACCGTCTGAACCTCCCCCGCGAAACGGTGTAGTCTATAGTCATCATATATATATATATATATATATATATATTATTGCCTAGTCCGCGCGCGGGAGGGGAGAAAAAACGAAATAAAAATCCGAAGCAGTCGAAAGCTTTTTGCGTGCGCGCATATATATAATAAATATATATGTTATATCGTGCATGTACGCACTGTGGCCCGCGCATATAAATTATAAATCCACATTAGTCGTTCGATTTCGACTTTTGTTTTCACATTATATAAAATTGGTTCGCAGATATCATCGTACGACGCGTCGGCGTTTTATAACATGTTAGGTATGTGTTAGTAGTAATAACACAATTATTAATTCATGCATGTTGCGAACAAATCGCGACGATAGGAGATAGTTATATAACCTATATTATAAATACGAGTATTATTTTGTGTATTACGCGTTTTATTATACTTTACAGTTTGCGCCGATCGCGATCGCTATTGTTATATAAAGTCAAATTGCTCTGCGTATATTATATCAGATTATGAAGTTTTGCGCGGGCTTCGGCCGCCGAGTTGGAACGACGATACCCCGATCTCGGATGGGGTAATGTTGAAACAAACCAGTAATCGAAAATAAAATCCAACAATTATTTGAATAATTTTTTTATGCGTTTAAAAAAAAAAAATTGAACAGTTATTGCAGTACTTACGAGTTGAATCTTTATGGCGCATTTGTCTTATAAGGAGTTCCAAAAATAACGGTAATTGAATCGGTCTAATGTCGTAGACTGAAGTTTTATATAATATATACTGTTATATAAAAATGCGAAGATTTTTAAAACAATAAATCGATGGAAATATTTAAAAAAATTATCATTTCATTCAATTGATGTAAAACGAATAGTTATGAATATATGATACAGTTTGCAGTGTTTAAAACATTTTTTTTTATATAGCAATTACGTGTTCTGATATGACAATAATATCACTTGTCCTATCACTTGTCATCATCATTGCTTAAGACCAAATATATACTGAAATGTCTCTAAATGTAAGTGGAACTGGTCCATTACTTTAAGAAAAATGAGTTCTACTGTTTGTCATTTTGTAAAGTATTTAAATACAAATGTAATAAATCATCTAAATTGTAAAACATTTTTATGGTTTTATTTGAAATTTGTTGTATGAAAATATTTTATTTTCATTATTTTCGTTCTATATAAATAGGTACACTAATATAATATAAATGTATAATTTTTATTTTTTTGTTTACTCATTTTTTAGATAAAAACCTATAATAGTATATTCCTATAATATACTAAAATAACAATAAGAGTAAAACTTTATATTGGTAATTGGTATAAATACAAACTCTTGTGCTAAGTATATATAATTTTTGTATGTAAATATCGTTTTTGGTATGATATATAATTTTTAAGTTTAGTATTAAACTAAAAATAATAGATACAGATGATCTAACTATAGAACGTAAATAACTTACATCTTTTTTTTTTTTATTAAAAATGCATAATAATATTTACAACCTGTATATTAAATAAAAAAGTTACAATAAGCAAATTGGCGAACAAGATAAAGACATTTGACATAAAGACGGGAAGAAAGTGAAGCTATTCAACGATAGGACCCTTTTGACATGTTTAGGGATTTACATCTAAAAATGTTTAAATGAAATTGAACAAGTTTAATAGAAAATGATAAGAATGCTTTTGATTAGCTAGAATATTTCTAGTTTTGAATCTTTGACAATTAATTTACGAAACTAAACATAAATATTTAAAATGTTGTGGTTAAAACTACACCAATAAGATTGAAACATTTTTTTTATATAAATATAAAGTGAACCAAACAGAATTTTGAAATGTTTAATAAAATGAACAATATGAAACATTGTCTATAAATGTAACTGGCACTATAAACACTGACCTATTCACTGTTCAGATGTCAAAGCGCTATTTCAATTTATTTTCAAGTGGTGTGCCAAAATTAAGGCATGCCAATAAGCACTCTGCGAGCAACATTAAAAAAATATGTACCACGTCACTCCATAAAGACATCCTAACGTTACATTTTAATGTTTAACGTTTGATTTCATGAACACATATATATGTAGGTACTGCGTAGTAATGACATAATAATGTTTAGAACGTTATAATTGTCACATTATTTAACAACTTAGTATTGTGAATAAAATGTTTTTAAATGATTGACAATCGCATACACTATGAAAACATATACGTGCATTGTAAAAATATTGGCGTAAAAATTAAACTTTCTCCCTTTAAATATTACAGAATACCAGAAATGTGGCTAATGCATCTCCACCTCTAAAATATAGCCCCCAGGCATATAAAGACGAAACAATGAGCTGCTTGTCGCAGACTGCGTAAATACTAGAAGTATAAATAGAGTTACATAAATATAGTAAAACTTGGTTAACTCGAACTTTTTTTAACTCGAATTCTTGGACCACTCGAACTTTTTGGCTGATGTACTTTGAGTCAACTTTAAGTTAACCAAGTCCAACCGTATAATATGTGTCGACCGTTGCCCCATCTTAACTAAAAGTATAATATATAGTCAGGTAGCATAAGATATCCATGTTGTCTGTTCTACGAATTTTGAGATCAATCTCTTGAAACTTGAATTACGAAATATTTTATGATTTTCTATATTTCTATGAATTTATTCATAACAAATAATGTAAATTCGCTCAAATAATAAAAAATATCTCAGATTTTTTTATCTTATGCAAAATCTGTTTATATTTTATAGTTCAGTAGAAATTCATCACGTGCTATTATATATTAACAATAGTTTCATGTTTGTAATTTTTTACTGTTTGTAACAGTAACAATTGTGCAAAAATCAATTATTTTTTTTTTTTGTTTTCATTGTGTTTTGAACTTTGTATGCTATCTCTATAGATAAGAAGTCGACTAAATACACGATATTGGATAAATATAAATTTAATAAATATTAAAAGATTGACATTTTAAATCGGACTTGATCAATCAAGATCTAAAAAAAATTGTTTTATCATTATTTGCTTACAAAATATACCAACAAATATACGATATAAAAAGGTAAACTTATAAAATGTTTTTTTATGAAACTTCGCTCCATTTGCAGTCCCCTTACATACTACGAACTACGCTCGTAATCACTCAATTCACCGCATGATGCGTCTTGCTAACGAATACCTTTCTAACTTCATACAACTCTGTTATATAATTATTTGTTCTTAACCTCTTACTGTGTAAATTAGTCAAAGTTCTATTTATACATGATATTATCAAAAAATTAGTGAAAAAACACTGGATTGTCAATATAGAATAATTTTCGTCGTCTCCTTTTTTTTTATACCTTGTTCATTTTCTTCTTACTGCTAACCTAACCTAACCTCGTATTTTTAATATTAAATAAATAATTAAAAAAAAAATATATAAAAAGTACAAAAATTCGGAAAACCGAACAGAAATCTATAAACTTACATTTAAAATTTTACTCCATAGTATATTGGTAGGTTTAGGCAACGAAATAAATTTTTACCTTACTATACTTTTGACATTTTATAAAAAAAATATAAACAAATGCAAGTAATTCTAGCCCATCGTAGCTAAAAACCATTTATTCAAATACCCAGAAAACGTAAGCGTACAATTTCTTACTTTAACCTCTTAAATTGGGCACTGCATGTATTTTACGTACCTAACTCATAATATGGGATAAGCATTTGGTAATACAGTATGAGTATGCAAAAATTAAAGATAAAACGATACTCTGGTGCGATGCCTATTATAGATATAGACAGTATAGGTCAGTGGTTTTCAAACTTTTCGAAATGACCGGCTCATTTTATCTTTTAGAAAATTGTCATGGCACAAGTCTCAACGACGTGAAACGTTCAAAAGGAACAAGGATTGAATGACAGTATATACTATACTGTATAATAATTTGTCAATGACTGCCAATAATCTATTTACAATAAGAGTAGATACAGTATACACACGTTTACAACAACTATAAATAGAATGTTCAATAGATGATCCAATTGGGCGTCTCGTTGTTATCTAGCGAAAGTTTTCTAGGAATCACGACGCGCTACGATAATCGTCCAAAGTTAAACACGAGTGATTTGATGTTTCCGGTCGTTTCCAGATTTAATAAAACTTAACAGCCAATCCAGCGCTTGCGTCACACCGAAATAACTATTGGTAAACATATATGCATACATTATTGTATTTGATGTTCTTCTTTTTAAATGTCTGACACAGAACGTTTTTTTTTTATTACACGAAAACAATTGTCATCCGTTGACCCGCTTTCATGCCTCGGCATACATATTATCCCGGAACGCATCTCTGTGGCTTTTCCGCTTTAACAATCAACAGATATCATGATAAAATATCATTGTGTACTGAAATTTAAATTCACCCGTTGAGTTTAGTTAAACAATCATAATATTATTGTTTGGATGCGGTTTAATCACTGAGCACAGCTGTTACCATAATATTATAACTAGTCAATCCCGTGTCACCGTCATAACAATTTTATGCACAGCCCACTATCCATATTATAATATCAAAATATCTGTATTCAATGTTGCACGTTAATCTAATTAGTTTATATTCATGCGCGTCAGTAAAAATGGATTTACACTTAATAATCATCCGTATCTATCGAATAAATAGAAAACAGTTCAAAATTTTAAACAATAATGTGTTATTCCGCGTATTTAATGGAAAATAGTTCAATTTTCTAACATCGTATTTCAATGTGCATATAGGTACTATTAGTTGGGTATCCGGTGAATTGATCTATTATATTATGAACATGATGTGAATTGCACTCAAATGATTATTGGTTTTGTTTGGAATATGATATTATATCAGTAAACTCAAGGACGACCGGAAGATCTAACCACTTGTCACTTGAGATCATATTATTCGTGAATTTGGAGTATAAAAATTTAATTCCTTCTTTGTTTTTTTTTTCTTAAATAATAATCAATAATTAGCTCTTTAGCATAGGAAAAATCAGTACTAGCGATTTTAGTGCACCAACGTAATTATAGATGACGTGACGAATTAGAAAAATTAATATTTATCACGAAAATATACATTATTTAATTGGGTACATTAAATTTTATTTGGACGCTAGATGCCTTTTTCATAGGCTGTAATCGAAGATAAACACAAGGCATCAAAGTCAATGCTCTGTTAAATGAACTAGAATATACATCTTAAATCGTAGTACAAACGTACAGTAATATTTCTATGTTTAGTTAGTAAGTTATGGATAATAATGCGATCACTACATTTTACCAGCGCATCATCTAGGTCATATTATAACCTATACAATTTTTTCCATGATTGATTTAAATATTACCAATTAATATTCTTAATATATTTTATTCACGCCTTATTTACGCGATTTTGTATTATTCTGAGCATAATTATTTACTATACCTACATTTTTAATATTTGAACAATAACTTATAAAAAAAAAGTGATGTTTAAAAAAATTACTGATTTAATTTGCCCGATTAATAAAGAGGTAATGAATAAATAAAGATTTTTTCATCAGCAAAATTTTAATACAAGAAATCATTGATAACTTTTGAATGAATTGTAGGCTTTAACATTAAATGTCATTGTTTTTTAACAAATAGGTATAATCTTAGCTTTATCTAATCTAAGCCACTTTTTTTTTTTTTTATTTGAAAATTTACAATCTATATACAATTTAATATAATAAGTAAATGTGTTGATAGTTACTAGACGTGAACACTTGAGGGAAGGGAGTGTCCAGTGACACTACTTCCAATTTAAACTTAGGGGGGAGGTAGCTTTATAATTATAAACTATTACCAGTCATTGTTAATAAGTCATGCGGCCATTTGCGTTTGAGAACGAAATCCTTGGGAGTTAATTTCACTCCTGGGCGGATGTAAGTCGATGAGATAGTTGTTGGGATATGATTAAGCGTTAGGAGGATGTTAGTGGACTGAGTGACATTATTTTAATATGATGGGAGTAAGGTATGTTTGATATTTGACTTTAATAATATTGCAGAACCCGCGTGGACTGAACCATCGGGATGGTTACACTGATATGTAGTATAGCCAGAGATGTTAAAGGTGGAATTTGGAGTTAAGTATGCTTCACAAATAAGTATAATATCAATGTGGTTAATTAAGAGGAAGGCATGAAGTTCGTTTTTTTGGCGCGCAAGTCCATTGGCATTCCATTGAAGGATTGAGATAGAGTGAGGAGTATTAGGTCTATTTCCCATTGGAGATCAAAAGTTTTTCTAAGAGAGTTGTAAGTAGAAAGATCAGTGAATTAATGGTGGCTTGGAAGTTATTGAGAAAGAGCGTCATTTGATGGGCTAGGTGGTCAGGACTTTGAGGTGGGTTAGGAGGGATGTCTTGGCAAGGTGAGTCTGTTGTTGTAGCTTGGGCATATGATTTTTTAGATCGGGTGTAATTATTGGAAGTAGAGTTTACAATGGTAGGTTTTACAATAGAGGGTATTTGTTTCGGGTTAATAATCAATGGGTTTGAATTCTTAAGATGGTGGACAGCTTGAATTTTTTTAAACACAGGGCATCCTCTATAATTGGCCGGGTGATCACCACTACATAGTGCGCATGTTGCTGGTAGATCAGCAGGTTTTACACAGCTTTCTGACAGGTGAGAGTCTCCACAACGAACACATTTTGGCGGGTGGTTGCAGTAGGATTTTGTATGACCGAAGCTTTGGCAGCGGAGATATTGCATTGGTTGGTTGTTGATTCGGGGCTCTTCAATTTTTATTTTAGTATAATAAAGGTGGTCAATTTTGAAGACATCTTTATTGTTGATATCGGATTCCAAATCAACGAAAAAGAGCGGGAGAGGTTGTTTGGTGATTCAATGTAAAACTTTGTGACATTACGTGGCATATGTTCGAGAGTTGAGAGTACTTTTTTAATCTCAGTAATTGGTGTAGAGTGGTGAAGATTTCTGATAACTATTCTAAAGGCTCTATCTTGTTTTAGTTGATAAGTGTGGAAAGCAGCTTTATTAGTTTGTAAGAATTTAATGGCAGCTCTGTTCGAATCTGGTGAGCTTGTGGAGAGTTTGATGCCGTTTATGGAACTTTTGCAGAAGAAGGGTTCTCCTTTGTTAATTTCTTAATGCTGTCGCAGAAAGCCTTGTAATCATTAACCATACAAATGAAGATAGGTGGAGGAAGTTTGGTAATTGCAGAAGAGTTTTCTAGATTCTCAGATTCTTGATCCATTTTTTCAGGTTCTTGATTACCAATGGACGCATCGGTCGGATCCGAAAATAAGGAAAATCGATTTTGAGTAACAAATACTTTTGTTGTAGGTTGCAGTCTTGAGTTAGGGGTAGAAGGAGGTGCAGATGGACGTTTTTCTGGAGTGGGGGTAATCCAGCCATTGTTGGAATCAGGATTTGGAGATTGGTTTGGCGATCTATTTGGCACACTCTGTATACGTGTTTTATGAATAACAAACGGAGATACGACAGTTTTAGATTTTTGTGATGGCATGGTGGTTTATCGCTTATCGATTGCATTGCGCAATCAATAGTCAATTAATGGGCCGGACGGCCGGGCGCGTCTGTCGTGGTCGTAGATAGCGGTTAATTATATACTAAGTATCTAATTAATTATTTTTAAGTTACCCGATTCAGGGGGCTGAACTGGTTTTGTTGGCTGATGATGCACTTGTTTGGTTGAGGAACGCTTTTATCGAGAAACACGTTTTTGAATTATAAAGATCGGAACAAAATTGTTTGAGTAATTTATAAGTACGGAATAGTAGTGAACGTGATTCATGGTCGACGGTCGCCACGAGAGTGATAAGCCACTTATAAATATAAAAAAACTCAATAAAAAGGTGAAAAGATAATCTTTACACATATTAAAAAAAAAGTAGGCAAGTGTGTACCGCTCTGCTGTACAGTAGGTGTCTAGAGGAGTAACTGTAATGAATGTGTTAAATTTAAATTCAATGATATAAAATCATTGTAGGTATATAAAAAAACGATTCTGAGCGAAGATGGTCTGACTGTCTACATTACTAAGTATATTTTATGATATTATTGATATTAAAGTAATTTATTTTACTATTAGACATTAGTCATATGCTTATACAGTAGGTAGGTTGAATTAATTTTTGATGAAAAAATTACATTTGAAATTTGAAATAATTGTAATATTGGATATAGTATTTATCTTACTAGAACAGTTATTACACATTATTTTGATAGATTAATATAAATAGCTACATTTTTCAAATCACCTCCATATTTTCTAAACACATTATTGTGGATCTATAATTATCCTTAGTTCATGAAGTTAAATAACTCAAAAATAGTTCTTCGATTTTCGATTTTAATACATCAACTTTTTCAGAAAAATTATTCGCTAAATAATTTACAGTAGATAATAAGGCTTTTTATTTAAAAAAAAAAAAAAAAAAAACAGAAGTTTATATCTTCATAAAATACTCCTTAAAGAGTATAAAAATCTTATAGATTTTAAATTATAGTTTTCAAACATATTTAAAAATTTCAGAATTCAGAATCTGAATAAATTTATTATTAAAGGAAAAAAAACGAAGACGTCTATAATACTTGGTAAAAAACTTGGTAAAATTTTAATATTATTTTTATATTGGTTATTACATTACAAATTTGTTATAAGTTGATTAACACGATTTATTTTCTTCACGAAATCAAATCTTATGATAAGTCATATGTGGATTTTTCTGATATTTTCCTTAATAAATGTAATTTTGTTGACTGACAGATCTAATTATTTAAGGTTTTCTATAAAATACAATTAAATAAAATGTCTGTATCAATTTAAACATTTTTAATATTTCTAAAAAATAGTATAACATGTCGTTTGAGATAGGTCTGATAATCGAGGTGACCGCTGAAACTTGAAAGAAACGTTGGATTGGCGTGGCAACTCTGTTGGTATATTTTTTCTTGCCTACGAGTGCTTTGGTGCTGGAATAAGGGTTGAATATAGATTACACTACACTGCCACAGAATAAACGAAATCGAAATGATAAAAAAGCCTAAATGAATATTTATATATCTACACAGAATCGTTACATTTCAAAAATTATATCGTTTTTATGGGAAACTGACGGCTCGCGTATGTTAAATGCATACAGCGATGTTGCTTTTAAAAAAAAATACTAATGTAACTCTTATATTGTATTATAATTATTTTTAAAAATAGCAAAACAGTCGATTATGGTTTCGATGACATTTATACTAATACACAATTAGCCCACAATTGAATAATCATTAATTTAATACAGATGTGAGCATAACATAGTATTATTATTAGGTACTTTAGTCATCAATTTAGTTGTTAAAGTTATATGACGTCTTCACGACTTTCTACTTATTATGTCACAGCCTGAAAATTGAAATTATTTTTAATTGGTTTGTTTAAATTGATGCGCGATGGCATTTTGATGGTTTAAAAACAATTGCTAATGTATAAGTTATACCTAACTCTTAAGTATTCTTTAAATTGTATAAATAAGTAAGACTGCTACTTTATTTATTCGGCACTTGTAAAATAATGTTATTTCCAATTTGTATGAAAAACATAATTTAAATAAAGTTTTAATCTAACATTGTATCTACACTTGCATTTGTTGTTAAATTTAAAAATATAATTTTTGACTTAAAATATAAATAAATAGTTTATCATAAATGCTTCAGTTATCATAAGAAATATTTAAAAAAATATACCTAAAGATATTCATTATAATAATGCATTATGCCACTATTCACCACGTCGAATTACATATTATAACATAAATTAATTCAACCTAATCATTTCTTAACATAAAAGTAGCAATAAAATGATTTGTTCAACAATATATGTGTATTCTTATTTCTAAATTAAAAAAATTTTTTTTTTTTATTGTTTCCTGTATTATACATTGCGTATTAAATTTCATATAATTTTGTATTTATGAGTTGAATTCGAGTTTTCTTAGTACGTAAAATAGTGGTTCTGTGTAAGTATCGAAATAATTCAAAATTCAGGATGATAATGAATACATAAAAACGATTTTCACTTTTGGTTATTTAACGTAGTTTTTCTACGAAGTCAATAAGAAAAAACATTAAATAAAAATTGAACATTGGTATTATAAACGAATAAATTACAACATTTGAAGATATTACATGTACCTACTCATTTATTTATCCGTAGATTATAAGTATCTGTATTAATATTTGTTATATGATAATAATTCAATGTGTTTTATTATCATCCATTCAACGACGGGGAAATAATATCAACAGTAATAATAATAATAATAATAATAATAATAATAAAAAGCAGGCATGCAGAATCGTCTTTCACAAATGCCGTCACGTTTTGTAACACATCAACACTAACCTACCGACTACCGCATATCATATTATTATTAGTGTCATTGTACGTTGATGCGTATTTAGAGCCACACATGATGAGTGACATAAATCTAAATTAAACTTTTTTTTTTTTTATTAAAAATGTAATAATCATGATTATAAGTCACAACGTTTTTTAAATTGTTTTTGTCTTAGTTTTGTTTTTATGATACGAATACGTGTATACTATTATTCTATTACGCACAACAAAAGTTGAAACAAATTAATGTACCAATGTATTAAAGTAAATAAAAATTTGTATAAAAAAAATATATTATGCTCCATTATAGTTGAATGTTATTATATGTGTTTTCGATTAAATACATTATAAATACCTATACTAATAATTACCGATTTTTCAGAAATATAGTGCAAATACTCAAATTACACAATGTAAAATCTCACAAATTTACTAAAATCATAAGTTTTCAATGTAAATATAACGGTTAAAAAACAAAACATTTTAATTATAAATTTTCATTGATAGATGATTTACGTGACGGAGTGAATTATTCATGTCGACGTGATGGACGCACTTAATGCATAACTATCATATCCAAACATCCTTTGATGATCGCTTAGGCTGTGCTTACCGCAATCGGACCATATAGCTTTAGAACTTCACTGGATTTCGTTGATTAATAATTTCTTTGCAACAAATTTCCATACATATCTGTCTACAAATTCCACAGTTGTGATAGTGAGGTTCTTTAAACCTCGGAAACCTTAAGACATTATTTAAATTTTTTAAGTACTATTGTGCTTTGTATGCTTATACAAAGTTAATAAAGTTATTAAAGTTTAAAAAAGTTATTTAAATAATCTAAGGCAAAATATACATATTTTTTTAAAATTTGCATGTGGAATTGCTATGATTTTGCGGTTATCGTTTAGGTTTTTGGTACTAAAATGATAACGTACTTTCCACAAGATATCAATAGTCTTACAATTTTTGACTTTCACATATTTTCTTAAAGTCTGCACACCACGTGTCACATTGTTATTACTCTCTGCAGTATGTGATATGTTTTCTATCATTTTTACAACCCATATATCTGCTGCTCAAAACATTCATAAAACTTAAAATTACAGTTTAATAATTGCTTGTATTTATATCGACTTACGTAATTTGGAATGATAGTGTATGAAGGGGTTTACTAGTAAGGAGTACTGACGATGACGACCCTCGTCAACCCGTCGTCACATTTCGATTTTATTTTTATATTTATATATATATATATATATATTATATTTTCCACTTTATTCAGACACCCTATAAGGTCGTTGGGGGTGTTTTATAATAAATTGGAAGACAACGTTTATAATTGCGATATCATTTTGCTCGAACTTCACAATTTGTCGTACATTTTATGTGTTGAAGCTGTAAGAATGCCGGTATCGTCGTTTACATATAAATTATTTTTTGTTTTTATTATAATTACATTTTTTCGTGGAATAAAGCTTAGCATCTAACCTCACACCATATTATCCGTGTTCAAGAACGATTTTTAATTGATTTAATTCTGTGTGTTCATATAATATTATATAGTTATACTTCGCAGAACGTCCATGAACCTGCAAAAGATAGTAGTGTAAGACCGTCGTCGTCGTCCCACTATTGTTTTCAATTCCCATTTGGGGCTGGTGGCCTTGAGAAACTGGCCACAATATTCCTTCTTAATCTTGTAAGCGCTTAACTCTTAACGACACTCCGGGGTGCACCGTTGCTCCCTTTTAGTAATCAAATGGCTCCCCTTCATGCACTTTATGCACAATAATATTAATATGTCGTTCTCATTATTCAGCCCGCCATCATATTCTCTATTATTTTAAAATATATACTTGAAGAAAACCCGTGGATCCTACCAGTTTCATCAGTTTCCTTTATGAAAAAAAAAAAATGTATAATAGTTTTTTGCTTACGTATTGTTTACCAGGATTTTAACTTTTTTTCATGCGAGGGGGAGGGGGTGCTAAATAGTTAGTTTTTGTGAAATACTTAGGAACGATGGTAGAAAATAATTGTGGTTTTGAGGATGACATTAGAAATAGTATTATATAAGAATGGATAAAGTGGAAAGAGAAGCGTCAGGTATTTTGTGTGATAATAGAATTCTGCTTGAAAAAAGAATAAGAATAAGAAAAAAATTCATTAGAGGTAGTGTAAGAGTGATATCAGTTGTAGACAAAATGGTTAAGATGGCTTGGGTCATGTTGTGGGAAGAAGTATTTCAGAGGAAGTAATTTAAGGTGGCTATGGAAATAAATGTAGAAGGAAAGAGAGAGAGAGAGAGAGAGAGAGATGAAGACCGAACAAGAGATGGACAGAATAAAGAATGACACAAAAATAGGTGGTCAGAATAAAAAAGAGATGGGAGGGGTGACAGAGCATTACGGAGGTGTATGATTAAGGACTGCAGACTTTGATATTTTGGAATAAAAGGCGAAACAAAATACTAATAATAATAAGCGAAGTCATAAGCCACAATTTTGTCATGTCACTAAATATCAGTCGAAGATATATATATATATTCAAATTAATTAGCAGGTTTTCAATATTTCACAGAATAGTTTTATGAAAGTAACGATAGGTAACTATATTAAATAATAATAGTTTATAAATTAGCACGCCCATTCTACGGAATCAGCATATTCAATTTTATTTTAGTGACTCTACTGAAGAGTTGAGGCGCCAAACTCTGAACTGCCTTGATCCTTAATCAACGCGATCCAACAACGAGGAACAATCGTCCCAACTACTCCCAAAAAATCTATACTCGATAAGCACGAATAAAATGTATGACGAGTATGTGTATTATACACCAAGTCACTGATTTCAGTTAGATAGGAAATGAAACCAGGACAAAATATCTAGGTACTAAATCTGTCATCTGAATATAATATATTAAACAGGATAGAACATACTGCATATTATATTATAATATATACAATAAAGACGTTTTGGATACTTGATCTTTGTAATCCTGCCGACCTTCATATATTTCTATGCTGATTTATGCAGGAATTATAAGTATATAAGCACATGCACACGCACAATATTCTATACGATAAAAGTCAGGTACTGTAACTGGATGGCGGGCATATTTTGACTCGATTGCAATGATAAATGGTGGATTATATATGTGTGTACATTTCTGCTTAATTTGTTCATCGGTTTCGCCGCTTTTTGCGATATTCACTAAAACAACCACTTCAGGATATTCCGAAAAATCGACCTCTGTAAAGTACAAAACATGTTCAACTTCCAATCTACATATCACATAGGTTAGGTAGACTATATTATTATATAGACAATAGGGGTTACTAGTGTAAAACTTTTCGACCTTTTTCACTGTCCCAAAAATCGTTTTAGGTAAACACAAATAAAATAAAGCAAACATCACTGGAAAACCTACAGGCTATTTCAGATTTCAGAATATCTGAAACAAAAATACATCTTTCTGAACATCGTTAATTTGTTGATAATAGATGATGGCTAAAAAACAAAATGCTTTAGTCCAAAATATAAGGTCATATTATACATTCAGTCAAGTACTCATTATAAAATGGTGCGTTTGAATCACCTAATGTTTCATTTTAGAAGACGGTTAGGTAAAAAAAAATTGACGTATATCGATTAAAATTAATATTTTAAAAAAAAAACACTTACTTACACATCGTTAACACATGTTTATTGCAATATTATATTCGTTTTTATTGGGCTATGAGCATAGTACAATAAAATAATTGGTATAGATTGCCATATAATATTACGGTAATACGCCAATACGGTATACGACCACCAAAATTCACGTGACGGGCCGATATCGTTCTTTATGCGTGTACTGTGTATAATGTATATTATATGTATATACATATTTTATAATATTATGAGCAACTATGTCGCACAACTTGAATTCGACCACGCCATCCGTAAATTATATCATAATGTATTTTAGCCAAGAGATAATACTAAATTTCAAGACATGCAAAATCGACCCCTTCCCCCCTTGATCCTGGAACCATAACTAAGTATATTATATCTTTTGTACGTAAAAAAAAAAGCGTCGTACAAATACAGATATTGTTAACGAAAAACTCTTACACAAACACAATGAGTAGCACGAACGCAAAACACAGTAATTATTCACAAATACGTTGGTAGTTATGAATTGACCGCTGTAAACTTAAGAAAAATATTAACTTTAGATAGTAAAATATCGCTATCGAATGATAATTTATTACCAAATGGTTGGTGATTTACGGCACTGCAATTAACGAACGTGGATTGCAATAAATTTGCCGCGATAATATAATTTTATATTTATATATGAAATTAGTGAAAACAAAACGAATTCGACTATTTGAATCTATACAGTTATTTAGGTGTACGATTATTAGAGTGGATACAAAATATATTATAATAAGTAAATTGCTCGCCGCGAAAAAAATATCTTGTGTTATTGGTAGAGTGTGTAACTTAACTTAAAATTAAATCTAATCAATTAAAATGTTGCACTGAATTTGTTTAGATTGTAATGCATTTATAATAATTTTTAGTACATTTTTCGGGATTCGTAGCGATTTTTTTTAAGATTTTTTAGTACATTAAATTAACAGCCTTTGTAATAATTAATAAACAACAATAATGAACGTTGGACAGTGCGCGTGTTGATGGCATGTGTATATAGTTACAGTTATAATATAAATCGTTCATCATTGATAATAATAATAATAATAATAAATATATTTATAACCGGCGCAAACCTACTCCAAACCATCTGAATTTTATGTAGTGGGGGAGAAGTTATGCATAAATATAATATAATATTTGTACAAAGTCGATAATAATAATAATAATAAGTGCATTATGGCGCGGGAACAAGTATAAGTGTTATGGGGTATCCGATCGTTTCAGTGAATGGTATTTCGGTGAAAAGACCCTTTGGTGAACGTCAATTTGGAAGAAGTGCATTTATTTTGTTATTTAATTAATTTTTTTATTGGTTTCATATTACAATAGTCAAACTCTATAATCAAATAATAAAAAAAATGAATTACCAACTACAAAGTTATACGTGTATCCTATATTCCTATGTGCCATCGTTAAAACTAAATGAGCCTATTAAAGGTAGGTACGAAAATATAATAATTAAAAACGATGGGTATTTAAATTTCGAATTCTATATTATTTGCCAAACTTATTCGATTATCCAATATAAATATTAAATAACTTCTTTCATTATCATTGATACAATTTTCCACTAGCTTTCATTATAGCTGCAGTAATAACTAATAGCAATGACTCATTTAGTTTAAATATCATCATTGGAGATTGTTGAACTGCACTCTTTATCCGGACAAAAATGATTGAATTGTACTCGATCCAAACATTCCATAGAATTTATAAATATTAACTTTAACATTTATGTATATAGATTAGCGGTTCCCAACCTTATTAGTTGTGCAGACTATCAGTTTCGTAAGAAAAATAAGTTAAAGCCAATTTACTTAGTAAACAGGTAAAATATAAACATATACAAATAGACAGGTTATTATTAATTACCTAATCTAACCAATAATAATATAGACGTTTATAAAAACATATAAAAATGTCGATGTTGATACCAATTGGAATAGATTAAAATTTACCGACCCTTGGCTAAGACACATGTCCAGAGTTTGTGGTCTAGTACCACGTTGCCCAAGGCCCAAGGGTTGGGAACCGCTGATATATATTATAATAAAAACAATATACATAATAAGATAGGTTTTAAATTTCAAACTATTCTTCCGATAGTCAACTCATATATGATAATAAAATGTAGGTTTTATGTAAGTTGTGATTAGGACGAGTGCAATTCTACCTTATTGATGAAATTAAATTATTTGAAGAAATTTGTAATCAATGTTTTCCTATGAAATCGTAGAAAATATCTTGACATGGGTAGATAGAGAAAAAAATTTAGCGCGATTCGTGCGTCTCGTCGAATGATCATTATAATTAAGGCGTTGACGGGCAGGTCTTGGCACCACTGGGGGTTTTGTTTTTTGTTTAAACAAACTCCACATCATCACTGTACCACGTGTTGCACGACCGTGCGTTTACAGTTTGTCAGAAATAAAATCATAAATTTACACGCCACGGAACTGCGAAAGCGTTCGACGTGATTTAATATTATACGAGTTTTTCGGAGGCGTCCGACCGCGATCGTTTTTAGCGTTTTCCGTTCGGAATATAATATCATGTAGACGTGAAGTACACACTCGCTGTAGCGTTTACCACAACAGACTATACGGCACTGTTGTTATTATTATACACTACGCGAGGCAGCGGCTGTCATTATAATATTATATAATATAATATATCATCCGAGCATGAGCGCGACACACTTGTTCAGCTGCTGCACGTATAATAATAATAATATTATGACTGTGTGCTTGTGATTTCCCGGCCAACTGCCATTGACCCGTGTCGAGCTACAATAGGGCTCAATTGGCCCAAAACTCTGGGAGTTAAAATCCAGGGCTGGAAATCAAAATTAAATTTTTCTATTTTAAATTTAATATGGCTTATAGGCATTAGTTGTTTTCTGATTACGATATAAAATGATATATTGATTTTCAATTAGTTTTTAAACATACATTTTTTTTTTCGATTTCGAGTATTACTTTTGCATTTTTACGATCTTAATTTTGAGTTTTGCCTACTAAAAACCGTTCATTTGTGCGTTTTATATAATATAAATGTTAAACGATCATAAGAAAGCGAAATATTAGTTATTACTTATAACCTACAACTGAACAATATTACAGATTGTTAAAAGTGTTAATTAAATTTAAAATTTTAAATTGGTATGCATATAAACAATTATTAAAATAAATATTAATTAAAACAATTATTATTTTAATATAAAATATCAATTTTATTTTTTTTTAATTTCGATATAAACTTTCAATACCTATCATTAAAAAAATTTCGATTTTGATACCTTTTACTTTTGATTTCTAAGAATTTAACGATTTTTTTAAATATTTAAAATCAATTTCAAGCTCAGGCTATATCTGAGTCTTAAGAAGAAGGAGGGCGAATTTAAAATTCACATTGGTCTAAACTTGAGAGTATGGATACGGGGTTAAACTCCAAACATTATTAGTGTAGGGAATTTTAATGTGGTTATGATAAAATATAAAGTTGTATGAATTAATATAAAGTAACGACAGCTCCAAGGGAGAGGCTGTAAAATATTATATTTTTATTAATCTCACAGTAAATTTGTAGATATAAATTTAATAGAAAAAAATTGCAAACATTGTATCGTTGTTAGAAAGTTAGAACGTTTAGTTTTGCTAGCATTTTTGATAAATAAATTTAAAGCACATGTCACTTATTTGTACATCGAGTCGGTATGAAACCAACAGTTATGACGATGGACATTATAATTATATGATGATAGTACATTTATACATAAGGTATGATTGATCCGATAGAGCTATAATTCTATTATAAACGTTATAATGTTCCCGATGTTTTATGATTTGGTAATTACTGAAAAAACTATATTATTGTGGACTGTGCGACTAATAACGATATATAGTTGTATTCAAAAAAAAAAAAGAACGGATAATTCTAATACTTCTTAGTAGATTGCATTTTAAAGGACTACATTGCTTCCTTATGGAGGATAGGAGTAGATTTAAGTATGTGGTGATCCCTAAATGGAATATATTTTGAGTGGGCTCAAATAAATAAACAAGACAGTATATTTAATATTTTAAACTTACTACTTATTTAATTCACTTAGTAATAAATTACGAAAATCATCAAATCTAGTAAGTTGCATTATAAAAATATAAATTGCCTAAACCTAAGTGCGACTTAAATTCGTAAAAAAAAATAAAATAAAATACCTGAAAGTTTTCTAAATTTTATTTTTACGAAATAATTTTTCTTAAAATATTAAACAATACAGTTATACAAAAAATACGAAAATACCAACTATGTTATTGGTAAAAATTTAATTTTAAATAGAAAATTAAGTATAATATTAAGTTTTATATAACATATTTTTTGATATTTGTGAATTTTAATTAAATGGGTACGCTTTTCTGTATTACAGAACTGTGGAGGGCCGCCCCTGGACTGCTGTTCACTGAGCAGTCCCCCCCCCCTCAATCCAGTACTTATAGTAGATATGGGACTGACAGTAAGTTGGGAGGTGTTCTTCCGTAAGTGATATTTGTTTACCAATTATGCATTTGAATATAGTATTCAACAGTTATATTATTTATATAGTAAAGTACATACGGTACAACACCACACCGCGGCGATATTCACACATACTTACATACCATACATACGTTTATTTATATATATATAGCTGTGGAACGATTTCGCTCGAACTATATATATGGCACGCACCATACGCGTGCCGTGTATATTCGGTTCAGCGCTCCGATTCAACCTCGCACACCCATCACATATCTATACATGTATAGTTCAGACTCGCCGCCGGGTGCGCTAAACGACCCGTGGCCGTTTTTTATATTTATTTTGTTTCGTCTAGGTACTATTATTATTTTTATTTTATTTTTATTCTCCGTATATACCATACGATTATATTACGATATATAATATGATATATAGTGTCGTTGTACTATTATATAATTTAAGTCTCTCTCTCTCTCTCTCTCTCTCTCTCTCTCTCTCTCTCTCTCTTTCTTTCTCTCTCTCTTTCTTTCTCATTCACTACTCATTTCCGTTCTCCGTCTCAAACGGTGTAGGGGGTTATATAGGACTATAGGTGCAGGCGACGACGTCTCTTCGAAAAACGCAGTTTCGATAAGGCGCGAGCGCTCGCACACGAAATCGTTTATTTCGCGTCCCTATATAATATATGGTTAAATATATGGTTTATTATAAGTGGCACGCACGTTTTCATATCGTTTTATATAATATAAAGGTCATTGATGTTGAGATAATATATACGCAGGTATACATATTATTATATTGCTCAGTGCACACCCGACCCCTAGTCGCACATAATTCATATCGTGGATCTCGCACGGCAAATACAGATCGCGATAATATGGTTTTTATTTTCTTCCCAATGTTATGTATAATATATGTAGGTGCCTATGAGACAAAGGAGTATGACGACGAGAGCAGACGTATTTTATTAAGCCGGAATGCAGGATCGTACTGAATTCTTAACAAATAGCGTGTTATGAGAATAATAAAAAAAAAACAGTGAACATGTTTTATAATATAATACTCATTCAAATAATTAATGTCTAAAAATTATTTTTACAATCTCTATAGGGTAACTATAAAATAAAAAAAAAAAAAAAGGAAAATTAGGTAATCGCCCTGCATTATAGAAGAATCGGTTATACCTCCTAATTGAGTAAGCACTTTAATGGACGTGTTATTTTCATTCATTGAATAATCGTTGTATTTATACAGTAAAAATACGGTTCTGAGCGAAGACCGTCTTGCTTTTTGGTAACCAATGTTATTAAGTGATTATTTTAATAATAATATTACAATTTAAACAAATGTTTGTAATTTTCCCGATTATTTTAAAAAGTACTTTAGAATTTTTAATTTTGACTCTTAAAAGAACAAACTATGGATCCGATTTGCTACTAAAAACTTCCATCGAAGATATGGCCAGACCATTTTTCCAATAAGAAAATGTGTCTTCAGACACTAAAATAAAAAAACACATATCATATTGTAAAATCATAAATTCATCGTTTCGTTTAGAATCTAATAATAAGAAATGATATTACACTAGCTGTATCACCTGACTTCGCTCGAGAAAAATGAACAGTTACAAATTATAACACTCATTCGGGTTTTTTTATTAAGAATGTACCTCAGTTAATGAATATGTCGGTGTCCGTGTATCTCGCTTTATTGACAAATCTGTCTGAGGTGGACAATCGCGAATTGGATACAACACTTGATATATTTCTGGTGTATTTCAATTTAAGTATAATTGCTTTATGAGCGAACAGTATAATTACGCTCGTGAAAAAAATAAAACATTTTTAAAATATAGCACTTGTTATATTATTGTTAGTACAGTAGTTTACATGGTATGCAATCAAACATAAAAAAATATATTTAAAAAAAATGTTTGTTAGGCACCATACATTAGATGTGGTTTAAATTACTCTATCAATAATCGCGGTATAACTAAAAAACAATCATTGACAATGTCGTCAAAATTAGTAGAATACTTTTTGAGTCTACAAACTACAACCATACACACTTTGTCTTTTATTTATATAGATTATGTTTATTTCTGTTATTAAATTTTATAGTTATTGATTGTAGTTGATGTGAACGTGTGGTCAAAATTGTTAACAATAGATATTTGTTCAAACTCTGGAAAAATTTGATACATAAAATATTGAATAAAATTAAAATGGTCGAAAATTATTTAGGTATAATTGTAAAAGCACTATTAGTTCGATAACTGATTTTGAACAACATTTTTTTTATTGGAGGTTAAACATATTATGCGGTTGCTTAGAATAATATTGTCAGACATCCGTAACAGACGTAACCGTAAAACACCAATCGTCATCGTCATCGTCAGTGTTTACGCGTATTAATTTCAAAAAAAAAAAAATAGTGATAAAAGATGACAAATTGTTGTAGCGATTACCTACTATAGAATATATAGAATTATATGTTTTATTCTCTCGATACCTATAGTATGTTAATATACAATGCACTCTATCCGAGGAGAGGATCGACGACGACGGTCTCGGGTCTGTTTAATAATGTGATGCGTTTGTGTGCATTGTAGAGGTATAATAATATATATATATATATATATAATGTATCGCAGCAGTTATTGTTGCAGCAGTGTACGGCCAAATCCGTGGTAGTGAGGATTGGGGCGATAAAACCGACTTTATTATTAATTTTACGTTCAAGCCACCGGAACAATCGCTGACACAGCTTCCCCGGACCCGGCCGACCGCATAACGCTGTCGATATAATATGTGTGTGTGTGTGTGTTATATAGTGTGGTTAGGCGGTGGCTAGGGTGGTAACAGTGTAGGGGTAACCGTGGTCCACCGGGATGCACGGTGGTGGACTAGCACGCGACGACGAGTATTATATGGGTTAGGTATACTATTACGACAACAACAATCCGGACGAGAGAATATAATAATATTATTATATAGATGTATAATACGAGCAAGCCAGCGTATACATACGAGTGCTAGAGTGAGTATATTATACATTATATTTGAAGAAGCGGCGAGTGGATAGGGGATGGTGGGGGGGGGGCGGTGGTAGCTTAAACGGTTCGCGTGTTTTAATAGATCCCGTCCGGCAAAACCGATTTACTCGCCGGAAAAAATTGTATTTCTTTTTTTAATATTTTTTTGCCTCTTTTCATTTTTTCGCTATTCAACCGTAATTTGACAGAATTTTGGTTTTTATTTTGCTCGTAGTTCGGCGTGTATCGACGGTACTTTTTTATAAAATAAAATATGATATTATGGGTAGTATCAATAATAATAATAATCATACTTCGCATACGTCGCACCTCATCTGATCGATCCTTCGCACATTAAAGAGCTTGTTTCATTACAGATATATTTGTTTTTTTTTTTTTTTGTTATATATATATATATATATATATAACATGATAATCTGTTTATATGGCTACACTAAATTGCATAATCAATGTTAGTATTTTTTTAAAAATCTGATTTTTATTATTTTTTTTATCACAGAAGTGTTTTGATATTTTACATTGTTTTGATGATATGACCTACTATGGTAAAAATGTTATTACACAAATAAAAAGTATTGAATAAATATATACATTTTTTTTATTAACTAATATTAATTAAAAAGTTCAAACGAAAGAAAAGTAAAATGGTTGCAAGGTGTGCCCGTCATACCGCAAAAATTGTTGTCCACTCATAAACAATTAAAATAATCAATAAAAAAAAAATTACTAGTCATATCATCGTATAAAATAATAATATAACGAGAAATAGTCAAATATTTGATTTTATTTTGCAAAAATGTAATTATTATAGGTACTTAAAATTTTGCATTAAAAAATCTTTCATTTTTTTTTCCAAAAATGACAATATCCTACTTATTAATGCATCATCAAAGTGCAAGTAAGCGAATCATGACGTATATTATATAGGTATTAGGTACATGTACGGCGTGTATGATATACAGTATATATATATATATATATATATATATATATATATATTAATGCAATGCGTAAAGCATATAATATATTATTTGTATTAAACGATGTGAACAAAGAGGAGAAGATAGGAGAAATAGTAAAAGAAAGACACAAACAACACCGTTCTGAGCATTGAGTATAAAGTACTTGATGACATCAGAAGATATATAATTATGAATTATTATATGCAACTACATCGTAATGGATGGCACCTTTATCAGGTTTCACAGAAAATCACTATTTTTTTTTTCACTCAATTTTAATAATAAAATACAGGTACCTACTCTCTGTATGAACTGCTTTTGAGTGGTGCACACGTGCATTGATGTATTAATATCTAGCACTATTTTTTATTTTTATTATTAATTCGTAAAATATTTTGGACTAAAATTGTTCGTTATAATATAGTGGTATGTATACTAAAATCTTTTTCTAAAAATGAAACTTTTAAAATAACATTACTTTCACTTATGATGTTATAGTATAATTTAAAATTAGAATACATGGATAAAATTTAAAACATTACAGTGACGATAAACCTCATTCAAAGATTTCATTAAATTTAATATTGAATTATTCAAGTTAATGTAATTACTAATTACTATATGATATTATTATACTACAATAATTGTACCTATAAATAAAATGAATTTTATAATTTAATCCATGGTAGTCATATTATGCCTCATAGGTAATTAATTTAAAATGTAAATCCAAATAAGTGCTTTTAAACTTAAAAAAACATTTTCTTCGTAATAAATAACGATCTATAAATGATAAATTTAATTAAGCATTGGAGTAAATATAAATTTAGTGATATAGATAATTGATTGTATATCATATTTATTTATGTAGGATGATTTTTTAAAAGGTAAACGCTAATTTTCTCTAAAACTATTTACGGTTTTGGAAATATTTTCACACAAAACAGCATTATTTTTTTTTTATTTTTGTACATAACGAAAATCCCTGAATAGTGAACATACTCTTAAATTTCAATATTGGACATTTTAAAATTCCCAGAATAAGACATAAGTATATACGTGGAATAACAGCCATCTTAATATAATATAACTCCTAATAACGCAAATGACTTACCGAGTAATTTTAATTCCCCCATCGTGACCACAATATAGATAGGTATATAACTTGTATTGGTTTTGTATATTTATGTAATGTAAATATTTTAAAATAACTAATTTTAAATCATGATTATTCGATGTTGGAAATCGTATAAAGTATTATAGAATCTAAAAATATTTACGTTTTAAAAAGATATAACTTTTATACAAGATAAATTATTTATTTATTTTAAATTAATTGCCAGTGATATAACCATAACGTTTTAAAGTATAAAACAAATAGTTTGAAATTTAACGTACAGTAATTTACAGCTTCAGTACTTTTTGTAAATAAAAAAAAATATTTTTCTTTAATAAATTAAAATGAATTCTAATTATTTCAATTGAAACTATTAATGATTACTAAAATAATAATGAACTTTGGAGAAACGTAGCTAATAAAGTAGGTAACGAACAAAATTTAGCGATTTTACCATCAATATTAAAAAAAAAAAAAAACAATATATACCTGAATCAATTGAATATAAAGGATGATTTAAAATGTATATTACGGTCAATTCATTGATTCAAAATAGAGAAAAATGTATGATGCAAAATATTTTGATTTAGAATCATTTAAAATGATTTGTATATTTTATAATTTTATATTTTAGAGGGATTTTGGACGGTCAACTTTAGACATATATATGTGTGTATCAAGCATAGTGTTTTGTATTAGTTAATGCCGTTCAAATACTGAAATATATTTTAAAAATGTCTTCATATTATGTTTGCAAAAAAAGTATAGATTCCCATTTGCGTTTCTAAAGTTGACCCCCAAAAACCCCCAAATATATTGTAAAAAATTATAAAATATACAAATCATTTTAGATTTTTCTAAATCAAAAAACTTTTGTATCATATATTTTTCTATATTTTAAATATTTATATGATAAAATGGCTGTAACATATATATTGAATCTTTTATATAGTTGTTTCCGTTAAAAAAAAATAAAGTCAATTTTGTTGATGGCACAACTACTTGTTTAAAAATATTTAAATTTTTATAGATCAACTATTCGTTGAAAATAATGGAACACGTCTCTTTTTTTTTTAATCTTATATTATTAATCCATAATAGTTTTTAAAAAAAAAACTACTCGTACAGCAATGCTTATGTAATAACATTATAGAAAATAGGATCGTATTTACTCGTACAGTGAGACACACGTACACGAATATACTCTATAAAATATTGCACGACAGTCGGAAAAAACGGACAAGCCACACGGGTCGTGCAGCTGCTGACATTGTACATTTTAATATATAAAATTATTATGTTAGTTGATGCCAGAAGATTGCACGAGTCGCGCTCATGAAACGGATTCACTTGGTAGTCAGGTATATTCCGCCTTAGGACCTATGCTATTTGACCGTTGCAGGTTTTTATAAAAACACTTTATATGTTACGCCTACAACAGTTATAAATGCCCGTACATATAATGCAGGTGAATTCTACTCGGCCAGGTTTATAAACGTGATACAAATATTTAATTGCGAGGAAAACAATAATATCTGGCTGTATAAAATACACATATTATTACACAGTGTGATACGATTTAAGGTAACACAAAATATTTCGCAGGTTAACCTTTAATTTGATTCTGGTTTTTTTTTAGTACATAAATAAAGATTTAATATAACGCTGATTTTTAAAAATTAAAATGTTTAACCTTGCGCAGAAAAACAAACATTTTTGAATTTTTTTGAATTAAAAATGCCGATTTAAGTGTTCGATTGGTAAAATAAGTAAAAAATATAATACAAGGTTTCTCATATGTTTTTATCAAAAATATTAAGGATATTTATGCATGTTTTTTTATTTTATTGAAATTTTAAGTTGATATTTGGACGCAATTAGATAGACATTACCTTTTTATCATAACGAATAATAATTTCAATTATTTTGTTTTTATTCAAAAATATTATTCGTGGGCAATCGACATTTTTACGTATATTATTATAATATTTTACATATGAAAAGACATTTTCATTACATTTAGGTTAGTTTTAAGCTTTTGACTATTTATACCACGAACCTATGTATACTGTTCTATGATAAGACAATATTTACTCAAAAGTTAATAACAATAATAAATCATATAAATACATACTATTATAATAATTAATAATATAATAAATGCAATGTTTTCCGCAAAAATTAAATCAATCTACTGCAGTACTAATAGTAAAATAGATAACTTAATTAGCAATACCAAAAAACCTATCAATAAGAATACTAAGTTTTCGGAATTGTTTTTCGTACGCAATGATTTATCATTAAAATCAAAATAAACACATATATTACAGCGACTCCCACAATGCCGAAATACACTCTACACCTACTATACAGCAGAGTGATGGTTAATATCCTCCCTATATCCTCCCTTTCATATTTTGTTTTCTAACCAGGTTTAACGAGTGGCCTTAGAGCCTGATGTGTATTGTATATAATAGTGGTTGTATCGGTCTGCGGGATAGTATAGTATAATAGTAGTGATCTGAAATAGTTGGTAGAAATGGAAACGAATAATAGTCTTAAGTGTCGTACTTTTCCGAAAAAGAAACATTATATAGTTTATCAATGTTGACTTATATGTTTTTTCAATTTTTTTTTTTTAATTTCTTTTTACTGCAAACCCATTATTTATAACTGACGCGAGTCTGAACAGTTATATCGTGTTTGAACTTTGTTTCAGTCTGGTGAAAACAACAAAAATGTTAAAATATGTTATTTTGTTAAACAAAAGTTTTTTTTTATCATCTCGACATTGCTGCTGGAGAAACAACCAAAACTGAAGAAATAGTAATGCTATTTTTTTGCGCGTAAAACATTTATTTGAGGTTTTAAACACGGGCCATGCATGCAGTTTTCCGTAAATCGACAATTAATTTTACTTGTGTACAAATAATAAGTCTGAATAAAAGGTTTGTAGAAAAAAAAATTGTATGATTCTAATAAAATATACCTGTTATGAAAAAAAATAAACTAAGAACCCATAAGAATTTATACCATACAATAATGGCGATTCAATATTATTTTTAAAACAGAAATATTATCGGTCGAATACACTATTGAAAAACTAGAGATACGATGAAAACGTTTCAAGTAAGTTATTATAAAATACAACCAATAAACATACCGAGGTTTCAGACAAGTGAAAATAGTACATGCTGAATCATAAAAAAAAAAAATAAACAATATCAAACAAATAAATAAAGGGGATTCTATTCATGTGAATTTGTTCACCCTAATGGAAAATCTGTGGTGCTGATTCGTTGAATTTTTGCAAAGACGTCTAAATAATTGATCCGGTAGGTTTTATAAAGAACGAAAAACGAACGATTTTTGGTCTGAAAGGCTTATAAAATTTTTTCGATTTATGAAGTGTGACATTACGTTTTTGGTGCGGATTGCTACGCAATTTATTATTATTATTATTATTTATGTTTGAACTATTTAATGTTACCATATATGTAAGTACACGTATGAACAGATTAGGAAATGATTGATATTATAAAAGAAATTATGTCAAATAAAAATTTTTAAAAAAAAGGTAACTTACTCTGTTATATAGTATTTTTCGAATGCCGAATATATCTTATCATTGAATAAAGCAGGTTTTGAAAAAATGCCCAATTTATCCTATTTTTTTTTGTTTTTTCTAATTATTTTAAAAAGTTTTAAGAATTTAACCTCCATTTCCTCAAAAAAATAAAAAATATAATCTGTTACACCCAATGTCTACCGGGAACCAACCTCAAAGTTTAAGATTTTTTTTATTATTTTAAAAGATGATAACAGACACAAAAACACACACACACACACATCATTGATCAAGTCAAAGACACATCATTGTAAAATCAATACATCCATCGCTCCGTTCAGAATCTAAAATACTATGTGTATACCTTATTATCAATTGTGTACACATTGTGTGAGTGCTGAGAAGAACTTATCTTGTTTTAATATAATATCCAGCTAGCTCAACGAACAATCTCTAGAATGATGGTTTTAAATCTTATTTGAAATATATTTGAAACAAACCTATATTTTATTACTTTTACGATTATCAAAAACCTGGTAATTTCCGTAAATTGTGTATTTTTATAAACACTGAGAGATACGAAAAATGTCTGATATATGCCCAAAATAACTGGCGGGACTTTCAATAGTTTCAAGTATACGTTAAAAAACTTGGCTAGATAATTACTTTCACTGCTGTACAAAAAGAGATTTCTTCGAACAATAAAAACACATACATGAGCTCCCCCTCCATACTCCATAAAAAAAAATCTTTTTAAAGTAAAAAATTTCAAACCAATTTAATTACGTATATAATACACAAAGACATTTATGGTGCTGCATACCCAGATATTAGAAATTTCTTCCAACTACAACATTGCATGCAAATAATAATAATAAATTAGGTATAAATTATTATTGTCGTAGTGTCCCCATTTGTGTAATAATATTTGTACAAGTGAGCTTTTGTATGCGATTCGTATGCGATGCTTTTGTTGTTCCGACATTATATTGTTATATTGTCAGCTATAAATAAGTATGCATTTTAATGCAAATAAGACGTATTCGTTAGACGTTATTTTTATCTTATGACACAAGTCAGAAAAACTTTAGAAAGTATGTGTGTACCGTTCTTTTGCAGTAGTTCTTAAAATCTAAACCAAATGCGCATTTATTATGTTTAGAGGGTCGCATTTGCATCACACTTTTTTTCCGAGTCATTAGACTCGTTTGTATTTGAACCACGACTTTTCCGTATAATATTCTTAACAGAGTTGGTATGAGAAAAATTATGCAAACCCGGATCATTAATTATTTGATTTATAAGATCAAAATAAATATCAGTTTGATGGTATATAAATATGAATGAAGAGTAAACTGTTTATTATGTACAAAATACTACTGTAAGAAATTATTTAATATCTGCCGTAAAATTTTGCAAATAATTAAAAATCTATATTATTAGAATTCTTGAAGATTTTTCACTAATTTATTATATTTTCTAATTATTATTATTATTACTAGATTTAACTATAAGCTATGGAGTCTTATTCATATCATTTATTACAATGTTATGGTTATTGATATTCTTATTGTTATTATTATTATTGATGATGATAAAGGTTTGTACTTACGTGATGACTTTAGCTAGTGCATCAAAGACCCTATTCAATTAGAACTTCATAATAATTGAGTTTATTGTTGTTGGTTTAGTGGCATAACATTTATTAGTAATTGTTTTAGTTGATGTTTGTGTACCAATAAGATTCAACAAATTGATGGTTTTAAAACTGAAAATAATTAAGCAATTGTACTATACCACCCAGTTATTGATTTTTCACAAGGTAATTGAAAATGCACATACACCGTGTTGGCCGTTTGCTGAAAATCATGAAATTAAATTTAACTTGGTTAAAACTTAAAGTTCAATGGATTGGATCAAAAAGCAGTGTAATGTATAGTATATGGTGAAGTTATCTATTATTTATTGATGTTAGAAAATATGTTCAGCTTTTCACACACACTATCACGGAACCTCGGCCGATCGGAACCCAAATGAATAGAAATGAATTTTGTGTATACACTGAATCGGAATTCTGGTCAAGGTAGGTATTATCGATTTGTTTTTAGAGGTATGTCTTGTATGTAATTGTTCTGACAGATTTTTGTTCAATTTAATTTTAAAATCGAATGAAATATCTCTGGTATTTCGAATACCCGGCCAGCCCTCGAGCATGAGAAATATAATCTACGTGACGATATCGACTTGGGTATACTCGGTGCATGATTTCGACGAGAATGTTCCTTACTTCATACCCACATTAGATCCCATGATATATAATACCAAACAATTTTTTATTCGACATTTTAATGATTGAGGCTCTAAAATAAAGGTACACTTGTACCGAAATTCAAATCGTAGTTTTCCAAGACCTAAGTGTAATTACAAATAATTGTTAAACTATAAATAATAAAGTAAAAAACAATTTTGAAGTCTACATTTGGACCTTGGGTGCTAAGGTGACTTAAGTCCATGTATCTTATGGTTTAAAACGTATTGTTTTTTTTAAACGCATTTCGATGTAAAATTATAATCACACGGCGTTTTACATAGGCAAAATAGGTACACCACTGTTATGTGTTAATTTTTCTGGTGTCTTGTAATATTATTATTATTATTATTATTATTATTATGAACTAATAATTCTATATAATATATTAATATACAGGGACAAACTCAGGTTGGGGGGAGGGGGGGGTTAAAACACTCCTCTCACTACTAAAATCTTTTCCTGTGAACCTCCTGGTAATATATTATTATTTATACGTAATACGATCGACTACTTGGTATAAAAAAATAATAATGACACGCACTACTAGGCCTAAAATCTAAAAAGTTTAATGGCTACTAAATAAAATTCTATTAAATCGTAATAAAATAAAAACAATTTAAAATACTATTGCAATATTTATTTTTATTTTTTTCATTTAACCCTCGGCATCATGGAAATTGGGGAGTTCATTGTTTTTACGAAATATTCTACATTATTGCTGATACTTTTTTAAAGTATCTATATATAATTGAATATATATATATATATATATATATATATATGGACGTCTGTCTGTCTGTCTGTCTTTTATGCATTCCCGAACCGTTCAATCGATTGCGATTACATTTGGGACAGAGATAGATTAAACCTCTGGGAAGAAGATAGGCTAATTTAAAAGAGTAGAGGTTCAACACCGGAGATGCTCACACAGGGATTTTGAAATTTACAATGACAATATTTGTTTATAAATGGTTGCTATTGATAACCATGATTGCTATGGTATCACTTTATATTTTTAAGATTGTCAATGGTTACATATTTTATAACTAATATAATTAGTAAGAACATATCATATACATATTTTTGCAAATAAATTTATATAAAAAAACAAATTTTTGGCATGAGCAACCGTCGCAATGTTCCGCAGGTAAATTGCCCACCTGATAATTTACTGCTCGCATATTGTCTGTGATCTAATACAGTGTATTGTCTACCTAGGTGGTTTAGATGCATGTAAATCACTTCAGGTTAATCTTAACTTAATATTTGACTCAGGCAATGCTGGGCGGGACGACTAATATTTTAATAACAATGAAACAATAAAAGATTAAATTATAAATAATAAATAGTTTTGATGATATTAATAGTAGTGACAGTTTACATTATAATATTAGTTTGTTCAATCCGGTTTTCCGAAGGAAGAAATATATGTTGAGTATTGGAAGTTGTGGTCCTAGGTTTTCATTGATGTTCTATGATAATTCGTTTCATTTTCTTGCTTCATGGTATAAGTCTTATCGAAATATTATTATGTTACTATTACATCTATATTTTTTGTTCTGATTATATGAACTAGGTACTCATTTGCACAATAATAATTGCAACAAACTCTGTGCCTTTTCTTTTAATAAAATATTTAACTTATTGATGCAATAGGTAATAGTAGTATCATCTGAGAATACACATTTTATTGCACAGTCTTTGAACATTTTAGACAGATTAAACAAAACGAATAAAACAAATTAAATGGTACTAATACGAAGTAAACGACGCAATATGCATCATATAATATACAATATATATATATATATATATATAGATATTATAAGTATAGCAATTTAAAACATGTTCAAATTTATAAAATAACAAAATTACATCACGTTCTCTTAGTGGGTGATTTTAAATTATTATATCCGAAAAACGGGAAAAGCAATTTAAATTAGACCGGTTGGACAATAAAAGATTGAAAAACTCGAATTGCTGAATAGGTACGTCGATAAATAAAAGATACACGCATAACACGATTTGGACATTATGGCAGATAAGCGTTGTGCGTAAAATGAAATATTATTACAGAATCAATCGGCATAGCAAAACCTTAACGGACAGATAAATCCAGTCTACCGTGAAGCGCACATAGTCGGTTATATTATACGCCTGCAGCAGTTGCATTAAGAACACATATTATTTTAATGTATAGTATAATTTATGTATTATGATATTATAGTGGGAGATATTCAGAGAGATCATTCGGAAAAAGCAAACACACTTGTATACCACGAGCCACAGGATACTTAAAAAAATGTATAATTCTAGTTTCAGAATATGACGGTTCCGGTACGGTTAAACTTATGTTAAATTACATATTAGTGCATACTATGTATAAATATTAAATATACAGTTATGTTTATTTACAGTGAACTTTGTGCATATGCAATAAATAATGACAAATATTTCTAACTTCTCTCTAGTGAGGAATATGTAGCATTCATAAATATATTCATATAAATCCATAATTGAGCTTTACTTCAAGAATCCCCATCCAGTTATTTTTCGTATGTAATATTATTGATTGTAAATATAAATAAAATAGTAAATTTTTTTTTTAAATAATGACGGATATATTTTGAGAATTAAAATAACCTTTAAAAATGAAATGTTCCTGTTCTTTTTTTTAATAAAGGTTTTGGTTCCGGTTTCCCATATATGGTATATAATATATTAGGTTCCGGTTTTAGAGTCAATTTTTTTAGGATTGCCCCAAAGTATTGAACTCAGCAACGGCTCAGATCCGGCAGTTACTTCGCCCCTTCCAAAAATGTTTTTTAGATTTATATAATAAATTATAATTAGTTATTTTGTGCATAGTTTGCAGTTTAATAATTATTTGTTAAAAAAAAAAAGTTCTTGTAAGCATGCAACAGGCACTATCAACCAACAGCTAGATCAGCGGCTCTCAACCTTTTTATATCCAGGTATCACCTACATAGTTTAAACATTTAATGTTCCACTACCATTAATAATATTTTTTTATTTTTGCTCATCAAAAATGTATACGTGTTTTACATGATGAATGGAATTTTATTTTATTAGGAATTACAAAATTATGGCAATATAAGCATTTAATACGCAAAAATAACCATATCTGTCTCAGATTATAACGTCGATATATTATAAAACAAATAATATTTAACGTCAACAAAATGGTTCATTCCAATCGTTTTTATAAAAGAGAATTTTCTTTGCGTACCACAGGCTGAGAAACACTGAGCTAAATCATTTCGCAGAGCACTAATCCGTTGTGCACCGGGCGACCGTACTAATATCTTTTTGATTACCCATTTGCCTATAACACATGGAATTTTAGAGCACAATCAATTTGTGCAGCAGACCTAATTTTAAAGTGCCATCTATAACGACAACTGTTTAAACAATAACGTTCTATACACGACATATTATTTTTCTAGATTTACTTTTATTTTACCATTCTAAAGGTTGAAAAAAAAATTAAGTACACTATAAGTAGGTTTGTATATTTAAAATTCTTTTTTATCGTCATTTCACATATCATTAAAAATATTGTGTACCACCTCTCGCAAAACCTACGAGCCACCACTGCAGGCTTCATGTCCTTGGCATACCCTACACCGGTACGTCACCGCTTTTCATAACTTTCGGTACAATGATGAATTTTCAGATACAAATCGGTACAAACGCGGAGTACTTATGCATATACGGTGACCCGAAATTATTTGTATGAAAATGAGACACGGATACAAGTGCAAGGGTCTAACAATTTATGTGCACGGTGTGCATATTGGCCACACTGAGTTGGATATTTTATTGATAAGTTAATATAAGACGCTAACTTATAATAATTAGTCTGTCGAGTGTCAACCCTGGCGTGCCTTTTTAGATATTGGTATTTTGTTTTAACGAAAGTTCATGTTAATGTACTATATTTTAAATGTGTTATTAATAATAACTAATAAGAAGCACGTGTATGAACACTTAACACAGTACACATGCTTATCGCCTTTACGATTTAATACGGCGTACAATATTTTTCACAAACAATATTGTAGAAAATATCGAGACGATCAAATATAATACATGATATTTAGCATCTGCGATCACTTAGATGTCGAAGAAAGAAAACGATTTATCACTCATTTGTGTAGATCTCTATATAAAGCGCGGTGTGTATAATTTTCGTCTCTTCCACATATTATACGCTTAACATTGTAACGTGAATATTGCATATTATATAGACGTAGAACACTCACCGAGACCACATAAGGGTTGTTTTCACGAGGAAAAAAAACAGTTTTCAAATATAAAATATTACTCGACACGGTAGCAGATACAGGGTGTTCAATTTAATGTAAAATACCATTTCAGAAAAAACTAACGTTTTTGAACATATTCCTTTTACATAATTTCAAGTTGTTATAAAATAATATTTTAGAAAAAAAAATTTTAATTTTTAATTTCATATTCAGAAGCAAAATGTTATTCAAGGTATTTGATCTATAAAAATCAAATTTCGAACAAAAAGTTTATTAGCATATTAAGTATTAAAGTTTTGATGAGCTAATGGACCAACATATTTCAGGATACCATAACATTCTTAAAATACGTTTTGTAAAACATGCCAAACTAAATATATATACTAAACCGATATATGTATATTATATATATTTAAATATAATTATAATAAACAATATGTCTATAGTACATGGTGCAGCGGATGATGTATAGCATTTAAAACAATGTGCATTTATCAAAATATAACAATATAATAATAACATTATACATTATAGGTGCCAATATATTTCGTTACGTACCTATTAGGGGGTATTAAGATATAACAAGATTTAATTTAACTAATATTAAATTTATATAATTACATAAACCGCACTAGTATTGCATCGCTTGTGACAAATATTCTTGACGAATTGTAAAACGTAAAAGTATCAAAATAATAGGCACCGTATTATTATGACCCTATTGTAGCAGCTGTCTATAATGGCCATCACGTTAATTGCAAATAGATGAAAATAAACTTAAACTGCATTAATTATTAATAATTATTTTTATACGCGTTCGTGTTTTATAAGTCTGTTGTGGTTTATTTTGGCGATCAAACAACGATCAAAGCATATTTCTTTTATAAAGATGGTCCTCAGTGACTGGACCATTGGTTGATAGATTTTAATAATTATTTAAATTTTTTTATCATCTTATCAATAATAATATTTGTGACCAATGCAATAATGATAATAATGGTTTTGAATACATGTCTACAGTACATGTTACGATGAGTTATCTTGTTTATTTTTTTTTAATAACTTAAAAACTTGCTTATTGGCAATCACACCTTGCCTTATGTTTGTTGGAAGGATTTGAGGACATTGTTAATTCTAAATAGTAATATCAATATAATATAATATAATATAAAATAGCCAATGTGTATAAAGTTGTGGTTAATTGTCTCAAAAATTACTCGACTGATTTTGACGAAAAATTCAAAGATAGCTCTTATACCCTGTCCGGCAAAAAAAATACATTGTAGTTTGCATCCTCACGCGGCACACTGCTATCGAGACCGGTTCCACTCTCACAGGATGTCGCGTGGGGATGCACAGTTTTAGGGATGTTTTTGTTTTCGTCGGGCCATGGCGTATTCTCTCGCTGGAAGAAATATGGAAGACATACACACCGGTTGCCCTCAAAATTATCTTTTTTTTCCAATTCTTCCCAAACTACTTATGTATATATATATATATACATTAGATTACAATATTACACTTGTCGTTAAATAGCCAAAATAGGATATGTAAATGCATATGTTAATAAATAAGAATAAATAAAATGCATATATTAAAATAATAAGTACAATATTTATAACAATTAACGATATACAAGTATGCAGTATATTTTCTCAAATAGAAAAATTAGACGATGTTAAAATGTTTAAATACTTATAAACAATGTTTGTTGTAATAATGACTAATTATTTTTTGACAAATTACCATGTACGCTACTTATTACTATAAATATTGTATTTATTTTTAAATCGATATTGTAATCGTGTATATGATATGTTCAAGGCAATTATTGGTTAATTCGATTGAGGGCAATTGGTTCATTATTTGAAAGCTGTAAACAGTTGCTGAAGATAATTGGTTTAACACCCTATAGAGATTTCAGTTAAGATAAGAGAGTACTTTGAAACACGAATTCGATAAGTAACACTGAACAAATTTTATATAATATAGTCAATGTGCGTATGTCAGTATGTATTGTTGTAATTTATAGGCTCAACAACTACTAGATACCAAACATTCAAATGATTCCGAAAAATATCGTAGTATTTTTCAATTAAATTGCCAGTTGAAATCACAAGGTCAATATGGTTGTAAATATAGATTGAATTTAGATAATTCGTGTTTTTCACATGGTCAATTGTGTGCTTTTTGCTCCCGTGTAGATAACTAAATGGTTTGTTTATATAGGCATGGTGCATCAAACGGTATCGTCAAATACAACGTGCATCCAAAGGATTTGCAAAGATCTCATAATCGATCTATCGAATTACATATAAGTTAATTAATGTCAAACAAAAGATTTAATTAAAAAAAATAAAATAATAAACCCTAACCGAGAAACACTGTTCGTTAAGGAATTAATTCAACTGGTATATTATACATTTTATAACTGTTATACAAATAATTCCAAATTAATAAAACACATTATTTGATGATATTCTGATAGTGCACGTACACACACACACACACACACACACAAAGTGCTCAAAAACATACAGAGCAGCTACTTAATATAATATTATATATATATTAATGTAAATAATGCACTATGTAGGTACGCGTAAAATTACAGATAGCTATAAATAAAATACTGGTATTTCACTAGCCTTTATCGCGTATTTCGAGTTCGATGACTTCAAATCACTATAACACATACGAGTATACTATTATAGCAGCTTCTATTACAATATAACCACGTGCGTGCATATCGGTCCGAATCGACGGTATAAGCCACAGCTGTATGCCACACATACGTCTACGTCTGTAAATAATTGTGCATATGTGCGATGAATAATAATGATATTTCCCTGCATAGGGAAAGCTGAAAGAGGTTAATTAACTTTTCGAGTAATTAAATATTATCGGTAAAGTACGTATTCGCGTGTGCACTGTGGATTAAATAAAAAATACACAGATGAAGTCGACAAGTCGTACACTAATGTTTGAATATGCGTGTGGGTATAATGACGACGACAACACCCGCGTCAGTGGGTGTCGTAGGATGCAAGCCAAAAAAGGGACGACGAAAAAGGATTTTTCGCAATTATATATTATATCGAGTCAAATGTGTTCATATTTTTTTTTTTAGAAGGGGGAGCACCGGATATTAAGAAAACCATTAACCCACAGCGTTTTCTTATTGCCGTTGACTCGCCTATTGCGTCACGTAATGTTTTTCTTCCGACAAGACTTTGTGTTATTCGTCCAATTACTATTGAATTTGATATAGCACTACATAATAATTTCATGTTCTTTGATTTTTATTAAGTAGTTAGAATTCCGAAACTCTCCGTAATGAGTAATAACTAATAACCGTACGCAACTGCACCAACGATTATTGAAATGTTGAACCGTATGTCGCCTGCAATTAAACATATTACATATTTTTAAAGTATCAATTTTACGATTTACAGTTACAGCAGTGACGCCTCTTCGCGCACTATTCAGATGATGCTGTATGTCTAATTATCGATCGTCTGATAATATATTTACGTGTACCTATATGTATATTTTATTAGTGTAATATATAATGAACGCATTTATGTTCGATCGCAAAAATTTGTACATATGCACAAAGTACATAATTTATAGGCTTAAGTGGAGCAAATTGTAAATTAAAAATTAAATATAGTAGTACCTACGTATACACAATTATTAATTATTCGTTCTTTTTTTTAATATTAATGTTCCATTGAGTATGGCCTTTCAATAACAAATTCAAAGATCAAATAAATATTTCTTTTAATTCAAATTTACATACACTCTATAAAAAAAATTATGCATCTCGATTATTAGGACAAAGACATAATATGGTTTATAGGAGTTCGTTGGGTTTTTATATTGTTCAAATGGAATTAATTATCGATAATCCTATATTTGAATGACATTTATCGACTGCTTAACCTAATCTCCATTTATCCATTTATCATTAATCTACATTCATTTCTGCAGTATATTGCGTGAGCAACTTTTGATAAGCTCTATTATGAGTACATACACGATCATAGTCGTTTTTTTTTATTTTTATCAAAACCGTAACCTTTTCTTTTTAACCGATTTACATTTCGACCAAAACAAAAAGTTTAAAAATATAAATTGTATAAAATGTGTTTAATGTATAAATTTGTGCCATTGAGTTAATAAATAAAATATAGAAAATTATTAAAAATATAATAATTTTACATTTTCCTTATACATCATTTTTATGTTAATATGGCATAAACCTAATCATATGGTTTAAATTCATATACGTATATATATATTATAAAAAAATATTATAAGGTCACAATATTGACCGGCCGTTGTCTGGTTTTTGTTAGCGCCGATTCATCAGTACATCTTGAAGTAATTATTTGAAACAAACATAACAATACCTTTTTATTTGTATAACATAATGTAAATACTAAAATTTTTGGTTTGCCCAAAAAGGGAATGGTACGATCTTGGTTGAAAAGTGAATAAACTTTTTTTAAATTTAGTCTAAATGCGAATCGGCTGAAAAGGGAAGGATACGATTTTGGTCAAGATGCATAGATATTCGGGTAATTCTTATACCGAAGAACACCCACTAATGAAATAATACTAACGTTATTGAAAATAATTTCGTTATAAAATAAAAGGTTTGAAAAAATATATATTTTTACTATTTTATTGCTATAATTTTTCAAATTTTTTACTTTTATTTAATGACAATATACATCTTTAATTCTTTATTTAATTGCAGAATGTCTCACGAAGTACATAGATATATACAAATCGAATAGTTTTCGACGAGTAGTTTATAAGTTTAAGTTTAGATGATTAGAGTGGAGTGACACGAAGTATCCTGTAAAATGTTTGACCACTACTCCATTTATTGAACTTTAAATACTTATAACTACTGACCAGTCGTCCGAAATTAGATTTTTATACGTCAAAATACTCCAATTAAAATTTTGCTTAGGAATATACAATTAAAAAAGTATGCTGTCAATCAAAAAAGTAAAAAATTAGACAATTATAACATTTAAAAATAGGTAATAGTTAATTTGTGTGTAAATATTGTTGTGTAACGACCATAGACACTATATACTCGTAGACCAGCTTAGTAAATAGCTACACGTATTTTATGTACCTATATGGCTATATGTCTATGTTTGTTGCACGTATACTATTGAAGGTTTATATATTTAATATTTAAATTAATTTTAAAATAGTTAGAAAATTTAAAGTTGGAAATACATTTTGTTTTGCATACCAATAATATTGGATCAGTAAATATCAAATATACAATACCTCCTTACATACTATACGAAATATAATCGTAGGGTATTAAATGCATAATAATGGTTTTCATACAATATTTTAACTTGTATGTATCGATAATCGGCACGCTTGTACATATTATTGTAGGCTAATAAGACGTGAAAAAAAAAACAGAGGTGTCCAAGTACACCCTGCCATCCATCAAATGTCACCCCTAGTTGGCTTGTGACAGTTAACGACGTTATGCTAGATCCTGCCGTGCTGGTATGCAGCGTATAAATAAAATATATTTAAAAAATAAATGCAGTTGAGAGAATACGAACTCACACCCCATTGCACATTTCTTCTGATCGTATTGTATACATGAGCTTACAAATGGTATTATATAATATTATGCATAATGGGTACGTTGAAAATACTTAAAATATTTTAAACACAGAGTTATTTAATTACAGCAAAAGCGTAAACAAATCGGAGAGAAAAAACTTTTTTTACGCCCCATTTTGTCGGCTTTTCACATGCGATTTTTTTTTAAATCGCGACCCGTAACTAGAAACCACGTTTTTACAACTCGAGGCTCTATATACAACCGATCTGCCAACGGGAGGGGACGGACGTCTATTACAAGGAAAAAAAGTATTATTTCGAAATAAATTCTAATGTCACGTCGGCTGCGGTAGGCCGGGAAACATGATAGGTATATAAAATATTATGTTCAACGTGTTTTAAAATGACCTACAACAGGAAGTGGATAAGTCGTTGGACGAACTTCTTTTTTTTTATAGCAGCAGCATCACAGTGGTCTAGAAATAGAACTACAAGCGAATCGAGTTTTATTAAAATCGTCATCAATGAATATTATAATTTATAAATATCAAAGCGAATTTGACTTCCGACCCGCAATCGTACGAGTACCTACAATATGTACTGTTATATATTATAATAAGTAAAATGTGTCAACGTGTAATCCGACCGACATGAACACAATTATATTTTGTATTTATTACAGAGGCACATTTTAAAATTAACCTCCTAAAGCCCGCTTGATGATATCAAAAATAGGTGGTACGTTTCTAGTATGAACATATTTGATTTTAAAATATTATATAACATGGACGTTGATAATATTTGAAATTATTGAATTTTCTTTTGCAAAAATCGAACCCTGGACCTCTCGACAAGCCTACCTGAATCGATAAACTTTCCAATATTTCGCTTGTATAATAGATCTGATGATATTCATTAATTATTTTCATGATATTTAATATCATCAATAACGATACATATTATCTCCTTGGATATTAACTGTAATTATTTTACGCGATAATTAAGATAATAACAACATAATACTTTGTGTAATTGAGTATAGTTATTAGTTTAAACGAGGGATGATAAAAGTTGTCAGAGCGTACATAATATATGTTTTAGACTTCTGAAATAAGTTTTTATTGATGATCGTTGACCTAAATATTTATATTTGGCGCGACAGCAGTTTTAGCGATCTACGATAGATGAGCAAAAGGTAGTTGAAAGTAAGGACAACTAGTGGCAACATTCGATTTTATCATCTTATATCGTTCATAGTGAATTACTTGACAATTTTCAATTGTGTTACATATTTACATTTATATTTAAATGTAATAATTTATTAATAAATAGGTACTCACTACTCTGTAATAGGATCTAAAATAGTTACATAATTATTGGTATGTCTAAAATAAACAACTGTTCGCTACTTTTTGATAAAAAATAGTTTGACCACCAACGATATATTAAAAAATATTATAAACTTATATAGTTACTACTCCTAAGTAATCAATTTACAACTACAGCATAACTGCATTGGGTCTTCAATTCGCAATTTCATTTTTTCACTGTTAAATTTTGGTCCCGTTCCTGCAGCAATTTCTTTAACTACGGTACAATTGTTCCAGTAGGTATTAATCGGTACAACATCCTTCGAGTGTTCATTAATTCTTCGACATGGTAAACAAATAAGATTTAATTATATATTATACCTACTCTATATATATATATATATATATATTGTCAATATAATATGAACTTTCATTAAAAGCGCTTTGCGGAGACAAAGAGTCGCGTAATTAATATGCCCTATAGCTAAACATCATGATTTTATCGTGAAATTCTAACTTACCATAATTATGTTTTATTTGTGTTTCTGTCTGCAGCTATTAATCCTTCATCTCCAGCGCTTTTCATATTATTGATACAACAGCATGCATGTATTTATATTTTGAAACTCCATCGAAAACGATGTTTGAAAGATAATTGTTTTCCTCAAACGATATCGATATGTACCTATAAACACAACAACTCAATATTAATTTTAATAAATGTATCAGTCGATATAAACAGGTTGGTTCATATAGAATATTTACCCCCAATTTTCTCATTAAAAAATGAATTTATTCAAATTCTAGTTTTTAGAATTTTTGTATATACTTTAAGACCGTATTATCACATTCTTATAATTCTTTGTACTACTTAAGGATAATTTTGTCGCGATACACACTGGTAAAATACGATTGAGAACGGCATTTTTAGTAATACGATTGAGAACGCTCGAATTTTTTATTTTTTTTTGCAACATTCATTGCCAAATTTAATAATTGTTATTAAATAATAGATATTATTATTAGATAATCGTAAGATTTATCAGGCTTTAGTCGGATATTATTAAAAGCTAAAGTAATATTATCACTATTATCTAAGTATTGGACTTAGATATGAGAGAATAACGGTTAGGCATTACAGTCGTTGGGCAAATGTCAACTTTGTGTTTGTCGTTTTTATATTCTTATTTGTCACATAATGGAAAATACCGACATTAAAATATTAAACTTTCCGAACGAAGTAAAGACCTAATGCTATACTTGATATATAGTTATGTTGGTAACTCAAAACAATAATGTATTACATTTTTTATACATATTTTTATATGTTTTTAATTATTATAAACTTATAGCGATAGCTATTATTTCTAAATTGATGTTAAACTTATATTTACAAATCTATTTTTTGTTTATAAGACGGCATATGCCCATATGTTTTTATTATATTATAAAAATTACTTTTTTTCTTGAATATTTTTATTTGTTTATTTTATTTATAGACATTTATTATTATAAGGATATTTTTTTAACAATATGTATTATTATTATTAATATTTTTCATTAATAAACGTATATTTTCATTTTAATAAATTCAAATAAAAAGATTTTTTAAACTAATAAAACTTATCTAGTAACTATGTCCAAACTAAATTCAATCGTTTAACAAAAAATACAAAAATAATATGACAACGTTGTACGTAAATTTATTCTCAATAATTTGGCCAAAAAAGTATAACATACTTAATCATTTGATAGCTATACAAACTTCTGATTTTCAAATGAAAACCTCCTTTTTACTTTAAATTATTTAGTGAATGATTTTTTAAAAATGTTAATTTATCTAATTCTAACGCGTAGTTTTTCAGTTATCAAAATATTTATACTAAGGATAACAGTCCTTAAAAATAGTTTTACAAAAAAATAAAATACATGTAATATTTGATCAAATGTTTACTATACTTGAACCATTTTCACAAATTATAAATTGATCAATTAAAATTATTATTAATTGAATAATATTTTCTAATCACCATAGTTCCATATCTTCCTAACCCATTATCATGGACCTATTATCCTTATTACACAAAGTTAAATAACTCAAAAAGTACTCATTCGAATTTTTATTTTGATAAGAAAACATTTTCAAAAAAATGATTTGCTAAATAATTTATAATTGAAAATGAAGGTTTCATTTGAAAAATAAAATTTGTATCTCCTTACAGGATATTTCTTAAGAAGTACCAAATATATCTAGAATTTAAAACTATAGTCTTTAAACATATTTAAAAATACCAAAAATCAGATTTTGAATAACTGGATAATTGAAGAAAGAAAGGTGATGGAATATGTTTGATGAATCACCCTGTATAGTAAATCGTTATAATATATGAGAGGCATCTCAGCCCATTCGCATATCGAAATATTATGTTTGGAATTGTAACTATTTTAATACGTCAATATGCAATTCTATTATAAAATATTATATTATCAAATACGATGAACTGTGTTTATAGGTTTACGTAATATTGTGAAGTTAGCGATTGATAGATTCCTGAAAATTAGCATTTGGCATATATCGTGTAGGTGTTTAAAGTGCATTGATTGGATGTCGTGGAATACAATAGAAACGATTATATAATATGTAGGTAATATATAAATAATTAACTACATTATATCGTATGCTTTCTTTTATGTGAAACGAAAGGCACTTCTACGGACTCCCATCAACCCCGACAACCCCAATCACACAATATATATTTCTGGTAACTAAATTATACTTTACAGACATTTATGAAAATGTATAGGGTCTTGCAAGGGTATAGAGTTTTTGAAACTACTACATATTTATATATGAATAATACTAATACTGTTACTGTTCAAAAAATAATAACTTTAGAGACACAAAATGTTTGGCACTTCAATAGTCAATTAAAATTTCAATTTTTGTTTTCTGGAATCTTTCTTTTTTTATAAACATATGTACAATCTATTACCTAAAATAATAAGTAAATTTGATATAATGTAGAATATTCACATGAATGGCTTGTGGTGGAAGCTATTCCCTAATGGCACTTCAGAATTCTGGAATTTTATGAGCAAGTTATCATTCTATCGCCCATAGTTTTTGTCAAGTTTTAAGCAGTTTATATATACAAATTCATATTTTTAAGAAAAACTACTTCGTAAAATATACCTCGTCAAGAAAAATATAAGGAAATTGGCATCTTATTTTCATCTACGATAAAATATATAATATAGGTACTTATATAGAAAAAATTAAGTGCTTTTTTTCTAATAATTATCACTCAATTTGATTAATTTATTACCGCTTTTCATATAATAAGATACACATCGTGTATTCTTAAATAAAATATTATTTGATTTTTACAGAAAATAAACGGTAATATTTGTATTTTTGTTTTAACTGACAATTTTAAAAATAAATATAAATTACATAACATACTTACTTGTCAAAATTGTTAAATTACAAAAAAAAAATTATCGAAAATAAATGTTGTATAAGTAATAAATATTCATGTTTTTTCATTTTTCTATATTTTCTTTTTGTTTTTTTCTAATTACTGTGAATTTTCTTATTTTTACCTAGTACTAAGTATTAATCGAATTTTCTACTGTAAAACACCCTTAAAAATTATGATTGAAACATTTTTTTCTGGTCTATACCATGATAACAGTACACACACACACACACACAACAATTAGAAGAAGACACATCAAAACCAATATATTCATAATTCCGCTTAGAATCTAAAATATAATACAATATTGTAAATTCGGTTGATTCGTATTATAAAAACTAACAATTCAGGTTTGAAACTGTATACCTTCCTCTAATAGCTAAGGTTATTCTTTTTTTAGAAGTTAGTAATTTAATTTTTAGTAAGTGCTTTAGAATAATAAATACAAATAAGATTGATGAGTTGCTATTGGCACTTATTGCGTGTGTATATGAAAATTAATTTAAGAGACTTTATTTGAATTGACCAAACTTAATGTTGAAAACATTTCCTGTGTTCACATGTATATATGCAATATACATGTTATGAACATTTTTAAATTATAATATCTCATGACTTGCATAGTTGCAAATGAATTGAAATACCGTAAAAAATCCAACGCAAAAATACAAATAATGTTCTTCATTTTCAATCTAATCAATAATCAATTCACTCTAATACTAAGCTAACAACACAACATTCTCGAAAATTTTCTATGTTTCCTGTAAATCAGAGAGGAAAAACAAATAGTGCGCTAGCATAATCTTAATCAAAGATTAATATGCGTATTACTATCTATTCACATTGTAGACATATATCATATTACTATATTATTATATTTTTTTATTATTATAGCATAAGGTTTTTGCCTTACACGTTCGATATGAAATTTATATAACGAGTCGACCGTGGGGAGATAAACGTCATTATATGTGATCCAACATGATGTTATTTCTTTTAATGACCTAGGCTGTATACTAAGACCAGTGGGCAATAATAAAACTACCCGTGGTATTAATTTCATACGATATAATATTCCACAGAGGAATACGTATCTATAAATGTTGGCGTTAATATCGAACAAGTTACCCATATCGGTTATTAATGTAATAATATGCCATATAATATAATGATGTCCTGATGGTTTAAGTCATTTTAATAGACCATTAAATGTTATTAGTTATTACAAATGATAATCTATTTATTCAATATTTGATATTTATACGAAAAAATGTTCATGAAAATATTCGAATTCAAATTTTGCAAGACGAATTTAAGTAGAAATGCATTATAAAATACTCTTAAAAAACTTAAAAATAACTATTAGTAAAAGGAAGAAATAACGTTTTTTTTTTTTATGAAAATTGACAAAATATTTTGATCTATAAGTAATGAGTTGTAACTTTTATCTATTATTTTGTTTTATTTTAATTTGTGAATAGGTTATGGTTAATTTCTGAAAGTAAATAAAATAAATATTTAATAAGTATATAAATGTGTTTATTAATATATATATATATATATATGCGAGTATATTTTATAATATTTAATTAAGATGAGATAATATTTTATTATTTATTTTACAAACAAATAATACGGTTGTGCCTATTTAACAAATCACCGTTTTTAAAAATATAAATTATTTAAACTTTTCTCGACGATTTACGTTGGATTTTACAAAATTTAAATGAATACTTTAATAAAAATAAACTTAATATATCTAGTTTAAACACGGCCGTATTGTATGATAGAAATCACTGATGAACTAAGATATCACATTTGTGTCAATTAAACAAAACACCGCTGGACTATTGGTTTTCGGTTGGAGGCCTAGAAGCTCTAACACCACTGGGAATAATAATTCTGAAAGGTAAAAGCATTTGTATATCTGGTCTTACTTATGCTGTTGCCAGCCTCCAAAACTTGTGTACCCAAGTTCGGGGTTTATCAGCGCAATCTTGCGGTATTTATAATAGTTATGTCACAGAGTATCAAAAGTATTTTTGTGTAGATACATATATATTATAATATAAAGTACTTCAGAATTTCTTCGTTTTGAATAAACAACAAATGATTTTGGCTTACGGCGTTACAAGCCACCTCGATTCCTTCCTCATATTTTGTGCTTCTCGGGCAAACTTTCGAGCGAAACGCTTATAATATAATATATACCAACATTATTATACTTCAGTTGTACCTATAGTAATATATATTATTTTGCTCACTATTTGTGTAAGCTTGTTCGCCGCTCGATTGTATATATACACAAGTAAAATCATCATCTGTACCTCTAGGGACGTAAATATAAGTTCTATTAGCCTAACGACCCGGACCGAAGGGTTCGATCAAGTATAAAGTGATCGTGATACGATATATATAATATGACCAATCCTCCGGTGTTTCCGTCTATATATTTGCTATGTGGTTCCAATAAATTTATCGATCAGTTTCTTGATGGTGAGACATTTGACAACAGTTTCGTGAAACAGTGTATATTACATTGAGAAATCGTATTTTCGTTGATAAATTAAATTGGTAAAACATCAAATAAAAACACAAATGTGGAAGCTTATAATTTTATGTGACATAAATCTGCATTAAATTAATGGAATATTGGAGTTATAAAACAGCATACTGAAGTTGATCAAGTAAAAAGCAGATGAAGAACACATAGGCTTTTCAATCAAAAAACAAATAGAATCTTTTAAGTATTTTTAACTTGACTGTGTAGTGATTGGTTTATGAGTTGAAGTATTACATTCATTGTTTGTTGTCCTAAATTCTTACAGCAGCGAGACATTGAAAACAGAAAGAATTTGGATTAGATAGGTAGCAGATGTCTATAACGTATTTATAAAGTGAATCGAAAACTATTACGTCAGTATTGTTTAAAATACAAGCAGCCTAGAAATTAAATTGGGTGCGCTTATTTCATCAGTTGACAAAGTGAGTCACTAAAAAGAAACAAGACATTTTTTTGGTTTACTGTGACTAAAGGATTTATATCACATAAAATTGTTTTAAAATAAAAGTGTTTACAACCCACCATCGACACAATGCTATATTAACTTAAATACCGTTATGATTAGGTATTTGTAATACTTAAGTTCAACTTTTTGTAACCTTAATCACTACCTAAGGAGAAAATTATTAAAGGATCAAATGACTCCATACAAATGTTTTAATTAGATATTAGTTCTGATTCAACAAGTCAACAGCAAAAAAAAATATCAAGAATAAGTATTCAAATAGTGTCCGAGCACTGGCCTCATTTATTATTCTTGAAAACGATTTCAATACAAGTTACTTCAATAATGTATTATAAGCGTCAATACACTTTATTTAAATTTATCTTACAGATTATGAAATATTAGATATAAATGGCCAAACAGAAAACCCAAAAAATGTCCGTATAATTTTCAATAACATAAAATATAATAATCTTCATACCTTTAACTATTACAGTGAAAAAATTGTATAAAAAATCACAACACTAGAAACCTAAAGAACCAATTAGTAGGTAGCGGTAGTATAATATATATATGCGTGTGTGTACAGGTAGTTTTCTAATTTAAGATATCTATTTCTTTATTTGGGCGATTTGTAAGCATTTATTAAAATTGAATAGAATTTGATGTACTAAAAATAATATCATAATCATTAATAAAATATTTTCAATAAGTTTTAGGGAAAGAAAACGGAAATTGCCATTTCTATATTTTATTAACGCGGCACATCGGACCGGAAAAAAATGGAATAAAAATTATCGATTCCTTTTATCTTATTGCGGTGAGTTATTACCTTTACAAAATTTAGAAAAACTTCAAGGTAAACGGGGAATTGCGTACTCTCACGTCTCTTTGCCAATTTAAGCTCGGCGATCTGCGCCTTAACGGCACACGCGCTTGGAGTAATTGTATTTTTATTATTACGTTTCGTTGTTGTACAATAATATATAAAGGCATTAGTCATCATACATGAGCATCGGGAAAACGCCACAGTCGTATATCCGAGTTTCGTAATCTGCGGAAGAGGAGAGCAGTGTTAGCGGCCGTCGTCTTTCCTAATTCCTATAATATATATATATATATATATCCGTATATTGTAGCTACATATACCTATATCATATCTGTGCCAATATATTGTTTTCGATGTTTATATATCATGTACGATATATTTTAACGAAAACAAATTGTGGAAATTACTGAGATTATTGCGTTTGTTTTTTTTTTTTTATTTTACATTTATACCTTCGTCGGGCTACGCTAAATTAATTAATTAAATCAAACAAATACGGTTCAGTATTTACAATATTCATTGCTCGATAGTTAATATTATAATATGGGTAGATGATTAAAAAAGTTTATGAGACCAAATGTTAGCTTTTAAAAATGATAAAAAAAACATTATATAGTTGGCTAAAAGGATATATGAAGAGTATAGCTATCCGTATTGCGAGTATGTTATAAAATATTAGCCCGTCGATAACACTCGTATGATGCTATGCTATGACAATATTAGTGGTCGAGAAGATTGGTCAGTCGTTGACCTCTAATTATTATTATTATTATTATTAGAGTATATCTGATGAGTAGGGTTTAGAAGTTGTAGTGGTTGTATATTTTGATATAATATGCTCATCATTTAGCAGATCAAAATATAAATTCATTATCTATAATGACAAGTTTTAAAATCAAAAATTTAATGTTTTTATTCCGTGATTTACATATTTTAATGTACAACCTTAGAAATATTGAATTTATATTTTTAATAATACTATTTAGGTACCTAGGTACCGATAATATATTTTATTCAGTTCAATAACTAACATCGACAACTATATCCGCACATCAGATCTTTATTTGTTAATTTATTTAATTATACAGTTTTTAATATAGTAATATACTAAAATTAAAACAACGTTAAAAATTAAAAATATATAAATTTGTAAATTTTATTGGAATTTTGAAAAAAATATTATTTGAATATTGTAGAGTTTTTTTGTTATGTTTTGTTTATTTTACTAACTTCAATGCACCAAACAATAAACCCTAACCTTATTACCTTATTTTAAATCTACTTAATGATAAACTATACATGATACGCGTTTACATATATCTAGGTGTATATATATATATGTGTGTGTATATGTGTTGAGCTAAAAATTATTAAAAATAAATATCTGGTTTTCGTGAAATTGTAACTTTTTATTGCGTACTCAAAAACCTATGGAAACAAGTTATAAATCTGAATCAAGCCAATTTGATTAATTTGCACAAAGTTCTATTTTGAACAATATTGCACGTTTTGGGGGTTTTGCATTAAAGTTTTAAAATTTTATTTCATAAAAAAAGCATTCGTTTTCGTATTATTACGATTTTGCACCTATCTTGGCATTTTAATTTCAGATTTTTCGGGTATTTGCTGCATACAACTCAGGTTTTTAATTATAATATACTGAATCGGTAAATTATATTAATTGTACATAGTCACCCCGCCGTATGTCGTGTTTAATCGAATATTGCTCACCGTGAAAATTTCTTCGGCCGTACACTGTACAGTATACTACGTCCAACTTTATGTAAATGTTATTCTCTTTCCATACTTCTTATTCGATTATTTTATTTTTAAATTATTGGAAACAAGTCGAAGATTTGTTTGTTTATTTCCTTCACAGTTTACGTACTTACGATATTCGTACATGAAACATGAAATATATTTTTTTGTTACAATATAGTCTTGCGAAGTATACAATAGACGGCGTAGAAGCTTCGTAGCCAAATAATGATTTTCCAATACATTTGAATACGTGCGACTAAAACACGTACATGTTTTAAGTGCGTGTAAAGAATAATTCCGTACCTACTCATAAAAATATCAGTTTGATTTTACATTTTTTATCAATCGCCCGAATTATATATTATGTAATGCATAATAAAATTACGTATGCAATTTACTCGAATGATATTTTTATTTTTATACTTCTTTTTCCAGTTGTAAATTTTGATATAATTCCAACTGCAGTAAATATACATTGTTGCGTATCATTAAGTTAAAAAGTATACTAAAATATTAGTTTAAAATATTGTTTTTTAATTATTTGAAATCCTCGGAATTAACGATTTACTCCACAGTATAAATTTTAACATTATATAGAATGATTCACCAAGAATCGTAATTTGAATGAATACACTAATAAAGTAAAAATAGGTGTGAGCCATTTATCGTAATAACTATATAATTAGTTTAAGAAAAGCCTGATTAAGTCCCTATATAATATTATATCAATGATTTTACAATCAATACTTAGTTTTTACTGGTACATTTTTATAATTTGACAAATTACTTCAATATTATTTTGCCTGGTTAAATTTTATACTAGTGTATAATGTATAAGATTTTATATATTATATATAATTCGTTTGTTATATAGGCTATATAGCGGTGTAATAATTAATTATATAACTAATTGTTTGGAATGTAATATATTAAACTTATGTACCTAATAAATGTGCATCATTAAACAATTCTCCAATTAAATTTATTGATTTTAATTTTTAAAGTTGTCTACGGCAAATATTAAAAATAATTATATATATATAATATGATATTTGGTAACAATAGAAATGATAGAAATCGAGTTTATGGCAGATGGAGAGACAAACGATTTAGGTTTAAACGAAGAAATCTTATTACTTGAAGATAAAAAATAATAATATACAAACAACAATTTGATGCAATAAATCTTAAAACCGTTTAAAACTTACAAAAACACAAAGGTATAATAATAATAATAATAATAAAAAAAAATTACGAGATACAACATTATGTACTTCAATTAAATTAAAATTATGTTTGTGCGAATATTATTATAATAACAATATATTTTTTCTATATAAACGGTTATTATCACGTTTTGGGTTTCTTTAAATTAAAAAGAACTTAAAAGCTCGAATAGTGGAACTTGAGATATTTTAATCGGACGTTTTGTATTCAAGCTTAATTTCGGCAGCGAGTTTTTTAAGAGTGCATTATTCTTTGTAATATAATATGTTCTTCTCACACCTAAACACAGATTTTCCCGCTTTACTCTTAATGTTTCGAAACTTTTTCCAAAACGCCACGAATAAGTTTTTACTGTTTAGTGCACAGCTAGTTATTGCCGTACGTGAACGTCAATAAAATATGCACGTATAATCGACGGGGTTGTTTATTTTATTAAACGAACGAAACACAAATTTAGTTTTGAAATAAAGCCCTTTGGGTGGGAATGCAAATACCTATATTAATATACACCTGTAAAGATATAATAAAAGTATTACAGAATTCAATGCTCATGGAATAATAATATTTTATTATGATTACTATTTATCGTATAACAGAAATCACTGACAGATGTACCAAATTAAGATAAACTACCCAATATTTAATAATTAATTTCTGTTCTCATCAATGTTTAAAAAAAATGTATATAATTATTATAGATGATAAATAAAAAAATAATGTTTTACTGAAAACCGTCATTTTAAAAAAATATATCAATAACAACAAAAATTAGTTCATTTTGTCAGTTATTTCTGTTATCCATCCCCATACAATATTGCTTTAATACTAACCCCACCCCTCTCTCCGTGTGGGAACCATTTTTGCCACCACCGCCTCAGGAAATTTGAAATTCAAATCCACACGATTAATAGCTATATAGAACGCGCACGCTGGTCATGGTGAATACATTATAATATAAACCTATATAAGTTCCAACTTGGATCGCGTTCAGTAAATAATTATATATTATAATATAATAATAAATTATTATTAAATCACATCATTGCCACTAGCTGCCAGTTGGTACCCACAAGTATATTCCCCAGTATATATTAGTTTATATATATATATATTATACTAATATTATTCGGAAAGTCCTTTTGAGTCATAACGTTTTCAAGGGATACCACCTTGATTAGACAACCGGATATCTTCACGGCACCATGATCGCATATCATAACTTATACACCTAGCTATGTAGGTATACTGGATGATCAATTTAATCAATTGAAAATCTTTTTTTTTTTTTTATAATTTAAAGTCGTAAAAACCATCTGTTTTATAGTTACAATATTTTAAAATTGCTTATCTATTTTAATAACAACATGCATTTTTAATCCAGCAAAATATTTTTTTTAATAACTCGATGTATTAAAATCAAATTTTAGAAGAATAGTTTATGAATTTTAAGTATTATAAGTTTAAATGAACGGAGTGGAGTGATACTCCTGGTACCATGCAACATTTTCGTACACTACTCCACTCAATTATTTATGCTCAATCGTATGATAGCCCTTTGTTCGGTCAAGGAAAATACACCAAGAATGTTTGGTAGCGGAATATAATCATGTGGCGGACATGATAACTGGCAAAACGCAAAAACATAGTCAGAGTCTCTCAATAGCTGCCTTGAGTGACTCACAAAACACAAACATACTCTACCTATATCAGGTGGACAATGTAAAACTTTAATAGACGTATTTACCTATAGCTAAAATTCTTTTTCCAACCTTTTAACAAAACCTAGCATTTTAAATTATTTGTTTCTTACGGCACACTTATTTTATGTGTGGTCCAGGGTCAAGGTTAAGGCTTAAATTAAACTAAAGGTCCAAAACATAATTAAACACTCTCAGAACATTGTTCTCGTCAAAACAACGAGAAAAGACCACCGGAGATTGGATTCTAGCAAATGTTAAGACCTAATACACAGGGAAATTGAGATATTGAGTTCTAAACCCAATGCACTAAACCACTCAAAGAAGTTTTTGAAGTATTCTTGTAACATCAGACTAGCGATCATCAATGGAGCACAATATAATAATAATTATTAAACATCTAAAACGATTACACGTTCGACAGCCAAATACCTATAGAAATATTTTTTGCACCAGGTGTTTATTATTATATTATAGTACTTATAGATGACAGTTATCGTTTCGATGTCAAAAAAATAGAATCCGACTTTATTATTAGGTAAAAGGCTTTTTGATAAGTAACATTTTTTTCCGTATTGCACTTATATTATAATCGTTTTACGTATTTCCGCGTATTTCAGATATTTAGTGTTGAAAAGGAAATATGTCAATATTGATCATAAATTAGCCACACGACAATCAATCACAATCGTTTAACCAACAACAATTTATCACAAAGACCAACTCAATGTACAGTTATTGATCGTAAATTGCCGATCATAATGTCTTATTTTAGTTAATCGCTGTCTTTTGTTGATCGTATAGATTAATAACTTACCATAATATATATTATAATACCTATTTTTGTAATGTCATGTCATAATAAATGTACACAGACATTATTTGCATTGCAAACAACATTTTCAATATTACAAGCTTAAGTAAGATTCCATTCGTTTATTGTAAACATTTTAACGTACAGATTGTGAAATATGTTTAAAATGAGCAAAAATAAATAAAATTGTCGTGTGGTAAATTATTTACGACAAATTGACCGGACGCCGTTTAAAAGTGTAGGGATATGTTTGAATAATTACCTACGATCAACATTATGTTTAAAGGAAAAATAAAACTTGATTCATTATCATCATGACGTGTTAATAAAAATACAGTCTACTGATTTAATAATAATAATTAAATATATAATAATATCGGTCGTCGACGACATACAATTTTTGTGGCATGTATCTTGTACTACAGAGAGCACTAGCTAAGTCTACGGACATCTCATCAAATAGTGATAGGTTAGACCACCTATATAGCCTGACCAAAAAGCTGCATTATAAACGTCTGTTTGTGCCGAATATAATTGCAAATAAAGCGCGTCGGGCCACACAAAATATAAACGAAATTCATTCACGGAGTCAGGGTGGTAAAACGTTAACCCTGCTGCTATATATAATGCGCTTTAGTCCGCTGACACACTGCATATATATATATATATATATTTTTTTTTTGGAAAGAGTGACTGAGTAGATATCCACATACGTACAGAGAGAGAGAGAGAGAGAGAGGATATGGCGGACCTCTAGTAAATAGATGATTTTTCGACCGGACTGCGACGCGCCGCGTTGTATAAAAATCACCGGACGTCCGGTCGAACCGACAGTGCGATTTTTATATTTTTTTTCCACCGGAATTCCCTAATTACACGCGCGATCCCTCGCCGCCATCTATTGTGTTCGCGAATCGGTCGGCCAATCTGTTCCGATATCCATCATTATACCTACGTATATTCGCATTACATACAATATATACTGCACATTAGGCACACGCACGTCATGACGATTTAATAATAATAATAATAATATATTTACATTGATACCGGGACCGAATTTGCGCAGATAAAACATATCTCTCTCCTGGGGAAAACACCGTCTATATATATATATATATATATAGATACTCGGCGAAGGGGTGTAGTGAACCGACGAGGGGTGGGTTACAGTGGTTGGCGGGTGTTAAGTGGGTGGGGGTACGCTTTTCGTCCGTCGACGGTTTACGAAACTCGCGCCTACATATGTGTATAATAGTATATATAGAACGGTCAGTCGGCTGCGGGTCCGTAAGATATACGGTCCAGCAATCGGCTATATGGCAGCACCGATAAATTTCCGAAGAAACCCTTCGAGTCGAGCCCCACTCGCACTGGCTTGGGTACACGTGCATATTATTGTACATACACACTATTCGTAGAAAGATGTATGTGTGTGCGTATAGTAAATATACGAGTATATATACAAACTATATGCACGGGGTATCCGCATCGCCCGAGTTACCGGGACCATGTTACCGATGAGAGAGGTAGCGCCCGTATTATACAGGTATATGTATGCGTATGCATATGCGTGCAGTGTACGCGGAAACTTCTTCAGTCTTTCCCGGTGTCGAAATCGAAGACTTATGATTTGTTTCATTCCGAATATGTAAAACAGAGTGTGGCAAAAAAACTCCTTGACTTCTGAATCTAATAAAAACTAAACCAAGTCAAAAATCAAAAAATATTTTTTATTTATAAATTGTATATACATGCCATTTTATATCAATTATTTATAAAAACTTTACCACCTAAGTAGCGGTTGGGTTAGGTTATTTCATTTGTGATACACTGAGCATTTTTAGTAGTCTTCTATCTAAAAGTGCTATTTTTAATGGGATATATATATATATATATATATATATATAATCTCTGTTTATTTATAGATTTGTCAACATAAATAAATATTATAATTAGTAAGAATATGGCATATACATATTTTTACAAATAAATTTATAAAAAAAAATAAATCTTTGGCATAGGTCACCGCTGTGATGTTTTTCGTGTGCCTAATATTCTGATTTCACTTACCTATGCATCTCGCGGGGTCTTCCATCTACCGCAGGTGGATTGTCTACCTGTTAGTATACTGATCACATATTTTCCGCGGTCCGATGCATTCGGATTACCTACCTAGCTAACTTAGTTGCATGTAAATCACTAGAAGTTATTCTTGACTTAATCTTTGGCTCGGGCAAGGCCGGGAGAGGCAGCTAGTTTTATATCAGAATGGATATAATTTGATAAAAATTAACCATAAACTACAACACTAAAATGAATAAAAATTAAATATATGTTTTTTATTTTGTTTCCTTGTATTAATTTTTTTGCGTATATTTTTACTCATGTAGGTACCAGGCAAAAGCGGCAGCGGCTGTATAGGTAACCGTTAACAAAAGAAATGTTTGTCACATGCAGATATGAAATAGTTTTGTTTAAGACTTGAATCAATCATGTTTACGTCAAATTACGCAAATTCAAATAATTCAAACAATTTTTCCTTGTACTTTAGCTCAACAAAATCCACGACCTAATTATAATGTACGATTAGGATATTCAAATCAAAAACGTATATTTTATATTATTATATACTTACCGAATTATCTACGCTATACGTATTCTGTCCTGTATGCAAATTTAAATGTTTTTACTAATGTTGATAATAGTTCTTAAAAAATGGTCTTAGAAAAATATAAAATAGATATAATATTGGATCTAGTAAGTAAAAGGGGTGAGCATAATTGGTGAATCACTCTGTTTAAAGATATACATGACTGCACCACTGTAATTGAATCTGGGTTTGACGGTAATTGATGTTTTAAAAATATCAACGAAAACCACTTGTTTTCTAAGTTTTTTTGACTTGAACGATTTGGCAGATATATGCATACGGTCACCTCAAAGTTTTCTACCAAAATTATTCATTAAGGATTCAATTCAATTGTTCTTGAATTAGGACTGTATATAATATAAGAACGAGGACCACATTAGAATCGCATTGCGCTTGTTACACGATAATAAAATATACGCAAATTACATGAAATATAATAATATTATCGTATATAAACACGGATACACGCACAAACACGTAGGTACCTACACGTATATAATATTGCGATTATCGTGAAGGTATTTTTATTATTTTATCATAAATATGTATATATATATATATACGCGTGCGTGCTTGAATTTATTTATTGTAAACGATCAAAATAAGTATTATAACTATTATAATATGTACAACGGTTTCGGCGGAAACTACGCACGCATATACATCACAACATCGTAAGTATTGTTATAATATTGTTATTATTACACAGTGCTGAATAGGACGAAATATTATGATATATAATATATCATAATGCTATAAAAACTTTAAAATTAGCCGAATAATACAACACATTATATAATAATATTCGATTTTCGTAATATTATAATAAATATAATATAGTAATAACTGCAGTTATATAATACATTACAAATCAAAGCGACGAATTTTCTCGTATAACACAACATAATAATCGGCACGTCCGCAGTGGTTTTTAATTTGTTTTATCTTACAAAATGCACGAGGAGAATAACACACTTATACTAAAAAAAAAAATAAAAAAAAGAACACAAACAAAAACACGAAAATTTAAGGGCGTAAAAAAATGACTACAGTCGGTTCCGGGGTGGGACGATGCCGTGCCACCGCACTACATTTCGATCGTGCGACAATAACGAGCTGGACAATGTTTCGGCGTCAGATGTCGCGGGCAACTCACGACCGGCCACGATCACCTGCCAAACATCAAGGCGGAGGCCATCCAACAGCATCCAGCCGACGCGAGCCAACCGAAGAAGACGCCGTCGTGCGACCACCGGACCGCGTCCGAGTTGAGCGAACTGTTGTCCGTCGGCAACGAGTTGAAAACGGTTTCCGACGGGCCGCCGTTACCGCCGTCGTCGTAATCTGCGAGGGGCCAAATCGCAAAACACCGTAATATAATTATATTGTATCGATTGCCTGCTAGGCATATAATCTCTCTCTCTGTTGCATAAAAAAAAAAAATGTGAATATTTTATCTTCCGCATAGTATAATAGTTATGGAAATCAAAAAATAAATAAATAATTAATATTATTATTACGAGTAACTTAATTCTTAAAACTCATTAGTATTGTTAATAATTTAAGTTTTGTATATTTTACTACGCTGCTCGTCGCCTCTGCTATACTGATGTCACACATTTTGTAGTTCTGATTTTTCCAATTCACTTTACGCGACTTATATAATATAGAGATAAAACCGGACGTGTGAGTAAGTCAATTTCAAGTATAGATTTAACGACAAATGGCTATATTGCGCATGATGGACAGAGACAGCAAATCACCATTTGTAATCCCCTAAAGGCGCGTGCGAGGGTCTCAGGTAACGAATGTTTCGTTATGGGGTCACAGGAGTGTGTTAAAAAAATCAATATGAAGAGCACGGAAAAATAAAAATACACTGAAAAGTATAAGACAGTAATGACTAAAATAACAATACTAATGATAAGTCATATATATTCGACCAACATTTCTATCTGATTTATTATTTTAACGACTTTTTCCAAGAATAATATCACTATGACATTTTGAGTGATTATTGGCGCTAGCTAAAGTCGAATTTTTGAGAAGTGGTTCACCTGGCCAGACCTCATGAGTCATCTACGCTAAAACGCAGTGGTATAGCAAAGAACGATATATCCGATTGTGTTTTATATTTAAAATATTCTACAAAAAATAAATATATTTAGTTTCTGAGCAAACTACGCACAAGTCTTACGATAACAAATCGTTAACTATATTATAATTACACCGGGTTCCGTCCCTGCAGGCAAGGAGGTGCATATTTTAACGTACCTATAAGAAAACGCCACTCTGTCGAGTAGTTTATTATAATAAGTCATTCAGCAAAACGTTAGTTAAAATAAACATATAATCATGGGCGTGACTCACCTCTGCGATCATCGTATGGTTCTTCGGTAATCGCCATCGGTCTCGACGGCACTGCGATTTCTGCGAACAAAATCCAACAGTCAGTCGATTATGCATGCCGTTCGGTGGTTTTTACACTGCGGACCGTCGAACCTTAACTATATATTTAGAAACGCAATAAAAGTGACGTTTATTTGTAACGATCGATCTATTTCTCCTTCCACCCCGCCACAACTTATAATTCTCTCTCGTATAAGGTCTCCCTTGGAAACTCGCTCTACGCTCTCCTCTCGTCTAATAGATACCTAAACCGACGCGAACATATACGAACATATTATATTCGACCAATGCATTTGTTTCCGTCAAAGCAATCGATTGCGTTTTGTAGAATAGATAACGAAACCTCGAGGTACCTATATAATAATAATAATAATAATAAAATGACAAGTACTGCAGCAGTGATAATGATTACGACACAGATTTTCTAGAGTCGTCAAAAATATTGTTGTACGATATCGTTTTTGTTAAATGTCCGAAGTAGATTAAAGCAAAGATATTATAGATTATATAGATAATTTGTTTTAGTCAGCTGCAATAATTACGATTAATCAGAAAATTTAGACTAATTATAAGCATTGACTTAATTACATTAATAAGTGAAAATCATCGAAATAGCAGGTGTTTAATAATAATGGCAGTTTAAAGAAAACTAGTATGGTTGTTACAGATAAAGCCTAATGTAGTTGGAAAAATATTTTTTTTTCCATCCGTTATTATAACAAACACTTTAAAAGTTAATCATACTTTTTATTTTTAGGTGAAATACGAAAAACATTTTACAATTCAAACATTAATTGATATTTTACAGAGTTTCGGGAAACCTAACAAATTTGTGTTTTAAATAATTCATCGACGAAAACTTAATATTATATTGATTATTACTACCTACACACAAAGTCAGGAAAACATTAATAGCATTTATTCTTTATACAATATATTATTTTACTATATATTATGTTATGTTTCTGGAAGACTGTGATAGAGATGTGAAGAAGGTATTGGTTTATACGACGGTATTGATGTATCTTTAATATAATATAGTAGGTATACGCGTATATAAACTGTTATTGTTATTACAATATTAACAAAAAATTTAGATTCTTCTCGACAAATTGTTTTATAAGAGTATGTTTATAAGGCGCAACCGTTAATGTAAATGAAGAAAAGTTTATGCCGAAGGTATATGGATACGCAAAACCAACGGAACATCTGCACGCGCAGATGCTAAACAAAAAGTTATTGTGACATGCATATATTAATATTTAACCGTTTATATGCGATCATTAGTGAAATAAGACGATATAATAATGATATACGTTAAATATATGTTATTTGTTCAGAGTAAACATTTATAGCTTTAATACCATTCTATTTAATATGTATAGGTAACATGCATACACACTAATTAAGACGTTTTATGTCATAGGCATTCCCATACAATGTTTGAATGTCATTAACTATTAATCAATAATATTTTAGTATAAAATCAAAATCATTTCAGCGGTTAATATCAAAATATGAATTTAATCAAAAGTTGGTAATGGTTTCGCCGACATACATAAGGGCAAGGGCGAAAAATACGATGTGCAGTAAAAAAATATGAGGATTTCGTTAAGCCATCATCACTCAGTATCCATAAATTATATTATAATATGTAACATAGATTGGGTTTGTATATTTTACTGAACTATATTAAAATTGTATCATAAAAGTTTGCAAATAAACCATTTTTTATTGTCAATTTCAAACTTACGTATACTGTGAATATTATCGGTATTCTGCCATCAATCGTAGCGCAATAAATTGGCACCTGTGTATTATTATGTAAAGATTTCCACGAGGTATTTACTGCGCCGATTGATATCACGCAGATATTTATTAATAAGACACGCATCGTTCGACTTCTGGATCCATTTTACGATTAAACAACGAGACGAATATTCTTCTAACTGAACAAACACCAAGCCTAAAGCTGTTTATCGGATTTACAGGGTAGATACTATCTACCTACGATCTACCTCAAAGGTTTCATAGTTTATTATATAGGTTCATGCCCATCGGCCTATTATTGCGTATATCATACTAAATATTATATAATATATAATAAATTAATCCATCCGCCTCTTCACGTGCAGTGTATACGTGACAAGTCGACAACTTGCATAACGCAATATTCGAATATTTAATAAAAATGTATAAATAAATCGTTTAAATATTTAACATAAATAAATTAGCCGTGTACATTGGATCTTACACGAATTTGTAAGAGTAACTAGTAAAGCACTTAAAATCGTATATAATTATAAGCAGATGGTTTTATGTATGCAATATCATTAATAAAACAGGTAGGCAATGAACTAATCATTTTTGAAAATATTATAAACAACAAAAGTTAAAATAGGCACTACGCGGGCGAAACACTTGATCGCAAAAAAATAAATTTCAAATACTTTTTTTACTGGTTAAATCTTAGATCAGTACACACGATCGGCGTCATCATGATGCATGACTTTATGATAGTTAACTCATAAGCCTTCGGATTTTCAGATAGCTGAAAACTTTCAGCTTTTCAAAAAACTGATAGAAAGAAATATGCATTTCATTTTATTTCATACACGATAAATAGCTAAGGTAATAATTTACCAAGCTTGCTCACCACTCTATCTCCTCACCTAATTTTATTCTATAATAATTTATTTTTTTTAATTACGATTTTTGAATTATTGAGCATACTTAAGGACTATATTTTTAAATACTTATATTTTTATATCACATTTAAGGAGTATTCTGTATTGGTATAAAATTCTTATTTCAAATGATAACCAATTTTTATGCAATGTAAATTGCTAATCAGGTGATTTTTTGAAAATGTTGACACATCTAAATCTAAATTCAAACGAGTAGTTTCTGAGTTATTAAACTTTATGCACTAAGGATATAATAATCCTTTATAGTAATAGATTAGGTGTCTTGTGGTGATAATAACTTATTTTTTCAAATGAGAACTAATCTTTTTTTACTGTTTTTTTTATTAAGCTCGTGCATTTTTCGAAAATGTTCACGTATCAAAATCAAAATTTAAATCTATAGATTCTAAGTGTATATAGGTAGGTACTAAGGATTAAATTCTTTATAGATGAATTTACAAAAAAATAACGATAGATGTAATATAGCATTTTATATTTTAATCCTATTATCATATCCTCAGTAGATACCAACTTAAAGTTAATAACTCAGAAACTACTAGTTTAAATTTATATTTAAATAATCGAAAACATTAAAATATTAAAAAAAAACCTTTCTTCTTAACTATTTACATTTAAAAATGGGGTTCTAGTATATATATATATATCATTATATCACTATATAAGTTCCATAAGCAATTTAAGTGTTTGAAAATTCGCTCCTTAATTATACTGGAAAATCCCAAAATAAATTAAAATTTGAATAAATTTATTGTCAAAGGTATCGGTATGGGCCTGTATTTACTTGCAACACTATATCTACTATGCGTTTGTACGGTTTATTATCGAAACGGTGGTTGCCGACAAATCCGGAAATTGTCTTGTCCGCGTGCTACGATAAACGCGTGGTGTCACATCTCGCGGTGAATCAACTCCCACAACGTCGTCTTGACAAATCTGGATAACGCCAAGTGCACGGTAAATACACAGGAATGGTTATCTTACTCCTAGGAAGTGATCTACAAATGAAACTGTAACGCTGCGTTCGAGTTAATTAGTGCATGACGTGCGATAGAAAATTATAAACGATTTAACCGTATAATAACTACGTCCTAATGCCAACCGTTTATTGACAGTGTTAGGTCGGGTTCATACAACTATTCCGTCTGTCGTGTCGTGTCCAAAAGTTGAGCTCGACCCAACTCTGGAAATTTCCTGATAGATCGTGGTTAGGTGTATGATATCATGGTCGATCAGAATACGATAAAAGCTATACGACGGAGCTGTAAACCCGGCTTAGCACTATTAATAAACGGTTTACGCGTAACGTAATAATATAATAATATAATGTAATCACATGGGAAGTAGAAGTAAGTACCTACGAGCCACGACCAACCAGATTTTTTTCATACACCGTGGTATAAACTATTCTGCACTCGTTCAAATATCTTCAATATTATGGCATGTCGATGCCATGATGTTTGAAATGTTTATGCGCGTATTATTATAATTGATTTTTTAATTAATGTAATTTTCTTACGATTTCATCTAGCGGAAAACGGTATAAGGGCCACGATATATTGATCATCCTAAACGGTTTTATTTTTACTACCCAAGTATGTATTAATGTATTTATGTTGGTAGAGTGATAGCCCTATATCCTTCTTATACCTTATAATATTGACAACAAAAAATATCTGTAAAAAACTATAACTATGTAAGAATAATTTTAGCTATATTTTTGCTATTGAGATGGGGGAAAAATCTAAATCCATGTATCGGGCGGGTGTTAGAGGTATCAATACTTAGATGAAAACAATTGAGCAGCGTGGGAGCCGATAAACTTGGATTTATTTATTTATCTACAATAGCGAAAAAACAAATACAAAAATGTGCTTAAATTTTAATATAATTATTAAAATAATTTTTTAGTAAATTTGGTTAACCAAAAAGATAGACAGTCTTCAATAAGATTTTCTTTGATTTTTTTTTCTATAAAATATGTCGATAAAAAAAGTATCGTTTGGACATATATAAGTCATATATAAATGAAGTTTTTTTGTAAATATGGCTATATGGTTTATTGAGGTACTCTCGATGAATTTTATGCAGTAATATTTTTAGAAAAGGCTATTTCGCTTTTGATTATGAAATTATAAAAAAAACCGCTTACATAAATAAATGGATTTCTTATCGTAAGAATGTAACAGTGCTTCAAACCGTACAGATACGTGCTTTCAAAAAAACGAAAAATTGACTCGTATGTCATGATAGTGTATACTTACACATACAAGAGCAGCTGTGAGGGTGGTTCACTATGTGAGGGTGCAGCAGCGCGTATTGTTTTCCCAATAAACGTTTTTGGTTGAAAAAGAAAACGAAACGAAACTTGTTCCGAAGCGTACGATATACATCTAAAATAACACGACTGCGACTTCGGTTTTCTTTTGCCCTAGAGATTTTCACTAAAGAAACATCAATCACGCCCGTTATCGGTGCATATAGATATCGTCGGGAAATAACCTGCAACGGCTATATTATTATTTTTTTATGCTATTATAAAAACAACTAACGTTCCATAACACCACACGACATAACATCATATGCTGCCGGTTATATGTTATATTATTGTTAAATTCGCCTTGCGTGTAATTAGGTGATAAAAGTATCATTACCATAGGCCAGGGGAATGGTGAATCTTTTTCGGAGCGGGTGCAAAAATTCTGTAATAAAGGTTTAAAAAAAATAACATGTGCCAGTATAATATGTACGTATCTACAAACATTCTTTTTCGGGCTAATCGGGAAGTTGGGTGGGTGCGATTTTTTGAAAAAATGTACAAACTTAATAAAGTATTTTAAAACATTTTTATATTATCTCTGTTATAATTATTTTTTTTTTTTTTTGCTTCTGTTTATCATTGGATATTTTTGAAGTGTGTATTTTGTAAGTTTTAATGAAACAAAAACAGGTAAATAAAATTTGTCTCGTTTTTATCTGATGACATTCGATGTAGAAAATACATTTTCACAGCTACATGTTGACGAGCATATTGAAAGTATGGAATAAGCATTTTTTTAAAATTAATAATTACAACATTTTATAATTAGTAACTATATTGTTCATAATGTATAAACAGGTATTTTCTATTGATTGTAAATTTCTAATAAAAGCTCTTCAGTAGGTGAATTTCAATCCGCAATTTTCTCTTCACTTATTTCATGATCTACCGTCCAATCACTTTTTTAATGTTACTGAAGTCAAATCGGGGCTAACTAAATTGCGCGGTAACAAATCAATGGGTCCTGACAGTCTATTAGGTGAATTTTTATACATGTTACGTTCGTCATTTTCATTTCCATTATAACTTATTTTTCAAAAATCATTGGATAAAAGTGTCTATTCTGATTTATTAAAGCTTAACACAGTTACTTCGGTATTAAAGTCCAGTGATAGTTCTAATATTACAAACTATAGGCCTATATTGATATTAAGCTATATAGCTAGACTTTTTGATTTGTTAGTCTTATTTTCTATTAGGCCAGCTATTAATTCGGTTTTATTTGAGAAGCAACATGGTTTCTGCCCTGGCCGTTCAATTACCACTAGCAATTTAGTTTTTACTAATTATGTATTTGATACGTTAACTAAACGTACACAAGTTGATGTAATATACACTAATTTCACCAAGGATTTTTACCGTGTAGATTATCATTTATCGATGAAAATATTAGTAGACTCAGGCTTTGAGGAACCACTGTTGTCATGATTTAGCTCTTATCTTCATGAACGTAAGGAACTTATTAATGTGCGTGGTGTAAAATCTGATAATATTGACGTATCATTCGATGTTGCACAAGATGAACATCTTTCTCTCTTGTTATTTGCATTATTTATTAATGGTATTAAAAATCTATTGTTTACTGTAAATTCCTTCTTTTTGCAGATGACTTAAAATTATATTTAAAAATTAATTCAGTAAGCGACTGATTGCTTTTACAAGATCATTTCAATTTGTTAGTGAGATGGGCTGATGGTCGTGGGTTGGGACTTAATATTTTAAAATGTCGTTCAATGTTCTTCTATAGAACTTATGAACGATTATTATTATTATGATTATTCGTATGCGATTAATGATAATGTACTGTTATTTACGGGTAATTAGATTACTGATTTAAGTATTGTATTTGAATTTTTTTTTAATTATTTTAAATTTTCATGCTCATTTAAATAAAATGTGTTATAAGGCATTAAAAACCTTAGGTTTTATAAAAAGAATTTGTAATGAATTTAAACTAATGACTCCTATGAAATCCTTATATTATGCTTTTGTGAAGTCAATTTTGGAGTATGGAGCTGTTGTGTGGGATTCTGATACCTCTTGCCAGATGTATCAAATTTAACGTGTTCAACGTAAGTTTCTTAACTTTGTTGTGTATAAATTAAAAATTTATTACCCACCACATGACTATTCTCCAGTTATGTACCGTCTTGACCTTTAAACGTTAGATGATAGTAAATTTGAAATTAATTTAACTTCTCTTAGTCGTCTTATTGATGGCGTTATTGATTCTACTGAACTATTGACATAAATTAACTTTAAAGTTCCAACTTTTAATGCGCGCCACATATACTTGTTTTCTTTACCTATATGCAACACCAATTATTCAAAATATCAACCACTACATAAAATGATGAGTATAGCAAAAATCCATCAACTCTATTAGTTTAATTATTTGTACGTATTATGTATTATTTTTTGTATGTGTACTATACTGTACTGATTTGGGTATACCCTGTATTCTAATAAATAAATAAATAAATAAATGACAGAAGATTATATAATATTTTGCTGTATCCAATCATTATTTATTTTTGTTTTAATATTATATTAATAAGAAATTTTTTTTATTATTTTTATGTTTTAAATAAATAAAATTTAAATAACTTTTACTAATAAAATCAAAAAACAAAACGATATGACGCAGAAAATAATGTCTTTTGTACTCTGTATAAATTTGGTTTCTTAACTAAATATGAGTATAACTCAAGTAGTACTTTCCCGCGCGTAACCATTTTTCTATTTACACTTGTAATAATTATACGCAAACAACCAACAATGGTAAATAGCACGGGACAACTTGTTATTCATTTTAAATAAATATTTAAATATATTTTAATTTTTAAATTTCATATCATCTTTCTTGAAAAGCGGTTGTGTGACGATATATAATAATATGTATGTACAGTTATAAGTACACTAACGTCTATTAGTGTTATATTATGCTATACAGAGTGATTAACACTAAGCATGCACAACTCCATTATTATATCTTATAAGTATTGTATTTAAATTCTGATTTTTAAAATTTTTAAATACTTAGATTTTTAATGGTAAAAAAATATGATTTATTCTGTATATTATGTAGAACGTAGATATACTCGAAAATCCATGGCTGCAATTATGGCCAAATAACGGTGAATCGATAATTTCAGAAAATTTTCTTTCTAGAAATCTATTTGTGTACTTAGATATTATACTATATTATAATATATTGTATCATCAATTTAAATTATTTATCACACTACTGAAATCTTCAAATAAGGTATAAAAAACCTATGCAAACAGCGCCGGAGAAGTTTATCAACGAGGTAATGTGATGTTTGTATATGTGTTATTACGATGGAAATTATTCATTGTTGCAGTGACTGTTTATATATCGTGTACATATCACATATATAGTATATTAAATGGCTGAGTTGCTTACCCGATTTTTTTAAAAAGCGTTCCGTGAGCGTTTGTAAGAAAAAAAATTGGCGTTGCATGTTTTATTTTAAAAAGACTCAACCGATGGCCGAATATTTGTATAGTGTGCTCGCGTCATGAGTGGGGAAGGGTGAGAAGGTTAAGTTTAAGGTTCGTGTAAGTCTCAAGACGTTTTTGAGCTGTTGTATCTCGATACATTTATCTATCATATAAGTTTTGATCAAACGTTTTCGACGCGAATCTCGTCAGTGAAATGCGAAATAGTGATTAGTACTTTCGGTTATTGAAGAGATATCATGAATAATTTCGTGATCTCGTGGTCGTAAATTTTTATATTTAGACGTTTGCGTAGATTTTTCGAATAAATTATGTAATGCATTCTACAATGGCACTTTTAGAGAGTATTTCAGGTGAAAGATAAGAGCAGGCGTACCCAACAGAACATGTATTTTTAAGTACCCACCTAGTCCAATAATATTATCATACGTTTGTAATGAGGTAACGAAAATATTTATAAAAAAAAAAATTTAAAAAACCTAGTTACAAGATTTTTATGACAATATTAACGTTAAAAATAATATTATAAAGCTACAGATAAACGCTATTATATTATACAAATAGATACGATAATCTAATTAAATGATCATGACATTTTCGTAACGAGAAAACAAAAACTGTTTTTCTACGTCGATAGCGCTCGGACGCCATTAAGATCCAAATAGATAATAATATAAATGCTACATAAAACAATAAAACACGCTTACGGTCTAGTTTGATGAATCCGTCGGTTTCGCCCAGTGAATTCTTTGCCACGCATTTGTATGATCCGAAATCTTGTGGTGATAATTTCCTAATCTTCAAGATCATGTACTTGTTGTATCCGCTGTCAGTGGATATGGCCTCATATTTTTCGCCTGAAACCGTCATATCTACTTTTGTTCATTTTTCACACAATCCAGTCACCTCATTGCTTACCCGAGACGATCATGTCACCCTTTTCGGTCGTCCAAAAGTTTATGGACGTCGGAAACGCTTCGGTGTGGCACTCCAACTTGATGTCCTGACCAATATAGCCACCCACCAGTTGATTTGAAATGGTCAACATCGGAGGAACTGTAACACAATTGTCAAATACTAGTTGATTAGTATCGATTGTCTGCAGCAAAAATACGTAATATAATATGGTTTAAATAATCGCTATCACGAGATGAAATAAAAAAAATGCAATAAAATTCCAAAGCTGAGAGTTTCTATAGGACTTCTTATATGGAACATACTGCAGCTATGTACATTGAAGTAAAATTAAATTTTATACTGTTTTCAAAATCTAATAAAGGAATTAAATAATATTTCGTGAATAAATAAATGTTGTTAATACATTTTTTGACTACGAATCTATCGTTTTTCGGTAAGCTAATATCAATTTTAATATTTTTTTAACAAGAAACAGTAAATTTTTTTGTTCATAATCTTGTCACAAGTAATTTAAAAAAAAATATTTGTATAAAATTAAATACCTAACTCACATATTATATTTATTTTTAATTATTTGTATACCTAATAAGTTAACATTAGTTATCAAATAAACGATTTACATTATGTGTACATTAATTTTTGTTATTATTTCTTAAATATTTTAGCAAATTTATTGCATTTTTTCATGATTTTTTCTGCATATTATATAATATATTGTAATCATTTTTAGTGCGTAAGAATCAGTGTTTTAATCATGACGAATTCGTAGTTGTTACGATTATATTAACTATAAGAATTCATAAAATATTAAAATATGTATAACCATTATTTTACAAAATTCTTGAATAAAAAAATTGTGATTTAAGTAATATAAAGACGGTCTTTGATATTTAAATAGTCGATCAATATAACTACTATGACACACAGATCTTGAGAATACACTCATATTTTGTTTACTATATATTAAGTATTCACTATCCAATTTCTCAAGAAACGAAATGACTTGGTGGATCTTGTATTAAATCTTAGAAGTACAAAACATTAACGTCGTACCTTTAATATGTGTCACGGTCCATTGAGTTTATCTATATTTAATTACACAGATTGTAGTTAAATGTTCTATTTAATTAAATATATGAACACTATCAAAAATATAAAGTTTTGCATTACTATTCATAATTTTTCCAGTCAATAGAATAACAGTAAAAGTAAATGTGATCTTGATTTGTAACAATTATAGTTATGGTAATATTGTTTTAGCTAAATATCCTGTACTATAAACAACGAATCTGGTCAATTTGGCGCAATGAAATACATATAATATTTATGTATATTTAGGTGTTATCTAAAAGTATTTAACTAAACGAGATTATAATGAATAAAAGTGGTTGCATTTTCTAGTTCGCAGAGATTTTATTAAACAATAGTATGTTGAACATACAATTGTCTACCCACATTAAATGTTCAAATAATCTCGTTTGAAATGAACACTAATGACAGCTATGGTACTTATATAATATAAATATTTTACTGTAATGGTTTATTAAGTGACGTACGAGGAACGTTTCCGGCGGTATATTTTACCATTCGCAAACGATAAAATTCTATTTAAGTAAAATATATTATTCGTAGTTAATAATATATATACTTACATTGGACTTTGAGCGTGACTCTTTTGCTAATGGAAGGAGGCACACCGTTCGAGGCTATGCACAAATAAGCACCCATATGGAGCCTACTCACTCTCGTGATGTGCAATACTTCGCCGTCGATAAAATTAACTGAAACAATACAATAACAAAAAACTGTATAATCGAAAAGTAATAATAAAATTACAATCATAGCGGTCAATACATTTTTATTTCAATTAAACAAACAATGTTATCGCTTCGACATTTATACGTAACACGCAACAATGATCGGAACAAATGTGAGAGGAACTATATATAGTAATATACGAGCAAATATATGTATTGAAATACAAAATATTATGTGATACAAAATCAATAGACTTCAATCGATAAAGACAATAATAAAATTAAACATATTGGAAATATACACTAACAGTACTTGTTTAAGTATTGTTTAATATGATCATCTACCTTTTTTACATTAATAAAACAATTATTCAAATTTTAATTTTTAAAATTAAGTATGTTAAAATACCATACAATTACTTAAATTTTTATTTTATTTAAAAAATATTCTGTGGTGATACAAACTTTTGTTTTTCAAATGAAAATCACCTTTTTTACTATACCTATAGGCTACATTATTTAGTAGATGACTTTTTTAGAATGTTTATAAAAATTGTCTAAGTATAGTAGGTACTATATCAAATATTACATAATATATATTTTATATTTTTGTAAAATCATATTTAAGGACTATTATCCTTAGTACCTATTTTAATAACTTGAAAACTAGGTAGGTACTTGTTCAAATTTTTGTTTTTAGGTGCATCAACATTTTAAAAAAAAAAATATCTTCTTCACAGTTTACTACAAAAAAAAAGAAGGTTTTAATATGAAAAACAGAAATTTGTATCGCCACAAGATATTTCTGATATGGAACAAAAATCTAAGTATGGTGAACTACCCTGTATAATAAATATCTATATGGCTATATTATATAATATTAAAAAACATTCAAAATCGTTCTACTATCGAAAGGAACTGAACATGAAGTATGATAAAATAAAAAATATACATTATACAATATATAAGTATCATAATAATATTGAATAGGTACACGAAAATAAGTTATCAATTGTTAAATTACATATTGTACACGTGATATACACAGTTAATCCTACAATTATCCACTGCACCTGTACAGGAAAATGTGTCAAACGGTTTGATAGGTTTTAAAACTTTTCTGATTACCTCCGTTCTTTTTCACAGTTTTTTTTAAACTTTTAAAAAACAATTTGTCACGTTTTTATTTATACAAATACGACGCGTAACGTACCGAGCAGAGTATAATATTGTGTAGGTATGGGCAAATTACATTTCGCAAAGTTTATACAAACGCGATATACGCGCGCATACGATTTTCATTACAAGATAAAAATAATAATATCATAAAATGTACGTTATTCGGTGGCGGTTTTCAAAAGACCACGCACATTAAAATTACAACGGATAAAATGACAGCGTTTCGCGTAACGTTTCTTGTGCGCTAAAATATCTTACCGTAATATTGTGTGCAAAATAGAGAAAGTTTAAAAGTTAACAACATTGGTATACCTATATATAGTTATGTGTATGTATGTGTTTGTGTGTGTGTGAGAGAGGTTTTAAAGTTGAAAACGTGATGAGCCATACTACATATTATATAATAATGGTATGTGTATATGTATAGATATCGCGAAAAAGATTACAAAGTTGTTTGTTTTTTTTTTTTTTATCGATTGTTGGCATTAAAAATTCAATCGACCGAAATAATTATGTTCGTAAAATACATTTATATTATGAAACTTGTACAGTTTTCAATTACGGTTATTACAATATTTTGTTATTACGTATTTTTAATGTTTTTGAGTCGTTCGAATTCTGAAATAATCCGCGTGTGATACACATAATATACATTAAACATATATATGCATGATATATTTTAATAATATACTTACCTATATTGTATGTACAAAAAAAGTATCCAATTACAAATTATTCGAAGAAAAAAACATTTTCCGCGCATTTCAAGTACCTACCCATATAATATAAGTGTTTGGTTTTATCGATAAAGTCGACGCTATCTGATAATATGCAAATAGCGGTCTAAATGGCTAAAAAAGTAAGTCGAGAGTGCCATGAATAAATGTTATTAATAATGCATAATATTCACAATTAAAGCGTTGTTTCAAAAAATACGATACAAGATGACGCGATGCGTCCTGAACAGTGTCCTCGGTACAGGGGGACAAAGACGACACAATATGAATGAATAAATTATAAATAAAATTCTAAGTCTTACTGTTCAACGGTAAGGTATATATTGAATTATGGTTAGACACACGTATTAAACATACAAGACAGAATCAGTTGCATTTATATAGTGCTTGAATATTAATCATCTCCAGAATAATAAGATATGTTATTATCTGGTGATTTAATGCTGACACAGAATAATAGTATATTCACGATCCAACAACTGACTGCCAGTCCAGACGGCATGGCTCCTCCCTAAACTCCTCCAGTTACCGGTAGGCGTGCGGGGTATCGGTTACCGTGACTGGTGATTATAGAGAAACATAGATAAAGGTCCGTGGTCACAGATTTGGAAGTATCGCGAGTGAATCCCATTTTTAATTTTTACCTTTTTATGCAACCGCAATTTTTTTGACAAATTATATTTAATAGCCAGAGTACGTCCTCGGTCCGCAGCTATAGAAGATACCCCATACAATAATATACAATACACGGTTTAAGTAATGGTCATTACTCATTACATACCTTTAGTGTAATTTTTACTTAATAATAAAGAATGTGAATCACAATATCCAAAATGTTTTTTTTTAATTAAAAATTGAATGTTTTAAATTAAATTTATTTTATTCCCATGAGTATATATTTGCCGATTTTGAAATATCTATTTATCTTAGCGCGTTAAAAGTTTAGCCAGCCATAACTATTAAAGGATATCGTTTCCATTTAGGTCAAGCATGGTCGCGTCACATTCAAAATTTGGGGTTGAATAAAGATAATTGCAACCAAACAGAAATAGTCTTGTTTTTAAAAAATATATTTGGATTACCATTATTAAAAGAAGAAGATTTAATGAAATGTTTTGTTCGAGATTTTATATATATAATGTCAGAATATCAACAACTCAACGAATTAATGAATTATTTAACAAAAAATTATATAGATTCTGGTGCAAAATGTGCTATTTCTATGTGGGCTGAAATGATAAGTAGTTCTGAAAGGACTACAAATGCTTGTGAATGTATTCATTCCAAGTACAATTCGTTATTTTATACACACCACCTAGATTTATATACATTTTTGGAAATATTAAAAAAAAATTGAAACCGACACAAAAATAGTAATTCAAACGGCCACACAAACAACAAAAAAACAAAAAGGAAGTACATGTAAGAAAATCGCATTCATCGAAGACAATATAAACAAATTTAAAAATAATAAAATATCAATATTGGATTTTGTCAAAAGAATAGCATTTAACACCAGTCTATATTGAAGTATAAATACTCTAAAAAACCAAATTATTATTCAAAAATAAAAAAAAAACAGATAAAATTAGAACACTCACCCAAAGTTGTGTAAAAATGAGTGTAACCATAAATAATAGAATAAATAATAATAACAATATATGTTTGGGGTGTAAGTTAGTTCACTTGGGTAATTCTAAATGAGCAGGGACGCATTCGGGCTACTTGAAAAATTTGATTTTTTTTCTTGGAACGCATTCGGGTGATACCTTATCCAGACGCGATCGTTACATTAAAAACAGGACATTTTGGGACGAACTCGAGGAACTCTCATAGATATTTATATATACATCACTTAGATAGCTAACTAACATAATAATTGAAAGTCGATCGCCATATGCATGGTAGTCAATGTATATATTAATATGAAAGTTATCATTTCTTATCATCAAAAAAAAAAACAATTATTAAATTATAAAAATAATTTTTAAAGTAACTACCTGCTACAACACTATACAAATATTGAAATATAAAATTTGAGAAATGTTGATTTTGAATATTGATAAAGTATTTATATATATATATATATATATATACCTGGGTATTTTTTATATACATTTGTGTCCACAGTAGACGTTTGATAATAAACGCGACAAACTGGGACCATATCCCATATCAATGAGGTTGTGAAAAAAATATCACAACATTTGAATTAATAATTTGTATAATACTTAATCTCTATTATTGCTATCACACTATAGTGTGGTGCAACAATCGCTAATATATATGCATCTAAATTTTAGTTATTGAAGCAAAAAATGATTAGCTGTAAAAATACACCATTAAACACAATAATAAGGTTGACAATTGCATATTCAGAGAATAATTTATCTTAAGAAATCGTCTGATAAATTTGGGATAAAAATTATACTATTATAATATACCCTGCAATGTATATTATATTATGCTCGCGTGGGGTAAGTGCCGAGTATTGATATTATATTTTTTGAAGTTATTTCTGTAGAAAATAGAAACTAACCGAATAGTAGCTATTAGAGGAAAAGAATATTACTACTTTTATCATTCGAAGATTACACAGACGGGGGCAGCCATCGTTATTTGTTTTGCGGTCGCAGGATATATTGTATATCCGATAAGGCGAAATGCGGTACACACAATAATAATACACATAACACTACAACAATAAGTATAATAAATCCGCCGAGACATTTACATTTATTAAACATCGGCGGCAATCGTCGTTATCGATATGAATATAACTAAAATACTGCTACGACGGTACGATTCGGAAAGTTTCGCGCTTTCAGATCGGCCACCGCCGCCTGCAGTGGACCTCTTCCGCCGCCACCACACCAGACGTGGGGAGAATGTATATTATTATTATTATATAAGTATTACAAACGAGCGTTTAAAATGTAATAAAATATGTAAATATTATTCTTGGTCGAAAAGTTTCCACGCGGCTCACTTTAGGCGATAGTAAATGCAATGAGGATGGGTCGGAGGATGTCGCAGTGAGAGGCCGAGAGGAACAACTTATGAATATTCATTGTTAAACGCTGCGGAGGAACTGTGCAATCTAATGTAATAAATATATATGTAGATTGCGTTTTTATACTTATTGTGCCGCCTCTTAATCATGACCGATGAAAATATAACGAAAGCAAAAAATTCATTGTCGTTTTTATAGCATTGCTTTGATTCAGTAATACCTTCATTTTGTTCATTTTTTATCGAGAATAATGAAGCGATCCGATCCTTATAAATTATTTGTGGTTAGGGTGTGCGTATTATAAGGAAAATTACAAAAATATTCGAAAATTACACGTGTTTTGTTTTTTCGGAATTCGGCGAATCGTTTTAAATACGCAAATAAATTTTATAGTAACATTCAAAACAAAATTATTATACATTAATAATAAAAAAAAATAATGTTTGAATCAATGGGTTTTTCACAATTACACAGACACCGGTATATTGTTACAACAACGGAAAACATAATATGCAGTATAGAGATAATTTAAAACAAAAATTCCAACTTTTAGGGAAGATTAGGTCACATTGAAAGCAAATAGAAATTATCGTGGGCCACATACATTTTTAAAATTATAATTTATAATTTATTATTACTTTTTTGGTGAAAATATTTAATCAATATCCGGATAGATTGAAGTTCAGGCAATCCTTAAATTGACTCTCGATGTGCTTTCTTGAAATAGCGGTCCGGTTTGTATTGTTAGAGTTTTTCATTCTTGAAAATATTTGTTTGCCGAAAAGCGAAGACATGTCTATTGCGTGATTGTGGAGGACGGGATATGTTTCTTTGGGTAGTTATAATTTATAATAATCGAATATAAAGGGGACTGATTAAATTTTTCTTTGGGTTGAATATCAAAATATCCAATTGTAACTCACAATCTATTCAATTTAAAATTTAATTATAACAACAGTAATATCAACCGAAAATGGTATTCCATAACAGCAAATAGCTCACAAAAATCTTAAAACCGATGCTCGAATTCGTCAACTAAAATAATGAAATTTTTAAGAACGCAGAATTATTTGATTATTGCTGAAATACCGCTTGAACGGTATACTTTAATACCACAATACCGGTATCTAATTTTAATACCATCAACCCTATTAAGATTTTTCGATATTCCAATGTTATGATTTTCCGTTATGTGGTGGTATTACGCTATACCGTTATATACTAGTATCGATTCTATAATGCCGCAATACTAGTATCCAAGCTCTTTCATTATTTCTTTTCTTTCATCATTCCGTCAACCCTGCCATAAAACATTGGCTAAATTGCTACTCCATCTCATCAACATCAAATTCGTATTCATTGCCAATTTACACAACCCGTTATAACACCTATATGTTTAAATAAAATACTATGTGATTTTAAAATATTATTGTTTGAATATTAAATGGTACAAGGATGCCTGTGATGCATACCAAAAAAAGGAATATATATTATTTAAGTAATGTTTATAATTTCTAATAATTTTTATTATCGTGAAAAACCTTCTTTTAGTTTTGTTTATCCGTCTTTCTGCTATAAAGCATTTTACCTTTATTATATTCTTGCTTGTCGGCCGCCTCTATATTGCTAAATAATTTAATAACTTAAAAAATATTAAATTAACCGCTGCTTTAGGTAGTATGATATTTTTTTCGCTTTGACGATACCATGCGATTGACCCTAATATGACCCGGATATAATATATACCTGCCGTATTCCAGTAATCTACAGACATAAATTTAATTTTATGCACGTTGAAACGATTAATATAGATTTCAATAACCAATAATGAGATCGTTTGTAGTTTTCTAAGGTTTACGATTCAACCAATAGGACATCAGATGAAAGTATTTTGTCGATTGTATTAAGAGAAGGTACTCAGAATATTATATATTAAAATACTATATATTCTCCAATAAATGATTGTAATTAATAACTAGATAAATAATTAATTAAGTTTAGGTAAATTATATTAGTTTTATAAGCCAATACATTGAGGTATCATTATTTTACAATTAGTTCTTTATAGTTGTTAAGTCATTGTCAATTTAATGAAACAAGTATGGTAAATTAAACTATATAGTATTATTTTACTGGTATCGATAATATTATTATAGTTAGATATATAAAATAGTTTTAAGTTTTTTTTTTTTTTTATATTGATATAGCCGTTTAATAATAAATATCATAAATGTAGTCGTGGTAACTAAATATATATATATATATAATTGCTTATTGACATTAAAAACTTAAAAACAACTTCGAAATGTTTATAAAAAAAAAAAAAATACTTGAAATAAAAACGATAAAAAAATGTATTTATAAAAAATTCTATAATAGGTACTGTTAAAACTCCACTTCACGATCTTTTAGGCACACTATACTACTACTGTTATATAATCATATTTTTACTGCAGGATTACTTAATTACGAACACTGCAGATATTATATAAACTTTTTATTGTAATTTTATTCGTGAGAGTATTTTTATTATACACTAAGTGTGTGTATTCTACATGGATAAATATCTAAAATTACCACCAAAATCATTTAAATATTCCATTATTAATGTCAATTATTCGTTAAACGTTTTCAATTGTTTATATTACATGATATGACGTGTGTTATAACGCAAGTTCTGTCGCAGGTGTACGGATCGCACGAAGGAAAAATAAGTTTGCTTTTAACCTGTCGAGCTTCGTCCGTAACAGTAATATTTTTGAGTATTGATATTTTTAAAATATAACTATGTATCCTTAAAACATTTTTATACCATTCAAAACATTATGTTTTTATAGTAATAATAATAAAAAAAAATCCAATTCTGAATAATTTATAGTATTGAAATGTAAACTATCTATGGTAAACTATCTACATATATACGTGATACTGCTATTACAATGTATTATTTATTATGTTTGTTAGAACTCCGCTAAACAATAAAAACCAAACAAACTATTTGATATTTATAACATGTTTTCAGTTTCATACAAATATATATATTAACTTACAAATATTTTCTTACAATTTAATATAAGACAATATTATTATTTAGCTGTTTGTGGTATTTATATCTCAGTCGGTACTCGGCAGTATTATAGAATACCATCTCCAAATTAAATTCTTTTTAATTTTTGTAAAATATAATAAAACGTTGAGAAAATAATGTTGTCTAGTAATGAATCGTTAGGTTTGAAGGATTATGTAAGAATCGATTCTAATTTTAGAAAATTGTTGTGATTTTATTGCCATTAGAAATTTATAATTAATTGAATTTTCGTTAATAACAACGTATTAACGTCATCATAATTCATGACGAGAAATCCTCTTATCAACAACACATAATATATTTTAGTCTCAGGAGCAATAAAGTTCATAATAATTAACAAGCGAACGCCTTTAATTAAAAACAAATCCTGCGTCTTGTTCAAAAGAATCTTGGGATATTAATAATTGGTTTTTTTTTACTTCTCTATCTCTGTATTCTCCATAATAATGTATACACTGTCCTCCATTGTATTCGAGATGACGTTGTTGGTGATTGTTACAAATGAAATCCTAAGAAACCGTAAAGAAGTTGGAAACTATTATATCTAATACACCACATTTATACATACGGTATACTGTTATACATATTATACATCAACATCACTTTTGGAGGCGAAATAAAAATAAGATACGAGACAAAACACAAAAAGAACGATATCACAAACAAACAATAATATTTTAAGAGACTTTATGGCTCTGAAATATGCAAAATTAACTACAAAATTAAAATCGTATGTGTAAACGAAAAACAAGTCTGAATAAATGAAACGAATGAATACAGGCGACGTTTAACCGGTACAAAAACTTCACTTCCATTATAGATTTGTATCAATATCGTAAAAGTAAAGACGCACATAATCACATATTTTACCGAACCTACTCAGTGACGTGGCAAAGAGATTGCTGAAGTTTTTTTTTGGTTGAATGAGTCAAGTGAGCTTCAGGTGGTTACATCTATTAATAATAAGAGGATATACAATTTTTATCAATTTATATTAACTTTCCAGACAGTTTATACGATAATTAGTCCATTATAAGATTTAACGTGTAGTTATCAAGAATTAAGAAGCAACAAATACTCTTAAATAGGTTTCTGTATTTATCTGTACTTGGATTTCATGCTTATAGAAGAACTCGTTGAGTCCTGTTTATTCTTAACGCAAACAGACCAGGAATTTTATTACCATATCGCAAGCATACATCATCGTTTTGAAATTTTTGGCAAAATGAATTTAGATGTATTGGATAAGAATTTGATTTTCATTTCTGCTAAATTGATATTTTTTGAATTCTTTATAATATATAAAACGATTTAAAAAATATTTAGCTCGAAATAACCAATGATCATAGCTGAGTGTAGACCATGACTGTGTAACTATATTATCACGACTAACACTATTTTTGAATTTTTGTTATAATAATATGGGAATTATGACCACCCCAAATGCAGTAAAAATATGATGGTGTACTGAATGAATTTTATTAACTTTGTAAATTTTGTTTTTATTTTAAACCTATTCGAACTAATATTGGTAAATTTCGTTTATGGTGTCGCTAAATAAAAAAATGTCCCAATTTACTTTGTACAAATTAAAATGACAAAACAATGATTTTAATTATCCAACGTTCATCACAACATAAGTATGAAAAATCGTCAGTCAAGCAAAAATAGGTCACATCCATTTAACTGGCACCCATCTCATCAGTAAAGAATCAGCACCAGTATGGGATACATACAATAATGTTCCGTTAATAATAGACCATATTATAGTGATCAACAGCCCTAAACACATTAAAACCACGAAAATTCCTTATAATCCTTCTTCACAACATCAATCCCTCAATAAAAAAAACACCGGGTAATCTGTATATTTTTCCACAAGATAAAGCTAATACAATATTTGTAAAAAATCCAACTATTGTTACTTTATTTAATAGGGATATAGCTTATATTTAACTATTGTGATAATTTAGGCTAAAAACCATAGTCGTTGTTCTTTGAAACTCAATCAAATTTGTCAAGCCGAAGTGGAAACGAATGGGTCTCGTCATACCAACGGTTTGAGTATAATATAGGTTTTGGTGTATTGCACCATCGCCAATATATTAGGATAATAGTTGGTCGTGGTTTGTTAAGCATGTGCTGATCGTAGTGTATAATTTAAATTTTTAATAAAGTAAATTAATTTTAAAAATAATTAATACAAATAATCATAAACAAACCAAGTCGTTTCCTTCAAATTTATTATTCATATTTTTACAAGTATTTGATATTAATAAGTTATACAAAAAACAAACTTAATGCTATATCTTCAATTAAAACTAAAAATCAAAAATCAACCCTACAATATCAGGAAAAATGTATCAAAGTACCATTCATTTATAATAAAAAAAATCATTAAAATCTCTAGATATTACGATTCCCGGTGATCTATTAAGTAAATTGTACTAGATAATTTTTAAATATAAGCTAAAGAATTGGTATTACACTGGTTTATAAGAAAAAGAAATAAAAATATTTATATTCATATTTTTCATATTATATTTATTAAATAAATTGCCATTTGAAATGTTTTTTTTTATAGTTATCTAAATATTGTTTTTAACCTACCTAAAAAAAAAAAAATGTTTTATTTTCGTATTCTCGATTTTATTTCTAGTTTTAATATCTATAATTATCATAAGTTTTTAATGAGTATTCGTGCTTTCTGATAAGAAATTTTGTCTCAGTGGAAAGCAATGCTAGATTTGTGTATTAATATTTTATCCGTAAGCATTATTTAATTCAAAGAATGAAGAAATGTATAATTATTATTATAATTATATTAAAAATCCAAGATAAACGATAATCATGGCTGAAAATGTTGAAATTGGTCGGTTATAACCTTAGTAAATAGTTTCTTCTATCACGGTTTAATTTAAATCTTTTATTATCAATGTTTGTAATAAATATAATTATCTACAATCATAATTTTCATTATGTACTACCGTAGTCATAAGCGTACTGTGTTACCAGGTATACATATTTTGTATTCTTAATCAATTACTGTTTATAAATATACCTAATAATTGAAACCGAACAAAATATTTGAATAAATGTCTTATTGTTTATATTTATTAACTAACAACATTATATTACTATATATTCATCATTCACAGTGTTAACACGGAAAGTATAAACAATTCTATCAAAAAGTTTACAATCAAATTTAAAAAAAAAATACTAATTTTTTGTGTTGAGGGAGGGGGTTCTACAAGTTCACTAAGTTTAAAACCACCTCCGATATCTCGTGTCTCAAGTGCGCTCAGGTCGTACGTATCTGAGACAATAGGTAGATAGGTGATAAATAAAAAAAAGTCTATCGTCAAAGTCTACGTCGTCGTATGACAAACGTTTTATACACACGCGTGCATATATTTTTATATATTTATTTATTTATATATAAGACGTATGACGTGTGTGCAAATAAATATCATATAATCGTGTGTTATATGCGTATATACACACACACATATATATATATATATGAACATACACCCCCGCACTTGTACTTTCTGCAAAACCTACGTTCGTTTCTTCACCCGTCCGCGACTGAAATATACGGAAGGAGACAATATCGAACACTCGTCGCGCACGACGACGTGGAGAATTTTTATCGCCGACCCCTTCCTCGCTTGAACGTGTGGCAACAGCACGTTTGGACTGGCGTTCGAGCGAGCGAACAGACATTTCGGACGTAAATATAATATCTTATTTTCTTTTTCGTTTGTTTCATTTTCTCCGCCGGAAACGCGCAATAACGTTCACGGCCGTTTATCTTTGGCGCGAGCGTATAATATATTTTATATTATTATTACTGTTATTACCTACCTACATATATATATATGTGTGTGTGTGTGTGTGTGTGTGTGTGTGTGTGTGTGTGTGTGTGTGTGTGTGTGTGTGTGTGTGTGTGTGTGTGTGTGTGTGTGTGTTGAGCCGTTAAGGTACACTTTATACATATTATAATATGATAATACGATAAAGACCCTGCAGGATTTGAAAGGCACCGGAGACACTGAAAATGAGTTTATTACGTAAAAGTGACAAAAAAAAAAATTCCAAAGAAAAAGTTCTCAAAATAAATATCGTTTTGGTTTCTATTTATTTTATATTATAAATAGATTTTTAAAAATACTTACAAATGCAGTTTATTAATTATGCAATAAATTTTCTTCAAAGAACTTTTCATATCAGTATAAAAATAATCTAATATATAGGTAACTGTTAAAAATTTGAAGTATAAATATTGATTAGTATATTTGTATTTAGGTACGTGCGGCAACTTATTAATGTAGGAAAACAATTAAATAAATTGCCTATTTGCTGTAAGGGTGTAGGACGATGCAATCGTCAATATAAGACATTAATACAATTCTGATATAATATCAAAGTGATTATAATTAGAGACAGGATTTTTTTACATATTTTTATCGAGATTATGCAGCTCCGATTGAATGAGATTTCTCAACGATTTATTTTCTTGCGAACTGATATTCAAACATTTTTAGAGCATAAAAAACATATTTCAATGTTAGAGATTATTTTGTGCAAAATTATATGTTTAAGAAAATATTGAGGTTTAATTTAAACATTTTATAAATAAAATGTATTGGTTCATAAAAAAATGCAAAAAAAATTATGACCTCCGTCAGTTTCTATCCTTATCAAGAAGACGAAAAGATGCGAATTATTTTTTGAATTCGTACGGCTGAATATATTAAGTTTAAATTGTTTTAATGCATAATATCATTCTCTTATTGAACTATATACTACCTATTACTTTTTATTTTTATTATTTAAAACATTTAATTATTATTATTTTTTGAATTTATAAGGCTAAATTTTAGGTAGGTAATATGTAACTATGTGCTACAATAACACGTCATACAAAATATACCTAAAAAATAAACATCAATACATCATCAAATATACTCTATAATCTATAAGTATGGCTATTTAATTATTTTTTTAAAGATTAAAATTCATTTAACTATCTTAATACTTTATAAATTGTTACTTTTATTTGTTTTTCAGTATTTAATACATTTTTATGAAACATTATAATATAATTCCGAAAAAGAATATTTATGCACGAAAAAGATTATTTTTATGGAATTATAGAACATAAAAACATTTTTATTTTTAGGATTTTAAACGCATATAAATCCGATCACTAATTATAAGTATCTGTGTTGCTGTCGTTATACCAGATTGATTTCCATCTTTAATGATTACGTGACTTAATAGTACAGACGTATAAAATATTATTGCTATTCATATAACTTAATAAAGTTCATTTTTTTACATTCTTCGAACTCCTCTCACTTACTTCAAGAAAATCCTCTCCGCTGTCAAAAAAGTCATTCTGTAGAAATTTAACCCAATAGCAACAAAAAAAATTAAATTTCAGTAGGAAGACCTCCAAGGGGAGGTTTCTTTACAATTTAATTTTTATCTGTTAATAAAAAAAAATACATGTAATCACGCATTTTTATTGTAAATATTTATAGATTGTAATTTTTCAAATAAAAAAAAATAATTGAACTCTGAACTCAGCTGACGATTACATAATTTTACTATTTCTTCTTGACTTATTCCTTTTTGTGTCGCTGTGAAGATATTGTTTTGCAAGTTGCTATGATATTATTTTATTTACACTCCAATTAATGAAAACTTATAGTTCGGATAAAATACTATAATATTTAATAACCCCAGGTCTACAATATTGTAAATATTTAGTATTGTGAATGAAGACATGTGTCTTTAGAAAAGCACACAGAATTTTAAATAATTTGTAGTTTTTGTTATGAACCTTTACTATTATTCGAGTAGCGGAGTCGTGTAATGTAGCAGAAAACCAACGAACATAATGAGACTAACACAACAACTTATTCGAGTAAAAAACTTTTTAAGAATACACATTTTAATAATAGTTCGTATACTAAAATTTTGAGTAATTATAAATTTCACATTTAGTAGAATATATAAGTAGTAATTTAGTAATAATAATAAGAATATAGTTTGATTAATTAATCAAACAGAATCTCAACAACAACCAATGGCGTATATACAGGGTTTTAATAAATTATCACAAATACATATTTGTTATCTTCAAAGTTTTATGGAAGTTTCGTCTCATTGTTCTATATCCACTACTCAGTTTTTGCGGTGTTAGTGTTAGAGGATGATATAGCGTTATGACTAGAGTATATAATTTTAACTATGATTGATAAGTCATGTGTAATATAACATGTATTTAGATGAACAATTTGTACCAAAGTTGTTCACAAAACTTTAAAGTTTAAACTATGATATGACGAAGTGACATTATTTCTTGTTTGATAAAATATAAAATGACACAGAAAGAATGTTTCAAAACGTTCTTCTACAATGTAGAATCTACATCATAATATTATAGGTGCATGATTACCCATACATTAAGCCGCTTGCAACAAATCACGTATAAAAATAACCTCATTACTAATTAATGGTTAAATATTATTAAGTGTTATTGTTAAGCATAATTTGGATTAAGTATTTGAATATGATTCTGATCGCTAGCTAATATATTCTTTTAAATCTTTTGGAATATGATTTTTTTTAACTATACAACTTAATAATAAATTTCACGTCGATGTATTTATAATTTGATTGCAGTCTTATAATAGTTTTTCTTTACGTTTTGAGTGACTATTGTAAATATTAAAAAAGTACAAATTAGAAAAGATTTTCTACATTAAAGAATCGACACATCCTTGCCACAGTTTTTAAAATGTTACCTCCAAAAACTCAAAGGTGAGAATTTTAATGCCAATAAAGAAATTGACTTAATGTTAATTAAGTTAATTCATTTATATTAATAAATAAAAATAATAATATTATTTTCGGTGGTATAAAATTAATTAATATTGAAAGTATTTAAATTTAAACCTATCAAAATTATCAAAACAATAAAAAAAAATGAATGAAAGTACTTGCATATTAAAAATATTCGAATTATGTGGTACCAGTCTAAGATATATTATATATATTAAGATAATATGTTCAATGTGGTGTTATTAAAACAAAAACCATTAAGGAAACTATCAAAGTTTTCTCTTATTGCTTATGTAAGATTTATATTTTATATCTTGTAAATGTGATGTCTGGTTCTCGGTTTTCTTTGACAATGACCAAGTCCATGAAAACTTAATGCAGCGTATAAAGTATTCGGTCGCCTTAGGTGTTGAATAATATCACAAGCAATATTCGATCAAATCTATTTCTCATGAATCGTCGACGGAGTCTCGTGGCTTAATACATATTTGTACTCGCAACTTTTTGAGGTTAATCACAGTATACAAATACGTAGACACGGTAGTAGGCATCTATTTAATTCTGTCTGTAATATTACATTTAAGTGTAGATGAAACGTGCCTTGCGCAAAGACGCTGCATATTTTATTCACATAACATAATACTTCACCCTAAGTGTTGTGTTACAAGCTTGTTGTTACGTAATTCATAAAGTAAAGGAGGTATACATCGCCGGGACGTATAATATAATCGCGTTTTAAACGTTCGAAACCTCAGAAGCTCGTCTGTACTTCTCTAAACACTTAAAGCGCGTAAAGCGTGTTAAATGTTCTACGACTCGAATGAAATATTATATTATGTGCGTTTTAAGACGACTTGAACGGAAATTATATTTGATTATAATGTGAAATATATTATATTGTAAAAGTGTGTACTTACCTATCTTTTATCGAATTATCTATAGGTATGTACACATAAATATATTAATATTATAATAATATTATGAGTGAGTATATGACAAATGGTGTAATCCTACAACTTCACTACATACGCGAGGGCGTAAACTTTATATCAATACACAAGTTACTGTATAATGACGTAAGGAAAAAACAAAATTAACCATATAGAGTCGCAAAAATATCATATTCTGTATTCTCGAAACAGTATTTTATTAAACAATCGTGGTTCTACCGCTTTCCTCGGCGCACCGATCTCTGTGTAGCGGAATAATTAGAATATTATTAGCGAAAGTGTAAATGCGAAATAATACTTTCGTCTTTATTACACCTTCAAAGCCGCGTGTGAACTTATCGCTTGTCAGCGCTCATTGCCGATGCCGAGAGCGAATTATTAATAACCCAAGCTCTGTATTATACCGTAATCGTTTAAAGTTTGGTTTCATAAACAATGCAATGTACCTAATAAACATATTATAATACTCTATATATAATAGTATATAGGGTAATTCACCAAGTATGCTCACTCTCATTTTTTTCTTCAGTAATTAATTAATTCAAATTCTGTAATTTTTTTTTACCACTTGAGGAGTATCTTGTACATAATAGTATTCTTAAGATAATAGTCTTTAAAAATTATAAAAAAATAGATGAAATATTGAATCTACCTAGGTAGTATGTATTGTACTTGGGCCATTTTTACAAATAAACGTTGATAGATTAATATTAATACTAAAGTTTTCAATTCACCACAGAGTATAGTCCCAATATATTCTATACATTATCATGGAACTATTATTTTTAATAGATACACAAAATTACAAAAACAAAAAAACTTTTCTTTTTTTTTTTACTCAAAAACTTCACTCTGTGTGGAATAAGAACGTACCTCGACGAACAGATGATCAGTTCTCCACTTCGGCCTCGTTCTGGTTAGACGCCACCGGCGCCCACCACCGCTTCAAGCGTTAATTTGATTTGATTTAATTTTAATCAGGCCAATCGGCGAGCTACGAATCTGTTTTGGTCCGCCGCCGGGGTACGTTCTTATTATGCGCAAAGTATACTCATTCAGATTTTGGTTTTGATGCATCAAGATTTTTAGAATCAATATCTGCTAAATAATTTGCAGTAAAAAATGGGAGTTCTTATTTGAAACACATAAGTTTATATTTCTGCAGGAGACTTCTTAAGTAGCACAGAAAAAAGAATTTGAAATTATGTTCTTTAAGTAGGTTTATATAGAAATTCAAACAACTAGATTTTGTATAACTGCATTATTGAAGAAAAAATAGGTGATCATCATACTTAATGAATCCTATACACAGCATAACTTTTTTTATACATTTTAATATATTTTAACAGATTTATGGGCTGGATTGATTTCGTTCGTGTGATGACTCACTTAACGAACAATGGATTTCTTAAAATTACGTTCGTTATTTACATCAATTTTTTTTTATATAGTCACTCATAATAATATTATGTTAGAATGTATAATAGTAGAATACAGAATTATAAATAAATTTAATTATTTAAAGATTATTAATGATCCCTATCAATGAATACTAGTCAATGCCTATAAACAATAAATACGTATACAATTATAAAATTGTTGTTTTATGCGTTACCCGCGGTTATCTGCAAGCGCTGCGACGGTGACAAAAAAATACATAAAAATGACAAGACACTCGCCTCCGATAACATACGAAACAAACGAATAAAAACGAAAAATTTTCATCCTTGAAACATTCGAAAACATCGATTCGTAACCGCGGTTTTACTACGTCGTATGTATAATAATAATAATAATACTATACACGCACACGCAGGAAATACCGATCACAATATTATTTTCCGTTCAATCCACTTTGCTCTATTTATTGATTTTGTTCGATACACATTTCTCCGTTTATCGATTTCGTGCGCGCAAATCGCTCGTTATTTCCTCGTATGTGGGTAATATATAAATTAAATTATTGCAGACACCAGGGTCAGATGTATACCGCGTATTATTATATTGGGATTCGGTACAACGCTTATTTCCATTGGGGCGAAATCTCTGACCAACAATGACGGCGGTGACCATATTTGTTACGTTATATTTATAAGAAAAAATGTCGAAGGAATGGGAAAAAAATAACGTGGTACACGGCGGAAATAAGTCGGGGCAAGCACGCATACACACACACATGCACATTGTACATATATGCGATATGGGAAAAATATACACTGCACACGGACCGATTTCCCGGAGGGTATAAGAGTGCAGTGGCGGCGGCTGTGTACAGGTGGAGTTGGGGGGAGGACGGTGACGCCGCCGCCGGCGACCGGGGTTTTAGCAAATCTGTCTAGCCGAATATCTACCTCGGGGGGTAGTACGTATATATATATATTTTTTTTATATAATATATATGCGCGGTACATACATACACACGTCGCTCGGATTATATATATATACACCGCGCGTCCCCGCGACTATCAAAAAGATATACTGACCGGAGGAAAGAACAGTCGTGGATGAGTGTGTGTGTGTGTGTGTGTGTGTGTGTGTGGAGGTTCGTTATGTTTTCCCGAGCGACCACCGCCGCTGCTCGGACGCAATATATAAATTGCTCGGGGCACACGGGCTTTTCGGTACGGTTTTCCCCAAAGGCACTGATGGGGAAGCGTGGAGGTACGGGGTCATGGAGGAAGTGCAGTGCTCGGAAATATTCGGATGTGTAGCGTTGGTGTATTACACACACACTCACATGATGATATGTAATGTGTACGTATTATACATGTACGCAAAGAGATTTTCAGTATACATGATGAACACAAGTTTTCCAGGTTTGTCTAGTGGATGTAATACTGGTGCTGGAGTTGTGAACAGGGTCGTATTTAGAAATGTATTGGCCAGGGGCAAAAAAATAACATCCAATTATAAAGTAAAACACGTATTAGTTTTAAAAAATAATTTTTACAATAAAATAAACTTACACGTTAAAAACAAAATGACGATTAAACAAATTTAATTTTCTTCCAGAATTAAAACGTTAAGTTATACTTTTATAATTGACGGTTGAAGGTAAGCAATTTTCGATGTTTAATTCGATTGCTAAGGTATTTATGCTATAATGATAATCATCATTATTAAAAAGTATGATAACTGATAACAAATAACACAATAAAAAAATATAATATCAACTGTAAAAAATAAAGGAATGGAGTTATGAAATGATTAAAACAATGAAAATTTTAAAAATATTAGCCACCCCCTTAAAACTAGTCCCCTGTTTCCCCATCAACAACCCCCACCACCTTTATACGGCCCAGCATGGTTGCACACCTTTGTCACACACCAGTCGTTAATAATAATTACACACGCGCAGAATATGATTCGAGGGTGAATCGTCACGGTAAAGGACTACCCGGTGAAATATAATTAAAATTTAACCGTGTACGTCACTACGACGACACTATTCCCAATTATAACGATACATATAGAGAGTATAAAAATATATGTATTTATACAAGCGGGCCATTATACCTACATGCTAACAAATCGGTCCCGTCGGATATGGACATTCGTTATATTATCATGGTATACCTGTTGTAGGAGCAGTGTCGTGTATAACAGTGGTCTTCAACCGGTGGGTCGCCACCCAATTTTGGGTCACGTAAGCTTTAAAAATGGGTCGCAACAAGTCAAAAGTTTTTTTATCACATTTATATTACTAATAATAAAAATAAAATACTTACTACATGGATCAAAATTTGTATTTATTTAGTTATAATTATAACAGTACATTTGCAATAGTATATTTAGCTATTTAGTGTTTATTTTTTTTCTGATGTGGGTCGCGAACATTTTTTAAAAAAAAAATGGATCAAGAGCCAAAAAGGTTGAAGACCACTGGTATATAAGTACCGGGAATTGCGCCGCAAATCGCAATTAATGACTGGTTGTTGTGGTGATGGTGAGTGGAGGGTCGCAAGGGCGATAAAGGATATTATACAGTCGTTGGGGACATTTTCTATAAGTGTAGTATTTTTCTTTTAGACCAAAGAAGTGAGTCCGAACTTCTAAAAGTGAGTTCAGACCAAATGAAAATTCAACAGCTCCAAGCCTCTCATTCGACCACAAATTTACATTTTTTACTTTGTATAGAAAAACAATTTTTGAAAGTTTAAATTGTTGAACTTCCAAAAAAATACTTATTACACGTAATTTAATTCGAGTATCTATGTAGCTATGTATAGTAATTACTAATTATATATACCTGCATTATACATATTATTGTCTATAATCTAAACTATATAAATAAGTATTAATATTTATCTGTTATTTTCGTTAAGTAATCGTACAAATTCTGGAATGAATTATAAATCACAGACGTTTTGCCCCATTCACGTTTTCAAAATATTATCTAGCCTGAACATAGAATTCGGTGCTACTGATTTTGGTTATTTATAGGTATGCATCCGGTGATTTTATATTACCTATATCGATAGTTTGTCATAACTGCACACCGGATAAATTGATATAAGTTTTTCGAATATTTTATGTAGGTATAATAATATAAACAAAACGTATGAAAATATTGTAAATTCTACGAACGAAACTAAAATATTTTTAGGTTCTATGCCAAAAGTCACAATACCGTTAATAAAACGGGGTAAGATTGTAAAAATGAATATATCTTGTATCATCACCTACGTTGTATTGTATAATATTCGCAGAAACGTGTATAATGTACCTAGGAACATTTAAAATATGAGATGACGATTTGAGATTTTCCGTGATGTGAAAAATAGACTCATTTAAATCTTGTTCGACTAAAAAACAAAAACATTTAATGATACTTTTGATTACGAATACACGTTTAGTACAAGCATGTTTTGTTTAAAGCTTTCACAACCCCATCATATACCTATGATAATGTTGGCAGAGATGGGCCAATTAATGAAAATAATTAGGTAACTCGAAGTAAATACAAGATCGTTAAGTTTGAATTTAATTGTTAAAAAATAATTAATTTAACTCACCAAATTTTAAGTTAATGTTAACAAAAATATTAACCTAACACAATTTAAAAAAAAATGTTAATATACTTATTCAAATAGTACGTGGATCACATGGAATATTTTGTGCCTTTCTATACACATATAAACATTTAATATTATTTTATCAACAAGTATATCATAAATTATAGAAGTAAATTATTTTTAAATCGTGTGTAAAGTAATTAATGTATAAAATTATTATTAGATACCAAAAATGTCATTTTAACTTGGTCGATTATTTCTAAACCTATTAAAAAAAAAACTAAGATATTTCAACAGTCAATTAAACAACCTAGTCAAGTTTATAAGTTAGTTTGAAAATTAACTATCTAGTTAAGTTATTAAGTTTTAAAAAAAAATTCAATTTTCAATTAGTTAATGACCCCCACCCCCACCATTGGTGTTGGTCGGTAAATGCAATCAGGCTGCGGTTTTTTGACCAGCTATCTTACGAGACGACAAAAAACGATTGCGGGTCGCCCGCGTGCTCCTAGTTATAATATTTCCGTAGTAAAGTTTTCCACGACTTCGATTTTAATTGATAAACAATAACAGTTAAATTGTACGTTGTTCACCAATGCACACGACGGTGTAGTGCGCGAGACTAATAAAATGCACCGTGGCCAACAACAACAGCACACGAGTAGGTATTAAACGACTACGATGGCAGTTTTCAACTTAAAAAAAACTGCAAATCAAATACTATTACAAAACACGCACACTTATACCGTATATACGATCACAATATTTTCGATCTGTTTAACAATAATCTCTTCCGTTTAGAAACCTCAAGTTAAGAAATCTCAAGTGACAAGTATTGAAAATTTTCGATTTTATAGATAACATTTAGAACTTTGTACATATTATACACACAGACCAAAACGAATTTATTCATACGCATTTAATGTCACTTAAAAGTAATAAAATAAATCTTCAAACTTTTATACTTTTATGACCATTATTATTTTAGTTTTAAACGAGAACACTAAAAAATATGATTGCACAATATTTATGCTTGAATCGTATTATTATATTTCTTTTTTTTTTACCTCGATTAAATGGAATATTACAAATTTTAAAAAATCAATGTTTAACCGTAAATATTTTTTGATCGATTGATAATAATAAAATATACTGTAACGAAATTAAGAACAAACAATAGTTTTAAGCGTTTATTAGAAAATAAAACAAATTGTGGCGTGTGCACTATTCGTTATCGTTTTATAAACTAATCCTGTAACGGCAAATACGGAATCAGTTCTTGTGTCAAAATAAAGTGTACGAATATTGGTTTTCGATAAAAATTTCTGATCATCATACATCTGTTTGAATTGGTTCCCATAATCCATACGTATAAGTAGGCAATATTGCTAAGATCTAATAACTGATTTTCCACTAAAAATACGGGCAGAATTTATAACTATTTTAGAACAAAATTCATACTGTTACGAATTGTTAGGCGGAAAACTTAATTCATAATTTTATTCTACCTTTTCAAATATTTTTTTTATGAATTAAAAAAGATACCCGAACAACAGTATGTTTTAAATGCAAATGTATACCACATTAATCATTTTTATTACTTATTTAATATTTGGTTAGACTACTATTATACTTATTTAACCTACCTATTTAATTACAAAAAGCATTGGCAAAAAAGTAAATAGCTAATTGCCTAAATTTGTATGTATAGATTCATTAGCAACACGGAAGTGTGAAACTGTTATTATCGTGGTTGATAAAGTTAATATTTACATAGTTTTGTCATTAAATTGATAGTTCATCGGATCCAATTCGTATGTTTGCTTATAAACTACCCTGGAACCAATTTGGTAATCGGGAACCAACTACCAGCTCATTGGCATCTTATGTAGCAACACCTGTCCGTTGGTCCTATAGTTTGAATGAAAAACCAAAACCAAATATAAAATCCGATTTCAGTATAAACTGACGTGGGGAGTGATTAATCGTTTTTGAATAGACAACGTCGGCAAAGAAAATTCCTGAAATGTATGTAGCATTCGTGAAGGAGTCACAACAATATATTATACTCGTTTAATGGTTAACACAAACATGCAAATACAGTTGACGTGAAAATAATGGGCCACGTGGGTACACATTCCGACATGGTACTACGAATAATTCTTAACGTCTTTATACGCCAAATTGCGTTTAACTCGTGTTCGCAGTTGAAAGTATGAAGTCAATTAAAAAGCAGCGAAATAGACTGCAAAGTTTTATCATCAGAACATTTTTAACTTGGCCGAGATAAATTGCTGCCTGGCAAATAATCATTAGATAATATAAGTACAAAATATGTACAATATAAATTACAACTATTTCATATTAATCTAAACTCTAGACATCTAAGCATTTAGACATCGGTCTGTGACTTAATATTAATTAATTACCAAACATAATACTGAGTTTATAAATTTTACGATAGTTATTTCGAGCTTAACCGTATATTTATATGTAAAAAATGTAATAACTGATTTTTTCTGTTATAACATAATAATTATTGAAAATATCGTATATATGTATAGATTTATACAAAACATCTCATACATTCAAAATCGTCTATGATTGTTTAAGCTGATCAAAATAACTATAAACAATAATTTAAGAATGTGTTTATTTATTTATGATTGCATTACTGTATTTGTTTCGTTTCGATCTCACTAAAATATATAGTAAACATAAATATATTAAATCAGTCAATAGTTTTAAATTATTTCACTTTTTTTATATCATAAATTATTTTTAAGTTTAGATACATGTAATTAAATTAAATTTTTTAATTTATAGTAAATTTAAGTAATAAATCAAAACAACTTTTTTTTTGTAACAATTGTATTCTAAATACTTTTTTTATTTTATATAAAGATTATTTCCTGAAAGTTTTCTTACACAATTTATTTCCAACATAATTCAATTTTCCAAACATACTTTTTCCTTCAAAGAAAAAAAACATAGAAAATCGATAAATAATAATATATAAGGAAATAATTATGCAATATGAGATTAAAACAACAATATTTGAATACTCAAAAAACAAGTCACCATTCCGCTCATCATATTTCATAATCAACTATCGATCAATATAAATTCATGATATAAAAAACCAAAAATCTTAACGAGAATCGCAATATTATGCATAAGAAAACTATGATATTATTATCACTACCAAAATCAGCGATTAGAGTTTACCAAAATGTATATATACGTATTGTAATAAGATCCACTAGAGAAATATTTTATTATATTATAATATATATATATACATCACTTTAAAACTCTTTGTCAGTCAATGTGTTTTTATTTTTTTCTCCGTGATTAAAATGATCAACAACAACAACAACATTATATTAAATCTTAATTTGAAAAAATGAAAGCGGAGTGGTAAATTAAATTTTCGACATCACTAGCTGCCACCACTATCTCCAACAACACACCACTACCATCACCAACAACAACGTATAATAACAAAAGTTTTAACCCTTGAAAGTGTAATCCACTAAATTCCGTACATAAATTTAAATATTTTTAACGTGCACACATATTATAGGTTACACTGAAACTTACAAACCACTTCTGTAACCTTTGTATATTATACTAATGCATATAGCAGGATTATAACTTTTTATAAGAGGTATCTCATGCACGCGATTACATGCACCGACACAATACATGCGTATACATTTTACTTTTATTGTAATTTGGTAGCGAAACAATAGCGAAGTGTACATGCAAAACGAAAAAAGTTTATTATTATTATTTTTTTTTTTATTATTGCCACTAAGCTCACGGCGACTTTTGCGTATTACACACTGTTTATTATATTAGGTTCGGGTCTGCAGAGAATAATCGATCGAAATAAATTGAAAGTACGTGATAAAACGGCTAGTCGTGTTAAGTTTATATATATATATATATATATATATATATATATATATATATATTGTGTATACATTATGCGGTACACACCATACAAAAATCATAATAATTATAATATGTTTTACTCTAATCGCGCAACGGATAAAAAATGTATACGAGAAAATTATTGCAATCGGATAATGTAATAAAAGATAGAAAGTAGTGCGCGCGCGATTATTATCCCACCGCAGTCGCTGACTCGTGTAATAAAACAGTTGGCAAGTGTACATACATATGTATATGCACAATGTACCTATATTTTTTGTAACCTTGAATTTCGTCATATTTACGTACAAACACACACACACACACACACACAATATCACGAAAAACGAGTTCAACTAAGACATAAACGTCATAAACGAACGTGAAGCGTGCATGGCATTCGCGGTCGCCAGAATAATCGCGTTCAAAACATTTCCAAATGTCAAATGATATTAATAATCACTTATAATATAAATAATCTATTGCAGTGTAACTCATCGCGGTAGTTTTAATCGACGTTATATAATATACGGGGACGAGATCGGTCGAAATGAAAGATAAATCCAAGCCGGTTAATTTTGCCATAACTGCGCGTCAATCACATGCGAAGATGAGGTAGGTGGTGAACACGCAGATAACAATATTATAGAACATTAAAATACACATTCACGTTGCCAGTTCACATAATGTAGGCACATTGATATTATTAAATACCGAAGGATTCTTTTATCGAAGAACATAAATTATTTGAAAAAGCTTTTTAAAAGTATAACCCTTACATAGTTTTAGATTAAACTTTAAATATTTATAACATATTAACTGCTCGTCCAAAATTTGATTTTTGTATGCCTATCCAAATACTCCGAATAATATTTTGCTTCTGAATATAAAAATAAGTTGTCATTAAAAAAGTAAAAAACTCAAACAATTCATTACGATGAAAAATTATAAAAAAAAAAAATAATGTTGTTATTTACCCAAAAATTATGTAAAAAAAATATTTTAAAAAACTTGATTAGTTCTTAAATGATGAGTGTTGTTTGACAAAAGAATCGCCTAGTATATAATATATTATGTAGATAATAATGTTTGCACGCCGAAGAAATATAGTTGTGTCCATCGTGGACGTTTATTAGACATTTACAGCAGCGCGTGATGTCCGTCGCCGTGAATCCATCGTACCGAGGCATAAAATGGTTCAGTAATTATTTCTCCTAGGCCAGTTCCACCCCCCATGTCAACCCTTTTTACTATTGCCCGCCACAATATATATATTTAATGTACACACCCTCCTCATTATCATAACTGCATCGGTATCATCATATTATTACAATTATTATTATTATTATTATTATATGGTATCGCATGCCTACCTGTGTCTCCGTTGTAATTGATGTCGTCGCCGTCCTCCCTCCGCCACATCACATACGGCTCTGGGTATCCGGCAGCTTTGCATATTAAAGTAGCATTACTCGCTTCGCGCACCACCATGTCTGTACTCGTCTCCTTGTCTATGATGCTCGGAGGTACTTAAAAACAAAAAATAAAAAATAAATAACAATTTTTTTTTTTTTACTTATTAGTAATTATAAATGTCGTTTTGCGTGTTTTTTTTTTTGGTTTTCTGACGAATTTTGATTAAATTTTTATAGTTGGTTTTATTCGAGTTTTCACACTGCAATACTGTGAATCCGTAATAATATTTTATAATATATGACTTCTCAACTCTAAACTATAATAATTTACCATAGCTTGTTAATATTATAACATCGGTAATAGTCAAGTATGTGTATTATACCTATTACAATAACATATTAGTTAATCCTATGTATTTATTGTTATGTAACTAAAACTTATATCGTTGCTAGCTAATAACCTTAGTTGTTGATGCTAAGACAAGAATAAAAAAAAAAATAACATATCACATGTTTTACACATGCCAGTAATCAGTATTAAAACCTACATGATCGCTTACGTATAAAATTACTAATTAGTAATTATTTATCAATTTATATTCTTGGGTTGCAGTAATGGCTCTAGGTGCCTACTTTAATCAAAATCGATTATATTCGTATCATGCACGAGATCATTTACACTCATTTCTAAGTAGAATAGTGTTCGAAGTGTTTTAGCACAATAATAGTTTTTGAAATAATAAGCTTCTCACGTTAAATGGATCAACCGCTAAATTGTAATGCGCATTATATGTAAAACACAATTTTTAAAAAAATAATACAGATTAAAAATTAAATTTATGTAAGTAGTTTGTTTTTCAAAAATCGAAAATGATAATATTAAAGAAGGATTAACAAAGGTATTATTACATAATAATATAAAACCAAAACTATGAGTATATTTTCTTGACATTTAATATTCATAATAACTACCCTGTGCATTTTTAAATTTAAACTTACTGCTATTGCATAACGAATACATAAAGAGTGATTCACCAGACATGATCAACCCAATTTTTCTCTTAAATACTGTGTTTATTCATATTCTGGTTTTTGGAAATTTTAAGTTTACTCAAAGACCATATTTTAATTAATGATTTGAGGAGCTTAGTTTGACGATTCAAACTATATTTTTTTTTCAAACGAGAAACTTAAACGCTATAAAAATCTAAAAATTAGAAAATATGATCCTTATGTATAATTAAAAATTCCAAAAATCAGAATTTGAATAAATAAATTATTAAAATAAAAATTGAGGGTAAGGGTGTTTGTCGAATCACTCTGTATAAGAGAGCTATCAGATGAGGTTGGTATCACAGTAAGTTTATTTAATTTTATATAATACTTTGGACTAATTGTCTAATTTTTATATTATTTCGTACTTGGAAAATTGTTCAAAGTAAACAAACTCATTTATTTCCAGCGAGTTGTACATTTTCGAGTTAAAACATTAAATAAAAAAATAAACATTAATTAACAGCGAGAGCTGGGAACTGTTTTACTTCGTAGCTTGCGTTTTTGGTGCAATATATAATGAAACCCAGTTATCGAAACACAATACACGAACGAATGAGGTTAAAAATAATTCGTATACTTACCGACCACTTGCAAGTACCCTTGTCGACTTCTCATCGGGTCCGTGTTCACTTGACACATGTACCATCCCCGGTCTTCTTCGTGCACGTCTCTAATATGCAAATACCACGATCGGTGATCATTGTAGGAAAGCGTTACCCTAGGATTTTGGGTAATAACGTTGTGGTGAATGGACAAAATCGTCTGAGTGTCTACCCTGACCCATGCGACCTACAGGAAAATAAAAAAAAACCGAGTTGGAGATAAAATGTTTAGAATTTTCAATAGAGTACAATACGAGAGTATTATAAGACTGCACGTGCATATTATAAATTCAAGTATGTTCCAATCTCCGAGATCGCAATGATTATTGAACCATATCCTAATTTTCAATAGTATATAAAAAATACAAAAAATACACTTAAAATGTATGATCATTAAATTATGTATTATTTTATATAATAAAATAATTTAATATGATTGTGGGGAAGTACTATATACATATTACATACATATTTATCATTTATTTATTATTATTTTTTAATTAATTCAATCTTCTGCGTCTTATTTACAAAAATATATTTAAAATAAAAACAAATAAATATTATGTAGCTTTATAAAATCTAATTGGTCTTCAAATGATTTTCTCATTAAATGTTCGCAATCAACTGATGGTACAGTTATGTCTGTACCTACTAATAAAATATACTGTATATTTGAAAAATAAACTCGTTTTGCTCACCTGTGTGACTGGGTACAAATACGCAGTGTGTTATTATACCTATATTTAACAACAATATAAAAAATCTTTATATTCAAAAATCAGTTTTTATAGCGAAGCTCGGTTTTCTTTAGTGTTGTATATAGGAAGTTTTTATTTTGCAACTATACAATTGATAATAAGACAATTCTTTTAAGATTTTGTAATAATAGCTTGAACATGATAGAGAACAAACCTATAATTTTTAAATATCAACCATTAAAAACAACTAAAATGTTATAAAATAAATAATTTATGAAAACAGTAAGGGTCATTGAGAAGTTTTACAAATCTAATGCATTAAGTTTTCGTCTATAAAATTGGTCGTTTGCCATTCGGTCCTTCGTATATATTTACAGGTTTTCAGTATTTTTTTTTTTAAACTTTTTGGAAAATTATAGTAGAAATTTTAAAAATGACTTCTTTGAAGCACCATCAATATAAGTAATATATCCTATCGTACATCCATATAAACAGTTTATAATAATTTATATTACATTTTTTTGATTTCTTATATAAAAACAAACAGCCATAATAAACAAGAGAAAATTTCGTTATAAAAACAATACAAAAAAAAATAAATTATCCACTTTTAGATCTTTGTATTTTCTATACATATTATATAAATATAATTTATTTTATCGAGTTTTCGTATGACGTAGCACATATACTTAACGCTGTCAAAGACGTCAAAAATATATTCGATTTGATAAGGATATTTGAAGCTGCCCAAGGGTTGGGATTAGAACCATCGGTCCGCCATCGTATAGCTCGTTATTTATAATATGTCATTCAATATGCCAGCACTACAGTCTACAATAATCTACTATAACATTCGCCGAATGAGCGGTTATTGTGAATAATTATAATATTATATGTTATATTGCTGTGCTAGCGCATAGATCATTGAAATCAAACTTCACAGCAACCGCACTAAATACCACACGAATGAACGACCAACGGCGTTTCGGATTATCGTCATGATATAGGTATCACGTATTTATGGTAGCTTGATTGGCCAGTTAGCCGCGCCCAGCTGCTTCTATATAATAATATGTATTATAATCCGCTGTTGTTGATTAGACGCGCTCGTGATTGACCACCATGTCTCTCTTGTAAACTTGTAAGCCTTTGAACGTTGAACCGTAGGTACATAATATTCGATATTAGACTCAACACGGTGTTTACAACCAGAAATCACAGGCCTACAATCACCATGTAGATTATAATATATTATATAATTACAGGGATCGCATTCACAAACGGCAATAAAATATTATTATATTATATATTAAGTAGTTTGTTTCAAAATACGATTAATATAAATAAAACGATAAAAATTGTGACTTTTGTAGAAAAACATATATAGTTTTTGGTCTATTGTATTGTATATAATATATAATATTATGTATAGGGTAATCATTGCTGAATTATAATTAATAATTATTATTGCTATAGATAGCATGTCACGCTCATATATTCAAAAATATATAGTCTCTAAATGTTTTATGGTAATTTATTAAAGTCCTTATATTACTATTTTTATTTTAAGAAATAATATACGTTGTGTATTTATGAATGATTCTTTTGGCGTAATATACAAATATAATTAAAATAAATATAAAATATAACGTATTTACAATAGTTAAATAGATTGTAATATAAGTAGTATACAATAACATATTATGATTACTTAAAATAAGAGAAATCATTAATGAAAGGTAACTGTTTATCATTTTTTATTATTATCATACATGAAAATTATATCATGTATAAAATAGGTGCCATAGATAATAAAACAGAATTATATTAATTTTATAAACTTTATTACTTTTTCAATTATTTACAGCAAGTGTGGCAATAGTTTTTTTTTTTTTTAACTTAATTAGTTTACAAAATAAATTTAAATAATTATTATATCCCACAGCTAATAAAACTTTTTAAATAAAAACACGGACCATTTAAATTTGAAAATTATAAAACTGATGTTTACGTATAATATAATTCATAAATTTTTTTTATACCTACTTAATAATCGTATTTTTAAAATATTAGGCATCTACGTAGAAATATTATGATATAATATATTTTAATAATTATATACGAGTATACTCGACTTTTAAAAAATAATATTAAATGTTGAAAAATGATTAAAGTTTATTCATTCAATTTGTAATATTTTTGGACAACAATATTTCCTTTCATATATTAAATGTTTATTTATGAAATTAATAAAATAACTATAAATAATGTATTATATTTATAAAAATGTCCACTTAATTAATTAGTTATCAGTAAAATACTAAATTTTCATTGTTTAACTTTTTTCCCCATTTAAAAGCCATTCGCCGAAAAATTATAGCAAATAGATGAAATTATTTCAGACTTTTATTTTAAAACCCAATTAAAAGTTTTCCTTTGTTGACCGAGGTTATTTAATGGGCTGAAGCCACCTGTTTTGGGGTTATTTAAGTGGCCGTAATGTACCGTTAGTAAGAATTATATTATTTGTTATTTAGAAAAGAGAAACATGTTGGCGGATACTACTATCATGGCCCGGAAAAAAAAACCACCCCGGAGAATATTATTATTTCTTAAATTAACTGCGTATAGCGGAACCGCCGCCACCGTCATACGCCATAGCATTTCTGTTTTCTCACCTTGAATCCACGTAGGTTGTCCACCACACACGCCAGTAGTGCGTCCCTGCCAATGCTGACAGTGACGTTTGGTATGGGTTCAGCAAATCTTGGCATTGACGTTTCTGTACAAAATAAATAAAAACGGCATTATTGTTCGTCTGATTATCTCGCGAATCGCCATGGTGGTGTATACATTGATAAAATTGTTTTTATATTATATAGGCAGACGGCATGATAGCTCGGCGGTTTATTATTCATAGAGAATTTAACATTTTAAATTATCGGGAGAAAGGGACGAGTGCAATTATAAGATTAATTAGTAATTTGTCTAATCTTATGAAATACAAAGACCAAAGTCGAACAAGAATTAAAAAAAGTTATATATCGTGTAAATTGTATATCTAAGACGAGAAAAATAAAATTGAGCGACCGTGTGAGTAAGGGAACAACAACTAAAAGAGATATACATTTTTTTTTGAAATTAAGTAAACCTACTAAAAAAACCAAATATTTAAGTCTATATAGCATTTTAAAAAACATTAAAAAATGTGTTTTATTGTGAGATCAAAGAAAAATAAAACTTGCCGCTATTAAAAGAAAAATTTTTAATTAACTATATATATTTTTTTTAACATGAGATTTTTAGAGATTTTTTATTCTTGTTTTCAATTTTTTTTTTTAGATTATGACTTAAGTAATAAATGTGTTGACTTCACTATACATAGCACATATTTTTTGTGTAACGCACCTCCGACATCTCCTTTAGAAACATTAAAAATCTTCAATTTTAAGGAGGTTTTAGATAGCAAATTGGATTTAGTTGAAACTTTGGGAGATAAAAAGTAAACAATTCTTAATTTTTTTCAAAATAATCGGAAAAATTATAAAAATATTATGGAAAAACAGGAATATCTGTAACTACTTAACAGGAATATTTACCAGTTTTTAACAAAATCGATTTTGTTTTGCAATTCAAAAATGAATAACCGTAGAGACATAAAATGTTCACCAAAAACATATTAGCTTTTTTTATAATACGTATTATAAATTTTACAATATTTTTGGCTCTTTTTAAACTATTTATAAACATTGAAATTTCTTACTAAAAATAAAAGTTTTAAAAATGTTGAAATATAATTATATACCAATATGCGATTTGTTTTTAGCAAAAAATAGTTTAACCTACCATATTAACAATATAAAAATAAATTACTACTTAATAGACAATAGTGATATAAATAAATCATATAATATCATTATTATATAGAACTAGAGGCTGATACACTGACAATACCGTGTCTGTTCGGAATCGCTATTTGTAATCCATGAATGTAGATAATACATTACAGTGCCTTTCTCATTGACGAAGATGTTTACTCGTAATTTGCTATTCGGAAGAGCTATTTCGCCGGTTTTACTTATTTTAGAGATCATGTTTTTAATCGATGGGATAAGTATAATTCTATTTAAAAAGTATTATACCTTATAAAACTTTAGTTTTAAAATTTCATATTATTACTTTACTAAAATGGGTTTTTTTTTATTTTAGGGCACATTTTATAGTTATGTTTTAGTATAATTTATAACTTATAAGATATTATATGTAATTGCTGACGTTTATTTGACAGGGTTTCCGTTTTAAACTGCGGCGGTGGGTAAAAGTTTCTCGCGATGTTGTGACGATTTACAAGTGTATACACATATGCACGTTGGCGCCCGCGCGCACGTGAACATTTAATATATGGACTTGTGATGCGGTTTATTGGAAACGCGAGAAATCGTGGATGTATACGCTCGACGGAAGTTGTGTAACGACAACGTTAAAACTTTAGGCTGAGCATACCAGCCCGCCAGGAAAAGTTAGTGATAATATACGGAAAGGGGGTGGCGATTGAGGTTTGGTGTGGGTCCCGGTATTGGTGGTGGCGGAGGATGGGGGGGAGGGGGGGGGCGAATTAATTTTGTGGGGCGAAACAATATTCGCCATGGCGTGTATGCGTGTGTGTGTGTGTGTGTGTGTGTGTGTAGATATAATATTATATTATATATAGTGTCGAGTGAGTCATTAAACCATGGTCATTATATTGTATTATACATATATGTGCGTAGTTTAGATAATATTGCCAAGTGTTCCAGACACATCACGTACGTTGGCAACGATGGTCGGGGAGGGTCTGGAGTCCTGCGAATCGAGTGACCCGTTATATTGTTTTAAATTAAACATATTTTTTCCCTCTCTCGTATCCATATTCACTTTAACGCTGCAGCCGCCGTTACATTATCACAATATATTGTTGTACAGAATTTTTTTTATACGCTATATAAATTTGTCGTCATCAACGTTATAATAAAAATATACCAAATCGTACATGTATATAAAAACAACAAAATATAATGTATGGGCGGCTCGAATAACGTTTAAAAAATAAATAAATATATGACGCATTAACTGGACTTTTTTATTTTCGTTTATGTTACTACTAATAATTATGATAAACCGACGAAATACGTTCTTTTAAGTGTATGTGTATAATATTTATTAACCTAACGCGTGGTATATCGTGTTGGCACTTAAAATATTATACAGTTGTCTGTTTATTGCCATGTATAATATAATATATTTATTGAATAACAAACTGTATTTTATACAAAATAATTTTTTTAAGATTCAAGACTTTAAGAGAACATCTTGAGTCTTAAATCTTAATATAATAATGCAGTATTATATCTATCTTTATCATATTTGTCACGTAGTAAACTTAATTTTTTGTATGACCTGTACTAAGTCTTACATTACTATGTATTATATAATATAATACATATATATTGTATACATATATTGAATACTGTAAATATCTTAATGCAATTAATCTTAAGAAAAAACTCGAGGCTATATTTCAATAGACAATATGTTCGTCTTTCAATTTCATATAATGAGTCAAAAATTAAAATATTAACTAGATTATTTTATATTGATATACACCCCACATAGTACATATTCACATGTATTGGTTTTCCGAAAAGTAGATGTTCTATTTTTTATTGACAGAATTAAGAAAACTCTTCGGAAAAAAAACGTTTTGCTAATAATGTTTGTTACATAAATTTAATAAAAAAATAATTTTGAATTTATGATTATAAAATAATGTCCAAACGCGTCTTTAACATAACAGATTTACCATGCACAAAATAAATACTGTACAATGTACATACATATACACAGTAAATTTAAGTATTATAATTTACTAAAACAAAACAATTTATTGCCTCCATAATAATAGTAATTGTAATAATTAAATTAAAATACGTTTCAAACTATTATAAAAGTGTAAGCTTACAAGACAAACTATACCAAAATCTTGTTTATCGTTCAGTACAAACATTTTTTACTTATGAGTATAAAGTAATTGTGAAAATTATTATTATTTTAATATTATTGTAGTCATTATTTATATTTTTATTCAACCAGGTGGATAATGTGTATTTTATATGAATGTTATATAAACCAGTATTTAAATATAAACCATAGAATAAATAAAAAACTACTAACAACCTATATACGTCGCGTTCGCAAAATGATAGAATATTATTATTTAAAGTAATAAAATAATTCAAATCGTATGAAAAAAATTAAACCATTTTCAAAATAAATAACCATTAAATGCAAAAAAATATGAAAAGAAGGCAAAATAAAAAGAGCAAGAAAAAGAGTACTAACAATAAGAGGGTGTCGAAAATAAAAGCATTACTAGTGCCTTTTTTATGATTAATTTCTGGTATAATTTATAGGCTTTATTTTCATACGATTTTTTTTCCCTTTTTTGTCTTTGCTTATCATTTCGTCCCTTCATCTCCATTTCTTAACTTTTTTCATTAAATTTATACTAGTAAATTCCATAAAATAAATCGCCACTGAAACTACGAGTTGAAGTAAAATACGAACAGTTTAATCCATCATGGTGGGATTGGGACTGTAAAAAAATGTAATTTAACTATTAAGTCAGATTTAACTCTGCCATCACTCGTTACTTATAAAAATAATAATAATTGTACACGTAACAGATTTTCGACGCCAAAATCTAATGTACCTAATTATGTGACGACATTAATGTAGGTTAACGTAATTTCTGCACAGAAACACTGCAGTACATATATTATAATGTTTCATTGCCTAAATAATTTGCTGCTTTACAACTAATTTTAAAATGTTAGTACCTGAAATTCACTCTTATCCACTTTGCTAATTATGATTTTTATAATTCACACGTTTTTAAAATATTAACTTTTCTAATAAAATTAAATATGTATTTCAGTATTTGTACCACTCCACTTAATATTAAATATGCAAACAAAGAAAACTGTAAGATTCAAAAAAGTTTTTTGTGCACTTTATAATATTCTTTCGTTCAATTCCTTGTTAAATATTAATGAATAGTTTTAAGCAATACATTAGTAATAAAAAAGTATAAATAACATAATATCTCTGATACGTGTATTCACTATTCACTATATTATAATATTATATTAGCTAGCATAATACAAATCTATAAATATGAAAATATTGAAGTTCTGTAGACATAATAATATAAATGTTACAAAAGAATATTGACCAAATTACCAAAGATATTTGAATATAATACTTACAAGTATTTCACTTATTCGAAAACTATATTGACAATATTTCAGACAAAATTGTGTCTATAACAGAAAATTATTGCGTAATCTAGTTTAATTACCAACCAGTTTCAAAAATAAAACTCAAACAATTCTCTTTTACCTGTATTCAATAAAAACGTAATAATTCGACAAGATTTTTTTATAAATTTTACATTAACAGTGAATAACTTCTGCGACAAATGTATGTCTTCTTTTATGTATCAATAACACGATTTTTTTTTATTATCATTATTTAACCAACTAATTTAGTTTTAAATTATATTAACGTTACAGTTATATTCACATGAATTTTAAATAACATAGTATCTATGTTTAGTGATATATTTTATTTTATATATTTTTTTTTTTATACAACTTCACGAATTCCTAAAAAATATCAATAATTTAATAATTTCTAAACCTATAAAATATTTTAATGATTTCCGTTACCTGTTTGAATAACAAATAAATTAAAAATGTTATGTCAATTATTAACGAACATTCCCAATGGCATAATAAATAACACATAAAATAAAAATATTGAGAGACTTAATAAGCTATATTATACAATTTTAAGAGCTAAATATAATTAATAAAATGAAATACTGAGAGTGATAGGGTGTGCTCATTGGCCAATCGCATTTAGTATGCTATTTAAAAATTAAAACCGTTAAAACATATTTTCTTCATTTATGAATATTTAATGTAATTTAGCAAATTAGCTTTTAAGAGTAAACGTTTAGCTTGTACCTACTTAAATTCATGAAAATATTTTAAGCTATATCTGCGTCTAGATATGTACCTAACCGAACAGCTTAATCAGAAACAGTTGCCAAAATCTTATCGCATAGTGTATGTACCTACATTTTCATTATGTTTAATTACTGTTTATCAGAAATCTAAATCGATAACTTTCGCAAACATTTGTTCATTCTAATAACAGTAATATCAAATATTGTTTTATAGAAAATAATTTATTCAAATACATAGTATAATAAAATAAATCACAGTATTTGATTTTTCGATATTAATTATAAATTTTAGGTAAAGCATTCCATAAAACTATAATTCACATATTATACAGTTTAGAATTTTTTGTGATTTGTTTTATAAAAATATATATAAACTAATTTATTGTGATTAAATATTTAAAAACTTTAAATAGTTAGACAAGTGGGTATCTCTGCTGTACAGTAGGTGTAAAGTGGGTCACTGTAATTGAAATATTAAATTTGAATTTAATGATATATCATTGTATACAAAAAATAATTTTGAGCGGGGAAGGTCTGTCGACTGCCAGCTTATATCAAATATATATTTCATGATACTGCTATTAAAATTAATTATTTTACTATTAGTACAACGGTAGTTTGATTTAATTTTTGCTAAAAATATCGCATTTATAAATTTATTAATATATAATTATTATAATATTGGAGGTATATTTCTATCAAATTATGTTATTGTTATTACATTTTGAGTTAATACCATCTTTTCCATTCCTAAATCCGTTCCTGCCTAACAACAAAACTATTTTAAAAATGATTAAAACACCATAACAATAATATGTAAGTATTATATTATAGACTAATAAATAGGCACTCCATAAATATAATGACTAAGCATTTTCAAAAACAAATATACCAAACAATATAGGCATGTATATATAATAAAATAAAACTATTGCTTGTTTTATGTAATGTAAGGTTTACAACAGCCACATTATTTCTTTACATTATTCATTGATTATTATTATGCATAATAAAACGAATGGTAGATACGAAAACTAGACCGATTATCTTTCGAAACATTCTGGCGAATTACTGTGTAGTCGGGTTTATCGTCTAGGGGTTATACGGTAAAGGGTTGTCTGTCTGGAGAAGTACTCATGCCAAATGGACTCAGATATGCCAAGAATATCTAACGGCGAAGCGACAATATAAATAAAAAATGTCTAACCAAATGACAATGGATGTTTTATTCAAAACACCGGTTGGTAATGGATTTTAACGACGAGAAATAACGTGGAAATTCAATTAGAATACGTAGATAATATTAAATTATAATTACAAAGTTCAGAAAATGAATACGTATTATTACAATTTATGATCAGTATGTTGTTATCGATAGTAATTAGCCACAAAGAAAATCGTACTATTGAAGAAACGTTTTGATTTTTAGTAACTCAGCATCAACATTATAATAAACAACCACCAATACAATATTTTAATATATAAATTTGTTTCAATTTAAAAAACAAGCACACATTTATAATTATCATTTTTACCTATTATATATATTATATAATACACATCAACAATTATGCGTTATATTACACCAAAACATTTAAGTTAAAAACGATTTTATAATAGTAATTGTATGAAATTTAAAACACATATAGTAACTATTAATGGTTTTCAACATAATCGTTATAATACCATTAACTATAATATATTATATACAACCGTGAAACGGTTTGTTTTTGGTTTCCTAAAACATTAAATTTTAGAAAATAAAAATCGCTTTAATATGCGGTCGAGTCAACTTAATCATCATTGACAGCAGTATATCTAGCACTGACACGGGATAACGTAAATAAGAAATAATGACGCAAACTATAATTCACACGGGCAATTTGAACGAAAATATTCAACACCGTTACTTACGCACGCGAGAAAAAAATATTTATAATAAAGCAGCTATAGGTCTTACAGTACTTCATAATATTTAGTTAAGCGCGGTACAATTTTATTTTGCGTTTGGTAAAGTATGTTTGATGTGCATTAATCTACTCCAACATAATAAATACGCCACACACAGATATATATATATATTAAGTATATCAAGTGCACCCATCTGGTCGACGTGTAAACAAATCACGTTACCCGCGGAGCACCGGATAAATTGATACCGAAATAAATCCTCCCGAGTGCGTAAGGTTCGCGTCGATATAGTATAGCTGATACTATATATATATATATAAACAGACTTGTAGCCGACTTTCCTGTTCAAATATTATCATGCATATATACAGAGTGATTCAACATTTATTTTACAGCTATTTTATCACATAAACATTCAAAATACAGGAAAATATATAATACGAAAGTGTTTTGATTTAGAAACATCTAAAATTATTTGTATATTTTATAATTTTTTACAATATATTAGTGAGGCTTAGATGGTCACTTTTAGAAATTCAAATGGGAACCTATACTTTGTTTGCAAACATAATATGAAAACAATTTTTAACACATTTTAGTGCTTGGACAACGCTAATTAATGCAGAACTCTATGTTTGAAAGATATTTAAAATTTTTATACATTTCTAAAGTTGACCGCCAAAAACCCCCTTAAAATATTATGAAAAATTATAAAATCTATAAATCATTTTAGATATTTCTAAATCAAAAAAAAATCATATCATACATTTTTCTCTATTTTGAATCGATAAATTGGCTGTAACACACATTTTGAATCACTCTGTATATATATATAAACTGTTTTACATAAGCTTTTTTTCAACCTAATCGACGCGCACAATCAATTTATTACGAACGAAAATACAATTCAACGTTCAAATTAAATAGATGACTACCACGATAGTATAATAATAATAAATATCGTTTGGTAGATTATTACGTCATAATATTGTTCGGGATCTTTGGATATACAGTTGCATACCTACTACCTACGTTTTTTGTATATTTTCATAGTTTTCCAGAATTTTATGTAATTAAATTTATTGCAAACACACGTGCGCATTTGTCCGCCACATTTTATATAACATTTTATGACCTGGTTAGCCAATTATTTATTTGGAACGTATTTAAACTATACACACGTATTTACTTATGTAAAACATACTTAATTTGATGAAGAAACCGAGTTCTGGAAGAAAAACAAATTAATTAAAAACAATATTTACCCAACTATCGAAATGAAATATTTTTTAAAAATCTTGATTCAAATGATGATTTTTCTCTTTCATAGTTTGAATAGAAAATATTAAATATTAATTATAATTCAAATAATTAAAATAATTTTGAAGATGCATAATTGTTGATCAACTATTATTATAACGTAAGTACTTATATGTATATAATATTTTACATACATATATGTAATGTATATTATAAATACAATGGTGTGTAATGTTTATGGTAAGACAATTATCTCAACCCTTTCGAATTGGTCTAATCTAGATTACGAAAATAAATTTTAGAAATGAAGACGTGTCTGAGATTATAACATACAATTTTATTTCAGTGCGCTAATATGAATTTGCAAATTATTATAAGAATATAATTTATTTCATGTAATAATTTCTGTAACAATTAAAACCAATAAAATGTACTTATATTTATATTTAAGTTATATACCTCAAATGAAGTAAAGCCATATTTATGATAAAATCGAATGTACATGGACAAATTTATTATAGTATGCATTGTACATAATATTATTATAGTTATAAAAATGGAAACAAAGGTTGAAAATATACAGCAACGTCGCAACAATTAACTTAAAATTAATAAATGTTAATTGTTATTTAAACTTGAATTAATTATAATTAAATAAATACTAAAAACATAATTTTGAATTATTCCCTTTCATTAATCATATTATTTAGAGTAAGCTAAATGATCATACATTATTTAAGCCATAAAGAATCTGCCAACGAAACATAATTAAAACATTGAGTAAAAAGATAATAAAAAAAGCATATTTTTTCATTATTTTCAACAATAAAAGCTTTTACGTTGGTATATAAAATTGCATAGTAATTAAAATGATACCAAAATAGATGAGTGCTCAAAGCACAGTTGTCTAGTATACCCAGCTAATTAAATTTAATACGGAAAACTCAATAAAGGTAATCTGATTTACTGATTAAAAATATAATGGTTTGGTAACAAAAAATGTGCCTTTAAAAAAATTATAAGATTCTAAACTATATTAATTTAAAAATTCAAATTCAGTAAAAATAAAATAAATAAAAACGAAATCAACTAAATTAATTATATTCAATTGTTAATTGTATATCATATAAATATAAGGTATGTATACAATACTTGTGACGATGTAAATAATAATTCTTAACATATATTTTAATCAAATTAAATGCTTAATATTATTAAAATCTGTTCTTAGGTTATAAATTGAGTTGTATTTGCTTAGTAGTAAGTACACTTATTACCACACAGTAGTTATACTAATAATAAATTACCATTTCTATAGTTGTAATTTATTTAACTGTCTTAATAAAGTAGTAATAAAGATTGTTATTATGGAATGAACGCTCAATTGCCGTTATTAAAATTAATTGACGCGTATATTAGATACAGCGCAAGTGATTTGTTCAAGAGTTAGTAGATTTCAGAAGGTGCCGTAGACCGCAATGAACGATTTTGCGTATTGTAATGCAATTGAACAGGACTAGTAAGTGGCAGGATGACACAACAATCATAGAAACAGTATAAAAACGTGACAGCAAACACAAACGGCCGTTTACCAATTATTATATAGTAGAAACGAAAAAAAGTGTTGTTTTTCATTTACCGACCAAAAACAAAAAAAAAAAAAAAAAAATGTTAAATCTCTGTCCGTATAATATATTATATACAGTTATATTATGCACGCGTATATTATATAAATATATATATATATATATATATATATATATATATATATAAGGTATTAAATAATTTATCAATCACAGGCGACGCAATACGTCAACGGCATATAATCCTGATAACCAAATGCATGCGGGACGGAATGACGGCAGTCGGGGGTGGGGTGACGAGGGCTTGCCGTAGTTACTACATACGACAGGCTTCGGTGGCCATTAATCATCCATCGCGGTCTCATAGTTTTATCTTCTGCCACCACCGTGTCAAAATTCGAAAAAAGTAATATATCGACGCGCCAGGTGGATGAGAAACGGATACAAAAATATTTATAGAACACGATCCCAAAAAGTGACATTTTTTTCACCCAATATATATATATCATTTCGAACGAGGAAAACTTTGTGTAGGGTTGGTCTCTTTCTCTTTCTCTTTCTCCGTCTATACCTATCTATCTCTCTATTCTGTTTAAATTATTGAATAACGTACAACGGACGAGGCGGGTACGTCAAAATTATTAGGGGTAGAAAAAAAACCACTGCAAAAGTTTGCTGTTGATACGGCGGGAGTCAGGGGAAACAGGAGGGATTTCAAAAACAACTTCATTACAAACTCAATTTCGACGGCTCATTTGATACTGTCATAAAAGCCCAAGGATTTTGTAAGTCTTACATCGACCAACTACCGTTTTAATTTTATTGCCTTGCTTTTTTGTTTTTACAGGTAGTATTGTTTTTTTTAATCTGGTTAACAATTTAAATTAATGAAACACTCTTTAATATTTGCCCCTTATTTTGGTTATTATTACTCCGCTATTTCGGATACCAAAAGTCTGTATACACTATATATATATATATATATATATATAATTTATCCTATTTAGGTATATTACGAACACTCAATTTTTCTCTACCGATCATCAATCACTAATGTTACTGTTTATATTATATTAATGTTTATATTTTAATCAATATTCTATGTAAATTGAGTTGATTTTGTGATACTTTAAAATAAAGGAGAACTGTTAAAACGTATTAAAGTTTATAACTAATTGGTAATTAAAAAAAATATATGTTAATAAATATTTAGAATTATACATATTTTTTATTATATCGTAAAACATTTACACAAACTTTTTTTTGTTAATTTATACTTTTAAATATATTTAACGTAAATCCATAATAAATTATTATATGCATAAAATTCCGCTTTAAATACTGGCTAGCAAAGTTTAAGAGCTGGATGGATAAATCATGTTAATTCTTAAATCGAAAGTGGAATTTTTGTGAACTCTTAATAATAAAATTATTTAACTACATAACTTGATTTTATCTATACTTAATTTATATATTCATTCATTTTAAAACATATCTAAATTTCTAAGTACCTAGTTAAACTAAAAGTTTTTTATAATGCTGTTTTATTTATTTAAAGTATGATAAGCTACAATTTTACCATTTTTATGACTATTTTACAAGTTACTAAAGTATATTTAAAATAAATTATATGCTACTACAAATGTGTGTGAAGATAATAATTTGAATTTTTATATTGTTTTAAGTATTCGGGTTTAAACTAAGTTGAACATGGAAAATAACCAAAAAAAAATAAATAATACAGTTTTTCTTTTTCATACTTATGCAAATATTTATTACAATGATAAATAAAAAGTAAGTTAAAAAAAATAATTTATTAAGAATCGGTTAAACTCATAGAAAATAAGTAAAATATTCAATAACTATTTACTTTATAGCCATTTTTATAAGCATCCATATTGATGAGATATTAATGACATCGATGAAAAAAAAAAATTAAAATTGTATTAAATTAAAATAAAAAAATATTTTTATTTGACATTAGTAATAATGTTCTGTGGGTTTTTTTAAACAAAAAATGCAATGATACTGAACAAAAGCTTTCAATGATTCATTTATAATCTGTGCGATAACGAAGTTAATTAACAATTAGTATTTAGTCCACACTTAAACAATCACGCATAAGCGCTTTTAAGTTCTTATTTTATATAACCAACATAAATTATAAAATAAATAGTTTTAAGTACTTACTTATAGAAGTAAATTTATGAGAAGAAATATTTTAATTTTAAATTTCATAAATTACATGCCAAATCACCAAGTAAAATCAAATTAAAAAACAATGGTGTAAAACTGTAACAGTATGACAACCCATTTTAAAAACTAGGTATTGTCTTTTGGTTAATTCTGTGTATTAAAACCACCTGATAAAATTTGATAATTTTCTATAAGTTACAATAAGTATTTTATAAAAATTGAATGGCTGTGTACCTAATAGAAAACAAAAGTATTAAAATAAAAATATTGAGCAAACATTATTTGCGCTTATAATTTTACGTAATTTATGAAATGTATTATATTATATTATGAGTGAAGGCACTCGTAATAATAATATTATACTTTTATAAAAATTATTTCAATTAATAATTCATAATACCATATATTATTATCATGATGAAATTGAGAATGATTGATCACACGTGGGAATATTAGTTATAGTGTATTATCGGAATACATTAATTAAACATAATATTATAATCATTTTTCATACATATAATATTGTAACATACCTATTACCAATGTTGAGAACAAATTAATGTAAAATTGATAGCATGTAACATTGTATCGGATCAATAAGAATAGGCACTATCAAAAAACGTATAAAAGTGATTCACCAAGTATGCTTATCCCTCATTTTTCTTTAATCATGAATTTATTTAAATTCTAATTTTTGGAATTTTCAGGTATGCTTAAGGACCCCGCAGGTATTTTTAATTATTTTGACTTTTTATATCATTTAAGGAGTATTTGTATCAATACAAACTTCGTCTTTCTAATGAGAGTCAACTTTTTATACCGTAAATTATCGGGCTCATGATTTTTTAAAATGTTAATACACTTTATTCAAAATTCAAACGAACTATTTTTCAGTTATAAAAAAGTTAATACTTAGAATAATAGTCATTAAAAATAATTTTACAAAGATATAAAATAAATATAATATTGGGTCTAAACGTCTAGTATTTATTATACTTGGACCATATTTACAAATTATAAAAGTTAATGGATTAATATTAATTACTAATATTTTCCAATAACCAGAGCTCCTATAACTTCCAAACCCATTATCATGGACTTGTTATCCTTAGTAGATACACATAGTTAAATAGTTTAAAAACTACTCGTTTGAATTTTTATTTTTATACCTCTACATTTTCAGAAAAATTATTTACTAAATAATTTACAGTATAAAACGGGGGTTCTAATTTGATAAATGGAAGTTTTTATCTTCAAAGTTTAACCATTCCTTAAGTTGTACAAATAATCTAAAGAATTTAAAAATATGAATTTTTAAGTAAATTTAAAAATTCCAAATTAAGAAATTGAATAACTGAATTGTTGAAGAAAAATATGGGGATAAACATGCATGGTGAACCATCCCGTATAAGTAAATATATAACTATGTCACAGTAAAGTAAACAGTAAAAATTTCATGTTCTTGTGGTTTCGTGCTGTGATAATACGACGATTTAGCACGTCGGCGGAGAAATCTATAGGACATGCAATTCCGTTGGACAGAACGGGTGAATTGCGTGTACCTCTCTATTTATATATACATATATATTAGGACAAGTGTGAACTTGCTGTAATCCGCGAATACAGTTAGCGGTATTAAAAGATCGGGCGGACAGTTTTTTGACGTCAAATGAGAATACAGGGTTTTTCCCTCACGCGTACCCCCACACTAACTAGTAACCTCCGCCAGACACTGATTTATCACTAACCACTCTTTAACCACCCCTAACAAAACTTGCGCATAAATTACGAACTGTGAAACGTATTTACGATTACTACATATGAACACGTAGTTATGGTGTATATACGTTGTGCATTCATGGTTTGATAAACTTATCGAAGTCGTGTGTTGGCACAAGCGTCCCCCAGTGCTAACGTTGGCTTGTTAGGCAAACCTGCACTTCGTTATCCTTTCGGTGATCTGGTCACAATATTATCGACAACTTTCTGACCTCTAACCGTGACGTAAAAATCATACACCTCTGAATTCACGTTAATAACATACGTGGTACAACTAAATTGTTTGAAATTTGAACGCCTACAACCAAAAACTCCGCTGTTAATTCAACGAATCCTACTATAAGAATCAATAGAGCTGTTTTAGCGTTTTAATTTATGGTCGCAATACGGGTAGGTACACGCAGAGTGCAAATATTATATTTTATAGTAAGTCAATATACTACTGTTAATAAAACATGTAAGTATGTAGGTAGATAACTACATTTTAATACGTACATATGCTAAACAAATATTGATATTCGTTTTAAAAGATAATTTGAAATATTAGAAATTATTCGTAATACGCATTTGCACAGTTTAATTTTAAACACACTTAAATCATTAGATATAGTATTTTTTGTTATACATTTTATCAAAACACTACCTTTGATGAAGGGTTTCTTTAATCGAATAAAATCGCGAAAATAATGCCTCTACTAATATGTCTTTGTTACTTATTCAACGTATTGTAGTCAATATTAATGTTTTACCTTTCATAAAATGGCGGAAAGATTACGTATATAATATGTAATATTAAAACCTATAATCATTTGAATAAATATACTACTGTATTTCACTAATTTCCTTATCAGTTATCAGTATAATGATATTGTAACCTTATGTTAAACGAAATTCGAAAATCAATGATATAAATACAAAAGTATCAGAAAAAAACCGGAAATGTTTTGTCTTTCTTATAATAGGTATACATTTGAATACTCTATAAACCTCCTAAAAAAAGTATAAACAAAATTCTAACATAATATTCTATTTTAAATCGTCTTTAAAAGACATTGAATAATTAAATTAGTAAATATTTAAACATGTTCAATACATATATGACGAAATCCAATGGACATTCTTGTTTCTAGGACAAGAAATAAAATCAGGTAAATGAATAAAAACAAAAATAACTACAAAATTAATTTATCTTTAAACGATCGTTGTTTTAAAAATCGTTTTCAATCATAATTGTTTTATACACATAGTCACAAAGTAAAACTGCAGTAAACACACTATATACGTTTTAAAATCTTAGTAAAATTACTCGAAAATTATAATTTCATAACTAATATATTATTGGCTCTATATTTTACATGGTAAATATTTTCTACACGTTATATATTTTGGAATGATAAATAAAATAAATTTATTATAGGTACCTTTACTATAATTTCGTGGATGGACCGTAAAACAAATGTAACGAATCTACAACATTCCGTGTATTTGGAGTCACAGTTTTGGCTTTATACTTTTATATTATGTTTAAAATTGTGTGAAATACATTGTTTCATATTATAAAGATATATACACCATAAATATATATGTAGTGCACGTATGCAGCTTTTTATGGCTCTCCAATTATTCTTTAAATACAAAATTAAGATTATACGACACAAGTAATTGAATAATTTAATAGACCATTGTAAACGCCATCGCCATTATTAGGGTATAAAGTAAATTTAAATTATGATGTATAATTCGTTTATAAATATACATAAATAGTACTTTTATTTGTAATGTGTATAACCGTTTAAAAAAAAAAAACATCAAAAGCCTAGAAAAGTATAACTACTATGCATATTTTATGATATTATACCTAACCTTTAAAATTATATTTCCAAATATCCAAGTCCATTATTCAAAAAACTTTAATTATAAAATACTCTTCTCTAAATAATAATTATAAGATATACTAAAATTATTATTTTTGATACATTATATAATACAATGACTATACTATAAAACAATTAATTCCTTATAGATTGAGAAATATTTTACACTATTAATTTACTCAATCCAAATACCCAACTCAAATGTTTATAATATTAAAATATTAAGTACACGTAATGTTAACTTGAGTTTTGTTTTTTGAGAGTTAAATAAAACTTTAATTTTAAATTGTTTAGACTAAATTATGTTTGTTTTCATTGACGAACGTCTATAGTATACACTTTATAAATTGTGTGTCTCTTTCAACAATTAATTTCATTAAAGTAATATTTATTTTTAAAATTTGAACAATTCAGCATTATATCTAATAAATTATCATTGATCAATACTCAACAGTTAATTTTATTCAAAACATACATTTTCCACTATTTTATATCTGCATTCTTGAATTAAAGAAAGTTTGTGATTGATATTTTATAGAATAAAAGTTAATTATGTACATTGTCATTTCTAGATTAAACGCATTAATTATGAAAATATAGTCATCAAACATGGATGGATAAATTTTGATATAAAGTTATTACAATCGAATAAACAATAATATTGATTCCAGATGTTATGGCTTTGTGCCGATAATTTAATTTATAGGTCATTGACAGTTGTTAATCCATCTATTTCAAAACTCGAATTTTAGATAATTAATTCAAAATATCAAAATACAATTTCATGTACCAACATAAAATTATCTTCATCAAAAATAAATTGACAGTTACATTTATTTTTAAATTACCTATCTATTCTATATAATTATTACATAATCGGTCATTGGAGACAGCGGCACTCCGTTTACAAAACAAATGCACCTCCCAACATCTTCAATCGTACTTTACACGCAGATCATGGTATGTAAATACAATCTCTAAAACAGCATTCACCCTCAATATAAACATTTTGATTCTGTCTAACCAGTCATCTATTCAGCCTCATTAGAGAACTCAATACAAATAATATTCCTGAAAAGCACCCAGACGGTTTGCTAACAAATGATGTAGTGACCTTTAAATTAATGATAAATGTCAATTATCTTTAGTAATTAACCATAATTTTTTTTTTAATTTGTCACTGCTAGATGACATTTTGTACTATATTCTATATCAAGTCAAACTTATACTAGGTGTATGTGCTGCTTATTGTAAAACTTAATGTTTACAGATCGGTATATATCTAACAAAAATAATAAAATATTTAATGATTAGTTTTGAATTGAATATATTCATAATCAATAATATTAATTTTAATAATTACCTAATTGTATAAATATCTACCAAATCAATATGTACTCAGTTATATATAAAGAGTTTATTATTATTATAATTTATAGACATTATAGTATATAATATATCTATAGAATAAAGCCACCTTTATAGACTATAATAAACCATAAATATATATGCGTTACATTATTATTGTGTTTAAAAATATTGTTATCAATACATTTTCAAATATTCCTTAATGTAATTTTAAAAATATAATTTAATTAAATAAACTATGTGCTATATGACTTGATTTTAACTCGATTTTAGAAGTATTATATTATTCAAGAACTAAAAACATTCTATAAACAAACTTTTTCATAATAAAAAAAATAATAATTATAATAAATAATTATAGAACCTAATTTTGTTATTTAAATTTCCAGTTGTTACAAATTGTCTTTAACAGAATCGAATATAAAAATCTATTAATGTTATCTAATAATTGCGTCACCTTAGTAAATATAACAATTGATTTTGATTTAAAAAAAAACTACAATTTTCTCTACATATTTTACAATTTATTTTGATTTTAGACTCATCGATCAACTGTATACTTCTTGCTTATTAGATCCATTGAACACAAAATTAATATTATATATTATATTAAAACGGGAATCCTTTAAAAAATTTCACAAGTTCTCATAATCACCGGAAAAATAAGTTCAAGTTCGTACTTATTGGATGTCAAATTGTATTAACGTTGACTCTATCTATCTATGTTTAAAAATAACGTACACTCCTATTATACGTATGTGCTTATACTATTTATGGTTTACAGTAATTTGACTATAATATAATTATGCGCAATCAAATGTCGAATCACTACAACAATGAACAATGATTATGCGATGTGTCAATTAAACTTAAGTGTTTAATGCCTATACTGAATGTTTATGTCAACCCGAAGTATTTACGAATTCATTCGACTAATACATCATGTCCCAAGGAGTTAATTAATATCAATATGGCAATTTGTATTTTCTAGAATAGATAACTATAAATACTGAGCATTTAAAAACACAATTTCAATAATTACACAGTACCAATGCTATAGTTTTTTCTGAGCATAAATCCAATTTATACAATTTACAATCACTCAAAATAGGAACTATCAAGCTGTATCAAATTTGATGCAAATAACAATAATTTTCACTCGAAAAAATAATTGGTAATCAAACGTATCTATAAATACATTCATAATATAATAGTAGTAATAAAAGTAATAAACTATAACATTTTTAATGAAAATTAATTGTATTAATTATGTTTGTGCGTCATTGAAATAAGTTTTAAAAAATAAAACTCAACGGAATGTAAATTGATACGTTTTTATTAAATCGATAAAAACAGTTGCACAGTATGATATACGGTCACGTGTGACAAGTGCAAAATAATAGACGTGATTTAATAACCGCGATATTCACCACGCACGTAAACAAGAAAACAATTTATAAAATAAAAATGTCGTTTATATATTATTTCACGACAACAGCTGTATACTGCACATAGGTACATTATACATGCAAAGACGTGTTTTCATGTTTATCACAAAAAAAACCAACGACACCGAAAAAATTATAATATACGCACCGCCAAACGTCGATCGCCTTGCGAAAAGTTCAAGTGATGTATCTGAAATAGCACACAATTGTGTAGATGTTTATTATCTCTGGAGCGCTTGCAAATATCGGTACAGCCTATACAAGGTGATGCATTTTTAAACTGCTAAGAAACCTATTAATAAACTCCAGTCGTTGAGTGGAGTCTAAAACCAATCCGAAACGTATTTCATCTATACTCCACAGAGCTTGTAGGCGTGCGTTGGATATACCTATGTTTTGCTCAGTTTATCAAAAGAGGTTGACTAAACTACAATAATATAAGTTTAACGGCCACAAAAGATTTCGAGGTTAAATTTATTCGATTTTTAAAATTTTTGTATTGCTAACTGTAACATCTGTCGTTAAAAGTTAGTTTTCAGAAGTTGATCGAACTATCGGACAAGGATGTTTTTTGAGGTCGACAAATACGATTCGATTTGCACTTTGTGCTAACGTGTAGGTATTATTCGTGGAGACTTGAAACTTATTTATAACTACAAAGCGATAATAAAATAGGATTTAATTTTAATCGAATTTGAGAATTTTTTTTATTTAGATATTGAAACATTTTGATGTTGCTACTACACGAAAAATTGTTTTCGACAAAAATAGTGACGAACTTGTTTCTTATTCAACCAGACAGTATGATAATATAAAAGGGTATAGTATTTACTATTTTCACGACATTCTCTATCAGACTGTGCAGTAGCACCACCGAGCGGAACCCTCGTATCAAACGGCTACATGAAACGCTTATAATATGCGTACCACCAACACAACTACCCTTGGTTGAGGTGCAACTACCCCTGCAAGCACCGCGACCGCCACTCAATCTGCTCGCGTAGCGGAATCGCTTGTCGTAATCTACGCCATTGGGTACGTGACGCCGCCACCACCGCTGGTACATTGTCGAGAACCCCCGAACAGCATCGGCGGCATCAGAAACCATTGTGCACAGACCGTATAAATGTTGCGCTTTCTCAGGCGGTGTGTGTGTGTGTGTGTGTGTGTGAGTATATAATACGTGTACACAACACTCGGTCGGTTGGCGGGCCACGTTACGTGTTAAATTATTACTTAATTAAACCGTTATCTCTGAGAGGTAGTTATGGTGGCCGAACGCGAAGATATTCATTGGGCTCGAGGGTCGGAAACGGAAGGATCGACTTAAGTCTTGAGGGACGCGTGCGCCCCCTCCCCGCAGCGCACAGGTATAAAATACGAATCCCCACTACCCGTTTTCGCACCGAAGACAACGATGACGACGACGGCGGCGCCACCCGTGTCCAACGCCCTGCTAGATTTATCGTGTTTTAAGTTCGGTTCTTCTACTCGCCCTCGCATTGCTCTACGTAGACTATAGCCTCCCTCCCCCTCACTCTCTCTCACTCTGTCAGTCGTCTTCTATATACTGGCATCGTAATCAACACGCACATACTCTCAGTAAACGCACACACATATATATTACACCGGATGATTCACTAACAATGCTCATTCCCATTTTTTTATTTAATAATTCATTTACTCGAGTTCTGATTTTTAAATATACTGAAAGCCAATATTTTCAATTACCTGCACTGTTTAAAGATTGTCCTACAGTGGTGATACAAACTTATTATTTTTCAAATAAGAATCAACATTTTGACTGCAGATAATTTTCTTAAAATTTTAACGAATATAAATCTAATTTTTAACGAGTAGTTTTTGAGTTATTTAACTACGCGCACTGAGGATGAAAGATATAAAATAGGCATGATAATAATATGCTTGAAAGATATGGAATACACAATGATTAGAAAATTATGGTCAGTAATATTATCAAACATAATACAATACATAACATGATGTCAACAATTTGTAAAGATTGTTATAGTATATTAAATAACAGATCTAATATAACATCTATTTTATATTTGTCACGAATTTAATCCTTACAACCTATACACATTTTAATAACTCAGAATCTACTCATTCGAGTTTTGATCAAGATACTTCAACTTTTTCAAAAAAATCATAAACTTTATAATTGGCAGTAAAAAAGGTAGATTCTTATATTAAAAAAAAAAAAGAAGTTTGTATCGCCACGGAAGACTTCTTAAATGGTATAAAAAAATCTATTTAATTGAAAATATCGTTGTTAAGTTTATCTACTTAAAAAAATCTAAAAATATTGAGGTGTGCATGATTAGTAAATCACGCTTTATAATCCAGACAATACTTTTTATCAAAGAACAATCATTTCAAAAACTAATAACGTTTTATTATATTATATGTATGTGTGTGTGTGTGGTATATTTCATTCTTTTTCTTTCCGGTCGTCTTTGAAAGACGCGACATTATGCTTATACCTATCTATATATTATAATTGTGACTATTTAGTATATTATGTATTCCTATAGAGATAAGTGTACACAAATGACGCGAAACGATGTGTGCGACATTACTTATGTCCATACGCCGTCAAATATAATAAGTGCCCAAGAATGCATTAGGTTTGCGCGGTGGGATGGGATGGAAAAAAAAATCCCCGTAACTATCTAAGCGCGGTTGACCGTGAAATTGCCGCACAAACGCGTTTATGCGTTGAGCTGCGACGCACACCGGTCCACACGCCGTCTGTTGGCCGGGCTCAGTAAAACAAAAGACCCATACACCCACACATACCCACCTACCCAACCGCGTTTTGTTATTTATTATCCCGGTCGCCCTTAACCTAACTTAATTAACGTTTCTGTATAATGCGCGGTGTGTGCCGTATAGCATATTGTTGTGTTGTATTTTATGTTGTATTGCTTATTCACACTCACCATGATTGAATTGGTTCACAGAATTGGCATTCGGATCGACTTCTTTGCCTGTCTGCTGAGGGTTACCGCCGACTATGATAACGCCTGCAACACGACAATGGATTTACACTATATTTTGTGATATTATAATATATTATATAAGCGATATCTATTATTATTATTATTATAGTTGACATAATAATATGGTACAGGTTAACGTTTTTTACATTAATATAATATAACTAAAATAAAATCGTTCATGACAAACCTAATAAGTAATAATGATCAGCTAAAATAAATACGTACGTATATATACAATATACATTAACATTCTTAATTACGCAATAATTAAATTATATATTCAATATTATTAATGCAATAATGTATATTATATTTTTAAGTCAGGTTTGAATTCTTTAGACTGTCAATTATCAAAAATATGTAAATGAACACCATATATTATACTCTTATTTCCAATAATCGTATCAATTTCAGAGCACTATGAAAAACACGATTCAGTATGTTATATTCTGTCTCACGCCAATGTATTTATTCGTTCTAAAATTAAATTTAAATACATAACAGTAAAAATGGAAATGTGTTAAAAGCTTCATCATTAATATCGATGATTTATTATCAACTTATGGATAGTCTTAACACTCAATATATCGTTATTAAACGGACCAATTATTATATATTACAACTGTTGTCAATTATATTTAACTAAACTTACTTTATTACTAATTTATATTTTATAAATATAATTCTTCGACTATAAACAATACAATTTAAATTAAACTCTAAAATAAATTGATAATACATTTTTAACTTAAATGTACATATAACATGGATATAAATATTGCATGTTCTATCAGTATTGTACTTTAGAAATATGATGAGAATATATTATTTCCTTGTATGTAGGGATACCACTTTACACCAATATGTCGTATTTTAAAATTCATATGGAAGTTAATAAAAAAAAAACTCGATGAAAGGTGGACGAGTTTAAACGACCGTAAACCTTAAACTATTCAATAAGGGTCATACGGTGCTGTTTCAATAAGCTGCTGCTATTTGAAAAATAGTTTTTTTTTCATCTACTGAAGTTATTTATTTCTGACTCTGAATCGCTTATTTTTTTATTTGTGTGTATTGTTGTGTATGATATTTGAACGAATCGCACATAATACGATTATTATTTGAGAACAAAATATTATTATACTTTATAAAAAACATTTTACTAGTATCTACAAGTCTGAGTTAAGATTTTAATTGTTTCTAATGAACAATTTCATACAAAATAATGCAATACTAATATACCATAAACAAAAATATTAAATATAACATAAACTGTTAAATGATCTTCTTTGTTACAGTTTTACATTACATCTGGGTGCTTTATAACTTTAGACTTAATTATATGGCATGCACTAGGTATAGTATTAACATTTTCGTGCATAGGTAAAAAATAACGATAACAATATTTGAAAGATAGAATTTTTGCGGAAGAGACTCGTTTGTCCACGTATTAATATATTCCAATTTTTTTTTTTTTTTTTTTTGAAAAATTGGTTCTTTAAAAAAAACAAAGAAAATACCCATAAAAGAGAAATGTTCAAATAACATTTTTCAACCAACAAGTCTATGATACCAGAATATGATTATACAGAAGGTCCTAAGGCTTAAAAAATGTGAAAATAAATATTATATGAGTATGATACTTTTTCGTCATCGATAATTATACTAATTTAGAAAATTGTCGGTACATACATAGGCACTTGCGTCCTAGAATTTACTTAAAAAGTAATTTTCGTTCGGATCAAAAAGAATAAAAACAGGTCATAGCCTATCCTGTATCTGTCCCAGTATACCTTTTTTTATAACCTAGCTGCTTCCCAAAAATCAATCATTTAAATGTACTTCATTAATATGCGAATACATCCATTTTCTTGCATAGTACTAACTAACTGTATGCTACTATTATATAAATAAATATAGTTAAATATACTGATTATGCATTAACGGAATATTTCAGACTATTTAATTATTACATACAGTTTCATTTCCATTCCCATTTATGAAAGACATCAAATATAAAATTAAAAATATTAATTTAAAAAATACATTGGTATTTAATAATCAATCAATAACTATTGATTTGTATTGAATATTAATTTGAATGTAGCATAGCATCGATAATAATAATATATCTCACTTGTGCCCTCGGAACAGGATGCAATTTACCGGGAGTATTTACTACGGTAAAATATAACTTTTTGTGGGACGCTAGTAGTATACATCTAAATTTTTAGGTACTGGATATGTATACCTTATATAAGGTCAAATTGTATTGAAAAAGGTTTTTTTGTTTTAAAATTGTGCAAAAATGAGTGTGTTTTTGAATGCAAATGATTTGTAAAAAATGTAAATGTGTGCAAATGGGTTGAATCTAGTTTTATGTCTGTTTAACTTGTATTTAATCTGTGGCGCAAATAGAGATGACTTGTGTAGGCTTAACCACCACCCCTCCTTCAAAAAAACCCTTAATAAGCTCCTCATACAATACATAAACAATATATTACCTAGGTACCTATATAATATTTATAATATATATACCTACGCACTTAATACTTTTCTACTGACTTTCTCTAACTGGGTTATAAACTTAAACTATATAGGGGTATTTGTAAAAATATTAGCGTATTGAAGACCCTCTCCGCCCCGAAAATATTGACTCTTTTAGACAACGAGTATATTATTTTAGTTTATATAATATTTAATCCCAAGATATTGGTGATAAACGCAATTATTATTATATGACTTATATGTTGTTGTCGGTTCCGGTTTAACCAAAAAATCCTATGCAGTGGCAAGGCTTAAGACACGTATAACTTGTGATACCCAGATTTAGGGTATACACATGGTCGGACGTGAAGGTACCTACACTTTTCGAAACGATTATTTTTGTCTTCCTAGTACAAAATATTAATATAAAAATGTATGATTTATCAATACGACAATGCACCAATAGAACACAGGTTATGATTTGTAAAACATTTAAAACAGTTTCAGCGTCATAAATTAATCTATAACAAACGTGAAAAAATAATATATCAAAAATTATTAGCTTGTACAAGGCTTTTAATTAAAATATGTTCCGAACGTGTGAGCGTGTTTTATTTATGGTTCAAAAAAATCGATAAACAAAGATCGCACACGCATCGACGAAGCTTAATACACGGTGAATTCAATTACTGTAGCATGGTTATTGGCCGGATATACATAATATTATGATTATGTTTAATGTTGTACAAACGCGGTTTGAATGAATTTTTGTAATTGTAATTTATTTTACACACGGTTAATAGTCATTTCGCTTTTGTCATCATCGTCGTCGTCGTCGTCGTCGACGCAACAAAAAAACACACGGAAAAAGAGTAGGTATACTATTGTCAGTTGTCACAACACGTCACCCGTATACAAAATACAGGTTTGCGTCGTTAAAATATTTTTTGAAAATAATATATTATAATACGCTCATAATTTACGACCGACTATTGCGGCAGTATAATATATAAATATAGTGTATTTCTGATAGGAATCACTGTGTGTAAAATAATTTATATAATATATATATATATGATATTAGAAAGACGATAACGTTTTCGTGGAAATAAAAAATGAAATCAACTCCCAGATAAAAAAAAAAAAAAAACAATAAAATACAATACAAAATAATACCAAAAGTTGAATTTCTTTTCGAGACGCATTCTCGGCCAAAGTCGAACAAGTCAATAAATCCAAATGCGAACTTTCAAATAATGTGCGTGGGTGTGTGCGTATACGGCAACTATTATATTATTATATGACCCGTAGATAATATAATAGAAATATATAGAGAACAACGTCCGACGTCACATCTGCTAGCTGATGATGATGCACGGCAGCGCGACCGACCCCGCGGGGTTTATATTGCCGAACGCTATTATATTATTATGGAGGATAAATCCGAATAGCCAAGCTCGGTGTCAGCGGCGGCGGCGGGGACGAAAGTTACAGCTCGTGTGTGGTCGGGAGAACGATGGGAAATTATTGAAAAAAAAAACGGAAAAGATGAAAAAAATACAAAACTCCTATGATATTGATATATACAATAATATTATGGTTACGGATTCTCTATATATGTGTCCGTGTGGCTCACTCTCTCTCTCTCTCTCTCTCTCTCTCTCTCTCTCTCTCACGTCTACCGCGATTGCGGTAAACGGTTTCCGCAATTCCGTCTATCGCACGTGAATATATGTGCGCGCGTACACACCGGCAGCAGTCCGACAAGGATGCTGCGAAAACGGTCGTTTTATGGAAATGCATAAGGAATAATATAACGCCATAAATCTTCGGATGATAACACTATGTGTGCGTGTGGGCGCGCGCTTGTGTGTGTGTCGATACGATTCCTGCCTGGCCCTTCTTTATATATATTTTATGCACCTCATGCCCCACGCGGACGAGGACAAAGCTTCTTATCGGCGACTGCGCGCGCTAATACAACAATACCACCCGCGCTTCTTCGGCCCTGAGGGGGAGGGGGTATCCACAAAGTCCGAAATTATTATCGTTTTGGGAACGTTTCGTATATGTATCCTACCTATAATCTATACGCATAACGTCATCGTGTAAAATCGTATAGCTACACTATATTAAATACATCTATATATACTAGTACGATTCGAAATAATAATAATAACAATAACAATAATAATAGAACAAGTCGGCGGCATGATTTTGATCTTGATCGCTCCGATTTATATATATATATATGTATATATTATGTAGACTAAACGAATTACAAAATGTAATAGCTTTGATGATAATGATTTGACTAACTTCAGGAATGCAAACAATATAAGCTCGAACCGATTATCTCCTCCAGCTATAATATCATTGCAACATACTATTTATATTATTTCATTGAATAGTCTACTAATTATATTAAAAATTCTTATGTCCACCTTATACTTTATTTTATTTATCTTCTATATTCAAAATAAATATTACAAACTAATTGTGAACTCCCCGATCCCCACAACAAATTTTACTTAAAGGGATCAAGCATAATAGATAGATTTTATTTATTTATTTCACATGGCTGTTATACAAATCGACATAAGTTAGGTATAAATGGTAACATAAGAATAAATACATCTATAATATGGATCATAATATAAGCCAAATGTAACATAACAGATAAAAATATAAATATCAAATGTGAGAAAGAATAAAAATGTTGATTATATAAATAATACTAAATACATGGTTATAATTTACAGATAAGATCCTCGGTCATAGGCTAATGTCTAATTCTTGAATCTATGTATCCATCGATTACGTTCTTTTTTGCTGCATGAACTCCCTTAAGACCTTGACTGAACTTCCTCTGAGGGCAACCTACCATAATATGGTACATTGTTTGATTATTGTAGCCACAGTCACATGCAGGGCTATCTTTAAGACCCTATTTGGAAATCATGAAACCACACCGGTCGTGTCCATTTAGGATTCAATTAAGTACGGACCACACACCTCGTGGTAAATCCATACCTTGTACACCTTTATGTGGTCGGATACTAAATAACTATTTATAATATCTGTTGATTTCCAGTTTTCACGCTATTTTTTTTTTTTTTTTTTGTGTCTCGAGGTTTGATGGCGCCAGTTCAGTGCTGGGGGAAATGATGATAGACTACTCGTGGCCTCCCCTACATATTCTAGTACCCGCTGACAGTTAACAAGCAAACTCAATTTACTAGCATAACTAATACCATCAACCTGGCGTTGATATCCAGCATACAAATCAACACCAATGTAAAATGAAATATATAGAGTAGAATAATAATATAGAAATAAGATATGTGTAATTTATATCTAAAACTGAGAACTAGTTATTAAGTATAATATTATATACATGCAGATATGTGATTACCTATATTATTATTCTGATTCAATAAATTAATTGGGTAATTAATTACTCTACAAAAAGGATATGATACAATACCATATCAACGAAAATTAATTAACTCTATTTGTATGATTAATTGTTAACTATTTTTCTTCATATTACTGCAATCTGGGTATCGTTTAAAAGAATTAAACAAAAAACATTTAACGTAAGAGTTTGTTTTTTACACAAAAAATCAAAATTAAATTTATTGTAGAATGTCCATTTCATTTGCGTAATTTCGTTTAAGTGTGCATATTTGAAAACTTTTGCAACACGACTTTTGTATAGTTACAACAATTAAAAATTTTAAAAAGGTGTAATGTTACGGAAGAATTATTATTTATTATGCGTTTAAATTAAAAACATGTAAAAAAACTTTATGTACGCAGGTTATAAGTCATAAATATCCGTGTATGTCATAACGATATAAAGTATAAAAAAGAAATTACTTAAAAAGCAAAAATAGAATCTCATATAAAGCTATGCATTATATGCAGTGTACCGGTTATTGTAAGCATAGTATCTGACATTATTATGCTCCAAAAAAATGTGCGATGTCAACATTTTCTTATAACATTATTATATTGAGTGATTATTTTTTAACATTTAGCACTAACTATCTCAAAAATTATTAAAGTTTTTAAAAATATTTTTTTTACCTAATTTTAAGTCATTTTAGAAAAACAATTAGCATTTTTTATAGACAACATACATTTTTTATTTCATATTTTATAGCTGAATATTTTCCCAAAAATTGTGATGTATAAAAATAGAATTAGGAACGAGTAATTAATTAGTTATAACTTATAAGTATTAATGCAATTCGGTGATGACCGCTTCACAGTCACATCGCTTGTCGTTTACGTAATTCGTTTTATAAATTTATATCGTCGAGTGCGGTCTCTATATTCGACATGAACGATATGTCCTCATCACTTGCATCGAATCACCAAAATCCAAATGCACGCTACCATTATCACCTAATTAACTAATTCACAAAAGAGGAAAAACCAAATCAGAAAGATTTCCCCAGCCAATTCATCGCGTTGGCAACCGATGAGGACAAAGCGGTTGAACTCTATATCTCGTATATTGTATCCAGCAATCTTACTCAAGCTTTTCCGAATAAGTAAATTGTCAACTATTTGGGCTCCGCCAATCTATATTAAAAGCATCAATAACTACTTTTCATTCAAATACGCAAGTACAAGTCGCTAACACTAACCATTTCTTATGTAAGTCATTATACCTTCATTTTTGATTGTTCAAATCCGCGTAGACGCCTAAATTATAATGCTATACTTAATCACTTGATCTCTACAAACACCAACTACCACTCATTCCGTTCATCGTCGATAACGTTATGGTTTTACAGGGTAATTATCAAAAACCTCAACCTGCACCCCATACAACCCTCACCTCTGGCATTTATGAGCTCCCCTATCCAGACCAAATTATTTTAATGTCCCTTTTGCTTCTGACTCCAATAAAATCATATATTACCTAAAAGTGCATTGCTATCTGAATTTCTTTCAAAGCTTAATTAATTATTAGCTTTATTAATTTTTTTAATTATTATCAACAATATGTAACTCAATAAAATATGTTATTAATTTCTACACGTACAATTTTAATAATTAGTCTTTTATAATTATATTAATATCTACCATTTCAATACCATCTCAATTAATTGGTCCACAATTTAATCGTGCTGATTTAAAAATCAAAAATATAATAAATTAATCAAAAATTTGTATTTATTTTTTATCTATACTTAAAATATGTTCAAATTAAATAATTATTGAGAAATAGTTTTTATTAGTTGTTTACCAAGTCTACTTAAAAAAAATAAAAATTAGAAAAGTATTTAATGTTTATATTTAACATCTTCGCTCAACTAAATTTTAAATACCTATAAGCAATGTTGAGATTTGAAACAAATGTTTTTTTTTTAGAAAATAATAGAATGATAATTATTATACTCAATTGTGTTTTATTTCATTACTATGCTAATGAATAAACATAATTGTTGTTTTTTTTTTGCTTTTTTCTCTTTTTAATATTTTGAGTTAATTAATTCATTACAAAAATTATTCTCGTATTTGCGGTACAATTTTTCGAAGATGACGCAATGGTGGATTTAGTTTAAAATAATGGGCAATGAATAAAAACTAGAACGTTTACTATTTCTTCGTATGAATGCATTAATATCACTGATATACATATTGATAAATTACTTGTCAGAAGACAGTTATTTAAAATATATGGTTGTATTATTTTCCAACATAAAAACTAATTGATAGAATCATGATAGATTAATGAATAGTTATAGACACAGTTTTTTCATATATCTACCTTTTTAAATTGGAAACTTAATACATTTTAAGTCTTAAGTTTTTTCGTATTTATATTGCTTCAATAGTTCCAAATCCTACTTATAACTTACCTATTAGTACTTAACTACTGACCTGAAATTTAATTTTCATACATTAAAATGTTCAGAAAAATATTTAAAATAGGAATATGAAATTAAAAGTGTACGAAGACTTTAAAAAAATACAACTTATAAAAATAATACAATAAAACAGAAAAATATTATTTTTTTTCAAAAATGTTGTTTTATAATGGTGTTAAATTATGAATAAAAAAATATTTTTAAAAACTGTTCAAGATAATGAGTGTTTATTATTAAAAGAAGGGCGATTATCCTTTTTATTATTTGCATTTATATCTCACTAAAATTTCTTAAACCATTTTTAATTAAGCATAACTGAATATAGTCTGTGGTATACCATTTTATGTTCAGTTATGTACGTTCTATGAATAATGAGCGCAGTGTTATTATAATTTCATGGAAATACAACTCAATACACATAAGTTGTATGAGTTTCTTTAAATTGTATTAACTTGTTCCTTGAAACCTAGTTTTATTACTTGATTTACTTTTAAAACACTTATTGATTAAAATCGTTCAAAAAGATCCTTAAATGAATTAACTTGACTCTGTTACTGCAAGCTTTAAGTAAAAGTTATTTATTCTATTTTATATAAAATATTACAATACATAGTAAAACGAAATAATAATAATAATTTAAATTTTTAATTTAACAATAAAACAATTAAGAGATATATTTATATATCATGCAATTTAAAATTAATTTTTGATGATTTTTAAATAATAATTTACATTAATTAATTATTAAGATACTGATATGCATCATAAGATAGTTTGAAATTGGTATAGGTAATATAAGTATTAACACAAACAAGAATTAAATATAAATATGAAACTTCTAATACTAAACGAGTTAACAAAATATTTCTTCGACATAAAATGGTAGTCAATAACAAAAAAATGTGCCTTGATAAAACAGTAATCCAAATATATAATCAAATAATACTTGTCAAGTTGTCTGAAAATAAACAATTACCTTAATTTAAAGACTAAAAAGATAATTTTATTAGTATCTCATATCGATCAACCTCAAAAAGTTTTTAATAATTAATCTTTCAATAATGCATTTGTGATAAAATTCGATTTCAAGTTTTATTATTAACCACTGAACTAAAACTTATTTATTTAAACTTTGGTCAAATCTGAGTTGTGATAATAATTGTCATAATTATTATAGCTTTCGACGGAGCTTATACTATGTACGTATATTCAAATATTGCGCTTAATAATTCCAACTAAAAATAACTTTAAATTAAAAAAAAAGTTATTTTTCGTTTGAATATCTAATTTAGCCCAAATTAAATTTTCTCTAATCTTTGTTAAAAAAAGATTAAAAATTGTTTAATTGCCATATATGTACCATATTAATCCAAAATCTAGTATTAAATTGCCATGCTTTTTGACCAAGTATTAAATTGTTATCAACATTTATGAAAAAAAAACAATTCAACACATTACACATTTAAAATTCCAATACAAATAGTTTAAAATTACTCTAAATGTTCTTAAAATTGTACTGTGTTTATAAAATAATAATTCAAGCAATAGTGGAACTATTCAAGTTTCCATGATTGCTATTTTTTGAATTAAAACAAAATAATAAAAAAAAAGATAAGAGTTTAAAAAGAAATATTTATTTTACGTGAATATCAAATTTTGTCAAAATTTTATGTTCACAGCTCACAAAAATTTAATATGACTTAACGCTAAACTTTTTGTTTTTATCACAGTAAGAACAACGTGTAAGGAATGTAGTAGTATTAAATATTTAAGCTTTTTAACCAAACGTACATATTTTGGCCAACATTCATGAAGAACTAAGAAAGTGTAAAATTTAAAATGTTTATAGATAGCTTAAAAAAGATTAAAGTATTTTGAATCCTACACCATATTTAGAAAATTTTAATACAATAATTAATTTAAAATTTCAAGAATCTATGAGCTTATTAATTTTTAAATTACAACAAAATTATACAAAACGGATTTTATCAAAAAATATTATTGCATAAATATTTTCATTGTTCTGTAATTTTCTTTTAATTGAGAAATGTATGAGAAATTAACTTCAAATCAATTTCTCTAAGTACCTTATAGTTTTATTTTTTAAATCCAGTAGGTTACTATAAGGCGGCTCATACATGAATTTAGGTTTGACTCACAAAAGTTAAATATTTTATTGTTTATTTAAATGGTTGTCATAGGTTACAGATTATATTATAATATTAGTATAAATGTAGCATATAAAAATATTTTTATTTAAATAAATCTCAAAGTCAAATACTTATGATTTATGAACACAATTACAGTTATCATTTTTAAGATTTGCTTTCTTAATTATGGACATATTTTTTTATGTAAATACATATATAGACGAATAGCAATCTTAACGTTATTAGATTTGCGTTGGTTTTTATGCATTAAATGAATCTGTCTTCAGTTTTTTGATTACATCAAAAATATGTCCAGAATTAAAAAATGGAAAATCATAAAATGAATCATTGAAATTCATTGTGTTTGTATTATATATTTCGACCTAGGCAAACGGAAAACGATAGAAAGATAGATTAAATTTAACCCAGGCAAATTAGGGTAATACAACTAGCATATAATATATAAGATCGTTTGATGAGGTTGGGTTTGTCGATTTAGTAGTTAATAATTATTATTATAGACCATTAACACGTATGCAATGTGCCTCATAGGTGGTAATAGGGGGGAGAGCTTACGGGGACTTGGTCCCCCAAAACGGAGAGCTTTTTAGTTGTGTAGGATTGATACCCCCCCCCCACTCATATTGATGTAAAAAATATTAGCCCTTCCTGAAGTTTTACTAAATTTCCATTTATGTGTGCTCCTCTGACGTAAAGTACACTAATGTCAATTATGACAGCTAGACAGTAGACAAATATAAGCACACACCGATATGCGGACACTCGCGGTTTGTAGGCGACCTACAGACGACAACGACGCAATGTCAATATTCAAATTGAAAACTATAAATGATGGCCAGTCCGTTTTGTCCGGTTTGAAGCGTCTAGACTTTACACCCGACAGGTTATCCAAACTTTGCGTTTTACTCAACTTGTATGGGATCCCGCGGCTTTGTAACGATTTTGTGACGAGATTGTGCCTTGCACGTATTATATGAATAAAATGATTTATTGTACCATGACATTATATTTATATATATATATATATAAGCGTCCTCTTGTCAGAAAAGTGAAGACTTTGAGTCCAGACCACCCCTCCCCCTCCCCCCCGGTTGTTGTTTTCTAACTATGACCTTAATGTGAAGAAACGATCTTTGAAATTAATCCTCACACGAAATCATGGATATGGTTATATTAAACCATAATATTATGATACTGATTTACATGATTAAGTTAATGAAAAAAATATACATTTATTGATTTAGTCGAACGCGGCCGTATAACGACAAATTATTATATCCATGGCATCAGTGGTTGTACAGTCGTCGGCATACGCAATCGAACGAACCGTTAAATATAATATAATATGGAGATGGTCGCGCGAAAAGTGGGATAGAGCGTTTTCGTTCGCTCCCGTCGAACCCAAAATGTTCTTGTTGCCAAGTTTTCGAGATAAAAATATTTCCATGCACATGTCTTGTTCGGGAAAACCACTATGCCGTAGTAATCCGGCACACCTCGCGCGTATGGCGTGTGATATGTATATATAAAGTGATCACTATATATCCTACTCCGCATATATTACCTATATATTTATTTATATATATATGTGTGTGTTATATATTATAAAGTACCAAACCGTATAGATATACTGTACACTCGTGTATTTTAACGTACCACGCGAGCATCTACGGAGGTGAATTGAAAGAATATAATATGTTGTTATGGGTGAGGAAAGGGTGAAATCGCTCGTCGTTCGCCGCCCCGGATTGATGCGTTAAAGTGGTGCACATCCAGCAGAGTGTATACCAGACTAGCTGTGCGTACTGCATAATACATGCATTATGTATACACAGTAGTCGCCTAATGGAACATATCGCCCAAAGTGGCCCTGGTATAGGTGGGAGAAAGGACGATGAAGGAATAACGAAAAAACAGCGTAACCGCCGCGAAACATCATTCGTCAAACGGCTCGACCGCGGTGTGAGTGGTGGGGTGTTGATGGGTGTTGGAAGGAAGAGGAGTAAAAGCGAACGGACGTCAACGTGACCAGAAATCTGTGGTGTTCTAAAAAATATATAATATATTTATACAATATATGAATACGCCCTGACGAGGGGGGGAAAGAAAAAATCTGTTCTCTTTTTTTCAGTAACGTACTTAGCTAGAGTGCACTTCGCCGAAGTGAATTAATACTATAGCGCTCCGTAGTAGTGTATATTTACGTAAATAATAATATGTGGTATGATAAAATATGATAAAAAGCTTATAGAGAAACGTCGGCGTATTTAATTTTTTACCTCCGCCGCGAATCCTGTGCTCATTTTCTTTTATATGGTGTGATACGGAAAACACGTACAAAATAAAGCTCGATAAATTGCCGCGGACCAAATAAAATGACGAGATTGTATTATTACTATCGTTTGGATGACTTTTAGCTCAGCGCGACAGAAAACGGATAATACAGTTGCACCGCGTATCGAAAATGTCCAATTCCTTCTAATATTATTATAATAATTTATAATAATGATATATGGAATTATGTTAACTATATAGTATATTGCATGACCAGTGTATACAGTATATATGATAATAATATGTATCTCGTTATTGCTATTATAATAATATATAGTAGGTATACTATATTGCGCATTACGGCGTTATTCTTTTGTTTTACTAAAATCGATTGATACTTTTTAATCGGATCGGACGATCATTTTATTATTCTACTACCTAAATATATATTTGTACTACCAACGTATAGAAATTCGCTCGTAACTAATAACAATACGGTTGTGTACAAATCCTAAACACTCTATTAAAACACTCGGACGGTCGACAACCGTAGAATATGATTTATATATGGCAATCTCGCGATCAATGTGTATTATACAACATAATATGTTTATCGTACGTGTAAAAACAAAAACTACCTAAAGTCTCATCAATATGTGCATAATTTAACATAAAAATATAACAGCTACCAAGAAAAATTCAATTTAATTTAACTATTTCGTTCGATACTTTTACAAAAGCGAAAAAACAAATGGAAACAGTAATATTTGGATACTTTCTTCTAATGTACCTAGGTATGTATTGAACATTTGAAAAACAAAATAATGATGCGTAATAAAAAGTGGTTACACTAAATAAAACATATTACAATATTCTTTATACATTCTTTATACATATTGGCATAACACATTCAAATATTGTTTGATTCATAATTTGAACGATGTATAATAGGCATAATGAATTCTGTGGAAATTAATTTGTTCTCTACTTCCCAAGTACGATTTATGTAATATCTTCAAACTTTAATTAACTAACTTTAACACTTTTGATTAAAAACAAAAATATATAGTTCTATTTATATGAATGATTAAATATTATGAGTTTATGATAATATAAACCAATATGCGTGATAAAAAATATAAGAACACTGCTACTTTGGTATTTGCTTTAAACATTATAGATTGATGAATAATAATAATTTTCAAAATTATTTTTAATTCTTCTGGATTGCAAATACGATTTATTTGACAAATTGTTAGAGACTTATAAAAAAGTGAATATACATATATAATTTGTTTATAGAAATAATGGGTTTTCATCATCGGGTTCTTTCAAATTTATATTAGGTACATGGAAGTAGCTTGTCTGTTCTACTTACTCACCAATACTGAACACCTAACATTGAACCACACTAACCCTAAGTGCTTTAATTTTTTTTTTCTTAAGAAGATCTTAATGCATATAAAGAATTTCAATACATTTCCAAGACTAAAAGCATGAATCACATCTGCATTTACGTAGAAATAGGAATCAAGATCAACATTTTATTTTAGCTGAGTTGTAATTTTTATTTTCACAGTAGATGAACGGAAATAAATGTAAATTCGAATTGGATGTTGGTCGTATTGAAATACTTTTATGGTGCACAAGATTCTTTTTAATTAAGAGTCAAAAAACAACTTGAAAGACGCATATACTTTTTGGACATATATTTATATAGACACTATATACCTACTCAGCAATATTAATTTAAATTATATAATTATTAAAAAAAACTTCAATACTTTTAAAGAATATCTGCCTATACACAGTAGGTATGTCTTTTTTGTACATGTATTATTTAAACGTTCTATTTGGTTTATTGTACATATAATATGCTAATGAAATAGATACACATATCACTATATAATAATTTTACTTGATATGCTAATTGGATAGGTGTATACCTATATATCGATAATATTTATAAACGTACCTATTAAAACCAACATATTTTACGTAATTTTACTATTTTAAAATGGTATTCAATTGTTTTATTTTATTCGAGTCTATACTCTATAAAAGTAACATAATATTGGAGAAGTAAGTAATCGCCAGATAATCATTTAAGCCAACATACATACTCCATAACTTAATATTTAAAATAATTATATCATATGTGTAAACGAACAATAATTTTAGTTTTTAATTTATCATAAAGAACTGATTGGTTTGCAATACATTAATTATACGAAACCAGAAGCGGACTGGCCCACCGGGACACCGGGAAATTTCCCAGTAGGTCAGTGCCTAATATGACTATATGAAAAGTGGTTTTTATTAACAAGATTAAATAAAAAATAAAAATTTTGGATACATTTGTTTAAGATTTACTAGTAACATTGATTAAATTCGAAACAGTTCTTACTGGGAAGATATATTTAAGATTATTTTAATTTACAAGTCCAGTATCAAAGTGCTTATATCATATGAAAAAGATTTACTAGCTGAACTTAACGATGAAATTATTAACAATTTAACTCTAACAAGTGAACTTTTTTTTAAAGTTTTAAGATATTTGGAATAAGAAAGAAATGATAGGCTCTTATAATATATTAGACCATCATTTGTTACATAAGTTATATGTTCAATATTATAAATTTTAATGATATAAAAGATGTAAAAATGTGTTTTTTAGAGGTGGATAGAACTTTAAGTGTTCGGTTTGAGTTCAAAAGTCGAACCTCATTTTAAAAAATTAAACCAAACCGAACTCGAACAAAAAGTTCGAAAATTCTATAATTAATCCGAACTTTAAAATAATTTAAATTTGAAAGAATTGTTCGAACTCCAAAAAAAAAAATTCAAACGTTGCAAACAAAAAATGTTTCTCGTGTTTATTTTTAAATTTTTATTTTTTCTATTATCTTTTCACCGACCAAAAATACACCCGTATTTTGTGCTTGTTTATTATTTTTTAAGTGTTGCAAGAGTTAAATGTTATTATTTTTAATTTTAATATCACAAAAATAAAATTAAAATCATATTATTATCCGAACATCGATTATTTCTTGTGTTGTTGAATTATTTATATATAGGTACTTTAAAGTCTAACTAACTAACATAATTATTTGGTCTAATTCAAAAGTTTGGTTTGGGTTCAGTTCGGTGTTAAACGAAATGTTTGGTACGGGTTCGGTTTAATATGTTGAATGAAATGTTCGGTTCGAGTTCGAGTTAATTTTTGGTTCGACAAATGATTAAAAAGTCAGGTTCAAGTTCGGATTGATATATGATTAAAAAGTTTGGTTCGATACCATAATTTCGAGTTCGACCCACATTCAGTTTTTTTTAATGTATTTATTGTTTATAAACAATATACGGAAGAGGCCACTCTGTATCTAAATCTCGGTGACTTTTTTAATTCCAGTCCACCCCTGCACACATCAATACGACAACTCAACTTAAAACATTGATAATATACTGGCTTAAAAAAAACATTATGATTGAAGATACATGTAAGTATTGAACATTAGAAATATCTATAGTTTTGATCCAAAGTTTAAGAATACTTACAGAATATGAACGTTGTTCAACATTATATTAATTTCCTCTAAGTTCCTCTAAGATACATCGTACACGATTATTTTTATGCTACACATGAGCATTTCAATTATTTTTGAATCGTATTACGATACGTACAAGATGTACAATCTAACCAATATAATTTATATTTTGTCCTACATTATGCATCGAATCAAATGCAATATGTACATTGCGTATTATATATTATATACGATTGTTGCGATTATTTTATTACGACGACTGAACCGCAAAACACATCATTTCTTAATACATTATATATACGTATACATAAGTGTGTACGTAACATATAATACGCGTATATTGAAGCTGAACGTTTTGCAAACATATTATAGTTTTCGCTTGGAGCACGTTAGCAAGAAATGATGTAATATTGCGTCCTGCAAAAAAATATTATAAAGACAATGTCTGACAAAAACGCGGCTGTAACATGTATAGTAAAATATAAAGATGCGGCGCACGCGCATATGTGATAAAAAGGCGAAAACCGGAAACGATGACACACTACTCGACGACGATGAAAACGAGGCACCTACGCGCTTGTGTGAGCAAGGGGCGAGGGGTTGGAAAGAAAAAAAATTACGATAGTTTATCCTGTATAATGCATAATCCGAATGACTGGGTTCTTTTCGCTTGGCCTAGCTATAGCCCGACCACCGCCACCACTTCCCGCATTGGATATTGTAGCGATGTTTTATCGTCATAATAAAAACAATGGCTTTGTCGAGGGACGTCGTGGAAAAAAAATAGTTCGCTTGCGGTGGATGGGCGATGAGGGGGTGGTGCACCGGGAGGGAATGGAGAGATATGTAATAAGGAAACCTCTTGGAAAAGATTACACGACTCTCCGCTACCACGCCGTCGACAACTACCCTGTTTTTATATACGCGGCGACGGCTAACGATAGACCCGCGCGGCAAACGTAAACAAATTGTTGCAGCCACACACACTCGCTCTATCTGAGCAATACGCGTATATTCGTTTTTTCGCTGGCGGACAAATTACATTGTAAAGAAAACACTACGGTTTTTTTTTTTTTTTTTTTTTTTAAATGCAATCATTTCCATTTCTTTAAATGCGCCGCCTAAATTGGATCCTGTAAGTGTATTCAAGTGTGCGTGTATGACGTGTAATTCGAACGAAAAAAAATATATATATATATATATATAATATACATTACAAAGGTTTCGTATTTTTTTTTCTTTTTAGTTAAACTTTACAAAAGATTCGAATGAAAATATAGGTGACCGATTTGATGGATGTGCACACAATTCGACGGCGTTTATTTTTTATTTTCTAAATGCTTTATTCAGGGAACTATGAAGTGTTTGGCTTCGAGGGCTTTATGTCGTCAAACTCTATATAAAAAACTCAATATTTAAAATTCAATTTCTCTTTTCTTAGTATTTAACTCTGTCAAACAACAGTAGTAATAATTGTTTTTTTTTCATTTACGACCACAAATCATGGCCATGTGTTGTGGAAAATAAATTATAGAAAACACCGCACTAAGCAATTAAAATATAACATTTTAAATGCAAACAACTAAATTGCGTACCCACCTAAAATGTCTTTCATTCGATTTTATTTCATTTCCAATGAAAATACCAAAAAGTAATTTTGTAACTATATTATCTGAAATGTAACTTATACATAATAACAATGAACTCCGAATTCAACTGCTTACAAATTTATTAGAGAATATTACAGGTTAGTGATTACGTGATTTAGTGATTTAGTCAATTTATTGTAGTCGTATGAAACTTATTTCATTATTATCGACGTACATTTGATGTATAATAAAGTTTTCCATAGCTAAAATTATTCTAAAAAAAGCTATTGTATAAAATAAATTATTATTCATCAAGTTTTAAAAGTTTTATTCGTCGAAACTTTGTTACAGTTACCTACACTTAAATATACTCTTTGCTTAGCGGTTTTTAACTTATACCCATGATATTGACATTCACATTAATTTATCCAAATAGTCTTACTTTTATTTCATATATATTTAAATATCTTAGTTAATCTATATTGTAATTTAATTATAATTATTATTCTATTTAACAGTCTAACTATAACAAATAAAATCTTTTAGTCAAAATATTTTAAATTATTTATACAAAATTCTTCACTATTTAAATAAAAAAACTAAATTAAAAAAAAAATCAAGCAGTAACAACAAATGTACTGTTATTATAGTACTACATACATAATATAACTTTATCAACTTTTTATACAACACAAAAATCTGTTTAATTAATATATTATACATGTTTCTTAATAAACTTTTTTAAATACTTTTTTCTCATAGCATTATTAATAGGTACTTTCTAATTTATTTTTAAAAAACGTATATAGGATAATTCACCAAGCATGCTCGCCTAAATTTTTCTTTCAATAATCAATTTATTCAATATCTAATTTTCAGAATTTTTAAACACCTGTACTTAAAGACCATATTTTCAAATTCTTTTATAAAAAAATTATTTCTTTACTCAAACCCCGTTGTTTTTGTGTTTTCACATATCTATATATATTCTTATATTTTGTGTTTCATCAAGAATGCTCAACCCCTTGTATCTTATAAAATATCACATTTATTCAAATTCTAATTTTGGAATTTTAATAATTAAAATTTAACAATATCATTTTATACTTAAAAGTTACATTTATAAATACTTGATTTATATGCAAAATTCTTAAAATAATCATATAATACGGAGTTAATAATTTACTATAAAAAATTGTGGTTTTCATTTAAAAAAATAACTTTAGATTGCCATAGAATATAGAACACTCCTTTAAATGACTTAGTATTTCAAAGTATAATATGATCATTAAGTAGAAAAATACCAAAAATCAGAATTTGAAAAAATGTATGATTAAAGAAAAATGAGAGTGAGCATGGTTGATTCACCCAGTATATGGTATATGACACATGTACAGATATGCATGCATGTGCTCACAAACTTTTATTGATTTGAAAAAAATAGATATTCGAGCAAATAAAAAAATAAAACATTTAATTTTAATAAAATAAAGTTAATATTTTACATACATGTTCAACTATGATTAAAACCAATTCTACTGAGCTTATTACTATTATTATTTTATAATTTAAATGTATTAAAGTTTTGATGAAAATTTCGAGTCTACCTAGTTATTGAGTAATGACTATGTTAAATTTTAATTCAATGATAAATTATTGCATACAAAAAACAATTCTAAGCGGAAACAATATGTCAGCCCCTATGGTATTTTATGATTTATTTATATTAAATACTATTATATTTATATTACAGTAGGTTAAACTAATTTTTGCCAAAAATAACGTATATATTATTGTTATTAACAGAACGTAGCTTTTAATGTCCTAGCCTGAACATTATTTTTATCAATATTTATAGAAAATAAAGTAAAAAGAACAACATTTAAAATATTTATATTATATAGCTCAGTAAGATCTAAAATTATTTCATAACTCAAAAATTCTAGTATAAATAGTTAGATAAAAATAAAAATAATATTAAATAAGTATAAATAGAAAATATCAAGTATTTACAGTTAAACAATCGTTTTTGACACTAAAATAAACATTATTAAGTAACCCAATAGGTACATCTAAAGCTAATGCTCAGAATCTAAAACAACCCGAATAAAGATTATTTTCTATTACATTATAAAAATAAGTTAAAACTTGTTAAACTAAGTATAAGTTACGTAATATACCAATTCTAATAAAATTTATTTTTAATAATCTTTAGATAAAATGTTATGTCTTTGTTGAAAACTGTTGGTAAAGAATTACAAACATTTTCAAAAACGCACCTGTAAATAACATTATTTTTCAGACAACTTAATAACACTCCGTTGCACTATTTATAGTCAAAATATAAAACTGTTTTTATAGCGAAATTACTTGAAACTTCTACCAAAAATGATATAAAATATAAACAAATTAACTAAAAATCAAAATAAATAATATTGTATGTTAAAATTGTTATAAGTACATATTATGACAGAAATATTCAAATCAACCGCAAAAATAAGTTGCATATAAGACTAATTATTATTGCAATATTATTATTTAGTTGCAGAGTTAACTTATAAAATGTGTTACTGTCACTAGTGTCATTGAATCGAAACGACAGAACTTCTCACGTTTATTCGAATAATATTTATACTTCCGCGTGTATTACTGCGACGTCGGTTTCTTTATCATTTCATATTTAATTTCTCTGAAAAATATTATGAATAAATAATAATACTAATATGTTACTAATTTATGATATTTGGCTGAATGCGTCATAACAGATCACTGCGTGTAATCATATTATAATAATAATAATAAAGCTCTACAACTTTAAAGAAACATGTTTTTCTTGTTCATTACTACCGTCAAGCAAACAATATATCCACAGTGATTTATGTGTATCCACCTCAGGAGCAGTGGCCCCTGGGTAGACAAATTTTTAGTGGTACACAATTAACTTTTATCCGGCGAGACGAGGGGGAAAAACAAATCGTTCGAAAACAACTGTACGACGACGCGACGACAATCGACGATCGCTTGTCATCGTCCGCTATAACTGTGCTCGATACCCATGGACCCGGGGTCCTCGTGCCCGTCGTTGCCTTTGTCGCCGTCATCGTCAAAATCAATACGATATCATATATAAAAGTCGTACGAATTTCCCCTACCCGTGTACATTCGAACGAAACTAATGAGTTAAACTAAACAAGCACAACTTTATTGTCCATAGTCGCCGCCGTCGGTCGTTTCACTGTAGTCATTTAATCTGACTTGCTCAAAATCATATACGTGTGTAATATATATATATATTGTGTGTGTATGCGCGTGCGAACGAGAAATATGAAGAGGAGGGTTAAGTGCAGGAGGGATGATCGGTTTCTCGTGTAAAACTAATGTGCATCGACGGACTACGGCCATAGCTGTCACCGTGATGCACACGCTATAACCGTTTTCGCTCCCCTAGTTATTTCAGACATCGCTCCGGAGTATATACAAACACTGTCTTATATATTATTTTACCCGCGTGTTTACAGTATTCTTAAAACCCGTCATACCGCTGTATAAAGTATACAAGGGGGTTGAAGGTTTTATTTTTAATTTTGATTAAACCATATATACATATACCCACCCCCTCTATGAATACTTCGTGTGTATTCCGCGTGTACATAATATCCCATATACACGGTGTGTTTTGCAGTGTGTTTGAGACACGATCTCGTGTTAACCTCATGCTCGGGGCTGGGTACGACGTTAGGCGCGACCTTATGTTACGACTGCTGCAGTATACAATTAGTTCCATCACTATAAAAACAGTCTTGTCTACAAAATTAATATTCATGGTGGTGATAATATCGTCTTTCCGAGTAAGTACCTAACCTAGTCCGTTATCGAGTATATTACAAACACAAATGACGGCAATTACTTCATGGGCACAGAAACGTACACATATTATTGTAAACGGAGGCCGAATGTTAATGATAATATTGATTAACGTATTATAATAATACATAATAATTGGCTCACATATACGTATTTTACATTTATATAAGACAACATACTATACGACTTACACTGCACGGCAAAACAGTATGAGATTGTAAATCATAGAGTAATATTATAGAATATTATATAATATTACCCCGTGTTGTAAATACAACAGATCTGCGCCATTTTCAAAAAAAAGGTTCCTATATATAATATTATATGGGCGAATAAAATAATCACCTCTTAAAAAATAGTACAAACATTAAGAAAAACTGTTTAACAACTATTATATTACACTTTATTTCACACCGTAAATCTAACTCTCAATAGATCTCATCATGTATTGTTATTTATTGTCTATTAGATTAACCCGAGTGTCCGACAATAATGATCATATACACAAAATACAAGTGCAATTACTCGTAAGATCCATTTTATGTGATACATTATACATATTTGATTTTTGTAATTTTTTTTTTTTTTTACAAATGACTATCTTGTTGTATAGGTTACAATTTCATACATAAAAACTAGTTTGCCTACTTAAAACTTTTCTCCTGTGGTTATTAAAAAGTAAATCAATTTATTTTCAAACATTTAAACTTAATTCACTATACTTTAAATTAAAATATAATATGTTTTTTTAAAAATGTTTATACATTCAATATTATAAACGACATCTAACCATAAAAATTTAGCTGTATAAGGAACTAACTGTTATGTATTTACCTGAAATTAATTGAAAAAATAACTAAAACAAAAGTATTAAATTCAACCGTATAGTAATCAAACATTGCAAAATAAAAACAAACACGTTGTACCCATTAAAGCAGAAGTATTTATGTGGTGTTGAAAATAAAAATTTGTTCATTTTCTTAAAGAATAAAAAGATAAAAAGTATCTTTCAATGAATCACCCTATTTGTAAAAAAGCAACAACTTTGTGGATCATTAGATAATTATCCAATGAACCGTGTCACGGATAATTTTGGTACCCTACAGGTAATACACCATTACTGTTACATTCCTCGGGCTAGTAAAAGTTCGAGGTACAGGATTTTCTAGGCTTTAAAGCTTAATTAAATTGCATAATGTTTTACATTTAAACCATAACAATATGATAATAGTTGTTTAAGTACTTAAATTATTTAATTACAAATGCCGATATTATAAGTATAAATTAAAATGTTAATAAAATTAATAAATAATTAAAATATTTAGAATATTAAATAATGCCCCTATCATTTTAGCATCATTATCAAAAATCACTGAAAATCCAATGTCAAATTTCAATAGAATAAAATTAAAAAAAAAAAATAGCCATTAACTACAGTTAACCCGGGAATCATATTTTTAACAAGAATTGTTCGGTACAATTATACAATAATTACGATTACATTCAAATTGTATATACACAAAATATAAAATAAATAAGTTATTAATTAACGCTATAATAAATAAACATTTTATATAACTTATTCCAAATGTGTGCCAAATTTCAACAAGTTAAGGTCAACAAGTATTTAAGCCCAAGTAAATATAATTTTAGCACAAAATCTCAATGTTCTCGAAAATGTTTAACTTTTTATGTAAGAATTACAGAGAAAGTACTTGGACATTTTTAATTTTGAACCCCAAAGTACAAACTAGATCCAATTTTTTACCTAGAAATCAATCTCAACGTTGAAAATCGAAACATTTTTTCTGCAATTGTCTTCGTTGTTTCAGACACAAAAATAAAAAAACACACACCATTGTAAAACCAATGCATTAATCATACCGCTCAGAATCAAAAATATTGATTAGAAGATAAAACAAAAATTATAAAACAGTTAGTTATCACATATATCAGCTATTTTTGGTACACCGAGTATTTTTTATTTAATTCAGTAAAAAGTATGCGGTTTGTATTCTTATTATTCAACGTCTCCATAAAAACATACGCAATCAAAACAATGATAAAAAATCAGATCAGAAAACAGTTATCTCCTCTTAATGTAACTTGCAAACTAAATGCACAACAAATATTATGTATAGAAACTGCGCACAGTGAACAGTGCACACGCGTCTCCCCCCAGCAATTGTTTCAAATAAACAAAGACTCGTGTGTACAAACTTACACAAAACGAGTAACAACAATAACGCATCGCTGCAGTATAAAACACATAATCGAACATTGCCCAAAACATGGCACGTACCAAAAACAAATACACACGCGCGCACACACATACATACATATATCTACCAATATATATACACGAATCCCGTGATCAAAGAACAGTCAGCGGTAAACACGTCATCGTCGACCGTTTCAAACCCGTACAATATAATACACAGAGCATATTATTATTTATTATTGTAGTGGATAAAGCGCGAATTGATCATAATAGTTTATTCCCATAAACATTACAAAACATTGTGTTGCAAAAATGGGATCAATTCAACGAGACGAGACATATTATAATATTACATTATATAGTGATGTTATGAACTGTTTGTTTAACAAACCGACCCGGTGTAAAGTTTCAATTTGGTTCGAAAGACGAAATCGTAAACATACAAACAAAACCATTTGCCTACCTAATATTTTAACTCTTTGGGAAATTTGAACGCATTAAAACGCTGTACTTACACTTAATAAATTTAATACTATATATCAGTATCTATTTTTGTACTACAGCACAAAAATAGGGGCTGTAATGTTGTATCATACGAGTACTGCGACAAAGACTTAAACAATTTGGTAGAAACGTTATAGTATGACACTATAAATAAAAAGTTAAATTCCATAATACAAATATAATGTTCGATGTTAGTGAAAATTACGAAATCGCTGTTGCTAAAATCTAGCAAAGTTTAACTCGCGGTTACCATAATAATAAAAACAATATATTATATACTTTCGGCATGCGCAACTCTAATACACGGACTCGTCTCTTGCGAAATATCGACGAATATATTTTTTCAGCCGTGATTCATCCCTGAACGGCGAGACGTGGCATCGGTGGTAGCGGCGGCGTTGTACGCGCGTGGGCGAATCATTCTTGTCTGCCGAGGCGGCGAGGGGACGTCGTTTTTAATGTCCGTCTTGGCGTCTGTCTGTGTAGTTTTCCACCCTATATAACTTTATACGACCCCTACCGAACCGCTTTGGCATCGCCGTTGCCGACGCCGCGTCCCTCTCTCGCCGCTGGAACAAAAATATTATTTGCCAAAAACCACCACCACCGCCGCCGCCGCCGCCGCCACTGAAAACACTGTCGGAGTGTTGTCGGGCGAGAAATTTCACGCAACTCCAAAGTGGAAGAGGACCAACCACTTTCGCCGTATACGACGCCGCCGCCGCCGCCGCCAGCAACTATTATATACAAAACCCGCCAAAAAAAGGCAACGAGCGTAATTCGATTAAAAAATATCAGCCAACCGTGAAAACGAATTTCCGAGCACCGGTAACGCACCTCCAGGACGTTTTGCTTTTATTCGTCTCGAAACGCCGTCCTGGACGCTAATTTGTGCCGCGTCCATATACGACTGGTGTCCGCATTGATCGACGCATAGTAATTACCATTTAATTACGCGTTTCTGATGTATACGTTCGACGCAAATATTATGTCTGATTTAACGAATTATACGCGTATTGTACGGATTTATAATATTATCAAAAAAAATTTTTTTTCCAAACTTTATAAATCGTGCGGTTTACCGATTGGCAGTCAGTGACAGAAATTTTTTTTATATTTATGATTGGATAACTTTATATTTAAAATTTATTTTAAATACCATGATACAAATGTCAATTTTATTAAACTTTTGAATTGATTAAATTTATATACTTAGACATAATAACTATGAAATAATAAGTGGATTATGTGGATTATGTAACAGATTTTCTATCAACTTCGTGCAAATTTCCAATATTAGTGATAAACTTTATTGAGAATATTAACGGTTAGGTTATGTATATATACGGTTTACAATAGAAATATAGTAAAAATGACCATAATACATTTTTAAATAATTTTTACAGCTTTCAAATTTCATTTTGAAAACATATAAGGTAGACCTATATATTACATGATAATTGCCTAATCATCATTCTTTAATTTTAGATTAGGTAGAACAACTAGTATAATATTTTAATACTTACAATATTAAATAAAATAAAGATATTAAATAGTGAACAGTATATTACTTTTTTATAAATTAATCAAAAATTATCTGACTCATTGTCAACTTAAAATTTAATTATTTACAAAAATGTAAATGAGTCTGAGTGAATGGATAACTAAGTTTAATAAAAGCAAAGGTGTACTTAACAGTTTTACTAAAATTATCCATTACACATTTAAATACTACTTTCTGAATAATCATAAAATAAAATTAACAATTTCATAAAGAAAATCAATACCAACCTCACGTATTTTTGCGTATTTAAAATTCAAATAATTATTAATTTAAAAATAAAAAGAAAATATATTTTGATCAGCATAATTAATTATTATTTTCTTATAAATTCTAAATTTGCAATTTGAAATTGTTGGCATTGCATCATCTACGTCTAATCAATATAAACAAAGGTGTAATGAGAATCGTGCCAAAATGTGAACTCGAAGTCTTACCATATCCAGTACTATAAATCGCATCGGATTATCTATATATTATTATAGATACATTGCCAAAGTTCAAAAATCACATAATATACATATTATTACAACTTAAAACCACACTGTAAATGTAAAACTAAATGAGAGACAAGATAAAAATCTTAGTATTAATATTACCAATATTATAACAGAATATGTATAAACATAAGTATTTATCAAAAAATTAGTTTTGCAGAAAGTTATGATAATATCCGCGGACGATTAGTTTAATTAAATTTAATCGGTCTTTTATTAAACAATTTTAAAGTTAACAGTTGTTCAATTACGTTGGAGCACAGTTATTTCCACGAATTCTCGACGATTAAGAAATTAACATATTTACGCAATAAATCCTTTACCCACGGTACATAATAATTCTCCGAGTTGAAGGTAGGTGTAATAAATTGTAATTTGAAAACCATATTTATATTCAGGTATTTGTATTTCGCGGACACCGCAACATCACCATTATTTATAATTACAAACTTTCACCAATTCACTAATAACACAAACATTTAAGAGGACATCTTTTATAAAAACAGGTCTCACATCGTATGGCTAACATTATACTTAAACACATTCGTATTTCAGCGGTTAGACAACGAAAGAAACGTAGAAAAAATTGGCTCGAGAGCATCGAGTTTAAGGAAGGAATATTGGTACGATGGACGCGATGATTAGTTACAGCAGCACTTGAGCTGGCATGTAAATACAATATAGATATATACTATGTCGGACGTGGTGACGAGGGTGGGTATATAATACGATTTAGGGTTAATTGCCACGAAAGGCTAAGCCGCCCCTACCGCCAAATTATTACACCGATGTCGCGTGACGGCGGCGGCGTGCCCTCTCCTCCTCAACGACGACCGCTGACTACACCGCTCACGCACAGCCGTTTGACGTTTTGTTGTTTACCCGAAATTAGTGGCGTACACACAGGGAGGAGTGTTTAAAACCCTCCCCCCCCTTGGTATTTTTTAATATACGAATAGATATTCAAAAATGGAAACAATTTGAAAAATATTTTGATATAATATACATATTATATAAATAATATTTTTTAATGAAACCTCTCGAAATCCGTGGAACTCGGATCTTGCATACATTATTGTTTAACATAAATTTATACCACTCCCTCTAAATCCCGAAGATATTATTACACTATTGCATTTACCTCCGATTAAAATTCCGAGAATTGCGTAATTTTTTTAGACATGTTAATATAGGAAACCATGAATTTTTATAATAGTTTAAAAAGCACATTATTATACTATTCGATGTTAATAGATTACGTGATTAATACCAGAGTTAAAACACACAACATAATACCTATGTCTATCGTATGCAAGATATACATACACGAGACGCAATACTACTTATTAATATCAATTTAACACCGTTCACCACAATATTATATAATATGTGCGTGAAAACCATACAATATAATTCAACTTCTAAGGTATAATAGAGCTACTATACATGCTACTAATATAATGCGTAACACGTTTAACTTAAAATGTCTATAGTAATAAAGATATCTAATATAACTGCTTGCAATAAGAATTAAACTAGTTAAAGAGTGTTTATAATTTTATAATAACAGATATTTGATTATATGATCAATACGATGGTTACAAAATTACATACGTAGTTAAATTACGAACTGCTTTATTTGTTCGATTCGAATTTACTGTTTATCTTTAATTCAATTTTATTATTCAATAATTCAATATCATTTAATTTATGTTAAAAAGTGAAAATAAAAGAGGAACTAATTTCAATAAGTTTATTTTACTTTTCGGAATTTAGTAAAATATATTACTTGAATACGAACGTAACAATAAAGTTCATAATTATTAAATATATTTGTTAGTTGTTATTAAAACTATATCATTTTTTATATAACATTAATTGATTTGTGAAAAAAATATTTAAAATAAATTCTTATTTATTTTGTAAAAACTATGATTAAAATTCAAAATAATATTAAAAATGAGCCATTATTGTACTTTCTGTATTTATAATCTTATGAAACGAGTATATTTTTTTAGGAATTATTTAATCCATACTATAAATGATTTCTAAAATAAAAAAAATACAATTATATGGTTTGATTACTTATAAACATCAATCATGTTTTAAGTGAGCAACTGGCTGATTATTTTGTTGGTGATTTTCTCACAATAACTTTAAAGTATACAATAAGTGAATTAGTAAACAAAACAATAAAGTAATGTAACAAAATGAAATGCCTACATAAAATATTTATGGTTTCAGTTTAATATTTTGAATTTTAAGTAAATTTATTTTTGTGAGATGCAAACATGTGTGTCAAATATGAGTCAAATATTTAATAAATATATTAATAGTAGATTTTAAAATAAATACAATAATTTCATTTTCATCTTTTTGGCGATCACCTATAGAAGGTGGAATTAAAAATTATGATTTATGCAATAATAAAATTGTATGAGGGTGTAAGTAGAATGGTCTAACTATCTGAGTATATAAACTAAAAATTTACCAATACATCACTATTCGATCAATAAATTATAACAATATCACGAATCTTTTTTTGTTTTATATTATTATTATTTTATTTTTTTTGTGCAATTTTTACTTATATTTTTTATCGCAGTAGATTATAGTTATATAGTTATTATTATTATTGCTATAATCTACCGTGTTTTTTATTATTGCCACTATGCATATTACGATTCAATATTTTTAATATAAAATTACATTATTATGTTATGTTCTATAATATGGTTTATTAGTATATTACACTCTATGAACAATGGACAAATAATGAATCATCTACACTGTCCTTGTACAATGATACATCTTAGGGGTCCCGAGCGACCGTTATTGTTGTAAGACTTATTGGTAGTTTAGTGAATGAAACTAAAAGGTCAACATAATATCTAAAGGGGAATAGAAAACTATGCATTCAATCAAAGGGGAGAATCAGTAAAAACTTTAGACGAAAAAGAAAATGATAATATTTTTCGTAGTAAAGGGGAGATATTTTACTTGCATGTCGACGGTAATGATTCGAAAAATCGAGAACATTGTTGCGTTATGAGTATAAAACATTATAATAGCGAAAAAAATTTCACAGTTAAATTCATTCTTTTTGATTGGAGTAGTTGACAAAAGCCACTACTTCAACACGTCTACTTGCGGCCTTTGGTCGTCAGAGCTCGCCAGAAAGCCCTCATTTCCGCCACATCAGGCTGTATCCGGACTATGTGTGCACGATACGCTGACTGAAAAAATAGTTTATCATTCTTATGATAAATTTGACTTAGAGGAAAAGTGAAAAATGAATTCGAAAATTGATCAATTATACGCCAAACAAAATTAAAATATAATTATAAACTGCTATTGGCATATTGTTTATTATTTTTTCTTTTGTAATAATTCTCTTCTGGCAAGCATACAAGTATAAATAATCTAAAACAATATTATTTAGTTCAAAACAAACCAAATTCTCCCTGATACAATACTACGTAGTTTTGTTTATTTACTATAATTTATTATATCTCCTGGCTCTTATTATACAACATGTTTTGTATTTTACATTATATTATAATATATTAAATGTTTATTATGTCTAAGACTTTTGTCTTATTAGGTATCTTCCAAAAATAAAAACTAATCAAATACTTATTGTAGTTATTTTCTAGTTATTATTTAGTTATTTTTTAAAAAAAAAAATTGTAACACTAATTTTATATATACAACATACGTACACTTAATACGGCTAACTTTAAATATTTTTGTATTAGTTTTATATAAACTTTGAATTTCTTAGACTATATTCAAATATGATTTGAAAATTAGATATATAATATTCGTTTATAATTAATTTTAATTTTAAAAGTGTTATTTGCTTAAGCCTTAGGGAGATTTTAATTTAAAGCTTATAATCTGAAAACTGAATATAATAGGTATACCTGTATAATAGTAGCCGCTTGATCTCGTGATATACCCCAAGAAAATGTATATGGTGTTTGTAACAAGTCATTACTAACCATAGCAAATTGCATATTACATGCCGATGTCCTTTTGCGTTCTGGATACATCGGATTATTATACCATAGATCTTCAGCTAGTCTATTCATGAAAATTTTTTGAAACTTATGATTATAACTTATAGCATCCGCTTTATGTGCCTCACTAAGCACGCGGGCCAAAGATGGGTATAATGAAGACTCTAAACTCCTAGCTAAACGGATGAAATTCAACTTATTATTCTTGTCATTCATTTTTATGTTAATTTTAAAATTTAAAATTAACAAAACAAATAACGTAACATTTAATGTTATTTATTAAATGTACGTTACTAAGGTTTAAACTGTGTGTAATATGACAAAATATATATATATATAAAAACGTAATTACAATAATATGCGAGTGTTTATATTATATTTCAGACTTTATAATATTCCAACAAAAAAAGGTATCGCTTTGCTGTACAGTAGGCATCAGAGTAAATCACTTTTATGGATGTGTTAAATTTTCAGTAATTATATAAATCATTGTATACAAAAAACGATTCTGAGCGAAGACGGTTTGTCAGTTTACTTAACTAAGTGTACTTATTTTAAGATATTATTAGTGTTAAAATAATTCATTTTATTACTATTAAAATAATACAGTAGATTGAATTCATTTTTGCAGAAAACATTACATTTGAAAAATTAATTAAACGTATAAAATATAATAATATACTTTAAAAGTTTCAAGAACCCTTAAAAAATATTTTTAATTTACAACGAAATAAATAACATTATTATTCTTCATTTAAATATCTAATTTCGTCCAAATTTAAACTAAAAATGTCTATAAAAAATTATTTTTATTATATATTTTTTTAATTTTTTGGTTACACTATAAATTACTTACGAAAAATCTTATTTTAAATTTTGTATTCTTAACTGCAAAAACTGAACATTTTATAATTTTTTAATTCCAAAACAATTTTCAAATGTTCGATGATGAATTTTGTTCAAAATTCGAAATTTAATTGCTTACAAAAAAAATTGTGCCTATGTGTTTTTATTATTTTTAATCTGCTATTTTATTAACTTATGAGGAATTTCATATTACATTTTCAAACATTTTGACTTAAAGAATTTTTTTATCAATATTTATAGAAAAAAAATTTTAAAAAAATCGAAAATATCATAGGCTTACGATTAGCTTAAAAAGTGTCGAAACTTTTTGCTGTATAGAAAATGATAGTTTAAACATTTGGTGAAACTTTCAAATGTTTACGATAATTTCTTTTTGAATTACATCAAATTAAGAAAATCGTTCCCTGAAAAAACTGATGAATATCCAATGTCTAATATCAAACGCTTATAAAAAAATTAGTTTCACTTTCTGGTAAATTTTCTCTTTTAGAAAGACAGAAAAATATAGAAAATCTTACACTGAATTTTCAAATCTTAGATTTAAATAGAAAAATGTTTATGAAATTCCTAATTAAAAAAAATTGCATATTTTCGTGATTTTTACGTATTTTGTTGAAATTTTAAATTTAGACGATTATAAAAAACTATTGGAGACTTATGCTCAAATTTTTTTTTTAATTTTTACTTACAAAAAGTTATGAAGAACCTTGTATTAATTTTTCAAGTTTTTTGAACGATTGAAAAAAATTGTATTGATAATAATAAAAAAAGGTAAAAAGAATCCAGAAAATTGATTATGCCTATAAATAACTCAAAAAAATTCAAAATATATTGAAAATTTTATTGTATGTGGAAATTGCTTATATAAATATTTTTTGAAAATTTCATATATCTACTGTGATTACTTTTGATGTTACACCAAAAACAAAATAGGTTTTGTTGAAAATTGACTTCGTATAAAAATTATGGTTTTTCCCTTAATTTTTTTGTTGTTTTTCTCGACATTAGATGTGCAAATACATAGATTAGAGTGATTAAAAAAAAATTTATTTCTTCAAATAATTTAAAATAAATAATAAATATAATAATATATATACATACCAAACACGAAGAATAATATACTATATACAACAATTAAAAACATGATAATACTATATTATATTAATAACTAATTGTCAATAAAATTTTTTTTTTTTTTGAAAAACTAGTCTTTAACTACCCCTTTGTTATTTTATGTTTAATGGGTACAATTAATCATATTGTGTTTCCTATGATGAAATAAATACAAATTACAAAGAAATATTACAGAATAAAGAGAAAAAAAGAGATAAAAGCGTCTAACTGTTAAATTTTTAAATCATTCATTTTATTGCCTTATTTATTGTACATTTATTGTCCCTTCTTTAAAACTGTCTTCTGGCGTTTTTCTTTGTTTATGTATTATTCAAATATAAAAATCCTGCCAAAAAAAAATGTATATATGTGTTATGTCACGGTAACGATTTAAACAAATAGACGAGGTATTTTGGCGATATCGCAGAAAGGTCACATATTATGTATGTGTGTGTATATGTATTATTGTAATAGACGTGTATGGTTTTTTTAACCTTATTCATTTTATTATTGCTCCCCTTCCCATCAAAAGTAGGCACACTATATCTGAACATAAGTGAATTAATAGTGACAAGGTATAACATGATTGGTTGCCATCACGAGAATCCAAGTGAGGTCATGCAAACATAGGATTTCAAAACGATTTCTCCTTTCCCTCGTTTGTTTGCTAACTTACTGCATTTAAAACGATACTGTGTTTATTGTGTTTATGCACAAATTACCCTTCAAAAATATAATTATTCAAACGAACTTAACCAAATAAAAATCTGTTCTAAAATTGCATTTAAAATGCTGTCTATTTTTTATTGTAAAATGTGAAAAATTTACAAAAATAAACAATAAAAATTATTAAAAAAAAAAACAAAACCGTCACAAAAAAATACGTTTTAAATGGTGCTAAAAAATTGAGAACATATTTTTTTTCAATTAGTTAATTTAAGTGCAAAAAGCTAGATTATTGTAAAAATTTTCAAAATTAATGACTATGAGGTACCTAATAACTTTTGTATAAAAGTTAACAATTTTTAAAAATGTATATGAATAAAAGTATATTTGTAATAAAGTCCAGTGTCCATCGAATATTTATCGTCGAAGATTTATTTTTTAAAAATAAATTTCTTCTTTTATAAAATTAATTTTTATAACAACTATTTCTTGCCATATACATTATTCCAGAATTTTATATTTAAGAATATTTTTATAGATTTTAAATTCATCTAAAATAGTAACAACGATATTAACGTTTTGCTCTTATTATAATGGACTTTATTACAAGTACTAGTTTTTCACTTCATAAATTTTCTTTGCGTGTTATAATATCATTTAAAGTCTAAAGACGCAACTAGTGGTTTTCACCTGTCAGTATATAATGTTAATACAACTGCTTTAACCCTTTATATGGGACCAACGTGGTACCACAACCACTTAAATATTTTGATATACGTACTATTGGAAAAACGACAAACGCTATAGATACTGTAAACACTATGTAATACTGGTACACACCCTAAAAGTATATTAAAAAAAACAGTGACCACTGACCACTTCGTCGTTTTTTAAGAGTGACATACATATATTATTAACAAAGATACATTTTATGGTATAATCTAAAATTAATCTTAGTCCCTGAATCCTGATAATTATTATTTTACACTTAATACATTATAATAAATATACATTATACGACAAATGAATAACAAAAGTCGACATTTTATAGATTCTAAAACCAAAAAACGTGTTAAATCTTTATTTATTGGTATAGATTATTTTGTATCTTTATTTAATCTTTATTTCTTTAGTTTCAAATATAATATTTTAATAATGTAAATTATTATTTAAATTTATTTTATTTTCTATTTATTACTTAATATTTTCAATTGTACAATATAAAAATTTTCTATACATTTTTTAACTTATTTATAAATTATAGATGGGTGATATTTATATTCTTGGTTAAAAAAATCCAATATTTTATACAAAATCTTTTAATCTCTCAAAAGAATTAAAATAATGTAAAACTTTATAGTATTCAGGGTTATATTTTTTTAATTTACATATTTACATAAATATATAACTGTAATGTTGTATTATTATTTAATACCAAACAATTTTCAGTAAATTCAACTAAAATAAAATTTTGTGTAGTAACATTAAATACAATTATTTTATACTAAGAAAGTAACGTAAAACTATGAATTTATATTATATTTTATAAATACGACTGTTTCAATAATATAAGCATACATACAAAAATGAAACAATATATGGTTTCTTATGTATACTAAATGGAAGGATAAGCAAAAAACTTTTTTATATAATAAATTATATAGAAAAACCCTATAATATAGACCAACTGGCAACCATAATATAAATTTACTCATCGCAAACTAAAACTATATTAAATCACAATAAATTATAGTAGTATTTTTTATTCATTTAAAATGTATTAAATAATAATAATTACATACATTGATATATATATATACTATATCGTCATAATTTTTCAAAATACTTGGCATTAATTTTGTGTATTTTTAAATACGACAAGTGAAATACAAACAAATAGTGATTATAAAAACGCATAACTAAATATTATATTAAACTTTTAATACCTACCTATATAATATACAAAGCAAATTATACTAATGGTCCTTTCTGGTATATTTTGGTCTTAAAATAGTTGTTTTAAAGAATGAAAATAAAGTGACCTTTTATTTTTATTACCATACTGTTTTTTTTTTACATTTATATTGTTCTGATAATTTGTGTTAATTTAGAAAAAAATATTATTATCATGTATAATGTTTACGAAGTGAAATAAATAAGAACTACATGTCATAAATATCGTATCAATATTAACATTAATCTGGTACCTAGTGTGAATAGTGAATCACAAGACAAAATATTCACAAACTCAAACAATCTTAAATCTTTAAATTTGAAAACTATAAGTAAGTACCTAATTAAACATATTAAACTGTGATCTTATAAATGATTTATTGTTTTTATATTGTAAATATAGTATACATTAATAATTGTGTATGGTATTAAAAAAATTAATTAAAAATAAATTGCTATTAGACCATTTTAATTTTTGGTTTTTAAAATTTTACATTTTAGTGCATTTAAAAGTGTTACTAAATTATTTCTGACCAATCAAAGAATTAAACTAGGTCTATTAATGTGTTGTATACATTTGTATCTACAAGATCACTTTTCAAAATAATGAAAGTGTATAGACACCTAAATAGATCGTTTCATTGTAATCAGTACCCAACCTAGTGTTATCAAAATCGCATTGTCACTGTATGTTGTAATATATATAATGAACATTTATTAAAAAAATCGGAAACCACGTGGCCAAAAGTTGATTACTTTAAAGTTTGGTTATTGTGGTAACATGTCGAAAAAATAAGATATAAACCACAAGGCACAGAGTATAATAATGTAAATGCTTATATTATGCATAATAACATAGGTGAATATGGGGAATCTACTTTAAAAAATACACATATTTTAGGCAGGTAAAAAACTATCATAATATAATTTATCTATTATTCTTTAATATTATATAGTGCATAACTAAATATTATATATATATATATATATATATATATGATAACAGTAAAATGACTAAAGCATTTATCTTCTCGACAGATACGTATGGAACAAACACTAAAACTAGCTCTTTGATCTAAAAAAACATTCTTCAACTATATATTATTTTTACTCTGTAGAGAATAAATACAGTTTTAATGAGTTATTATGAAATAGCTTAAATTTGTAGCAATTCAATTTTCATTTATAAACAAAATTAAAACAAACATTCAAATTACGTTACATTATCGTATATTTTGAATAGGATTATGTGAGTATCCAGTTAATATACCAACTGGCGACTGGCAACTAAATACACAATGTAAATACGTTATATTATATTTTTGGAAACAACATTATATGCATAACCAAATTTATACTATAAAAATTTTAAATTTGATACACTTACTTGTGATAAGAAGACACAAACAAACCATCAAGTTCCAGACCGTGTTATTGACCTGCAGCGTTTCCATTTCCAGTAAATGATCAACGATTGCATCGAGAAAAAAACGAATACTGCTGAAAAATATACCTATTAAATATATATTTTAAAACATAGGGAAAACAGAAACATAATTTTATACTGAAAAAATTGAATCCATCGTATAGGTATAGTATGGTTGGTACAAAAATACCAAGACATGAATTTATAAAATAATTTTAAGCAGATTTCATGATTACACAAATATTAAAATGATTCTATCGTCTTTTATCGGTAATAATTCAGGAACCGTAATAAATAATAATATATTAAAACATCTATAAATAATTCAATTTTCATTTTTTTTTAAATAAGTTATGTAGGGGTGAATCCTCCAAAACAATTATTTTTGCACCTTCTAAATAAATTCTAATAAAAGCTCTAAAATTATGAAAAAAAAATTTAATTGTTATTTTATTAATTATTATAATCATAATAACAGGTTTTTTTGTACTATAATCGTGAATATACACATAATTATCCTTCAAGATGTCTAAAACAACAATTAATTAATAAATGATGTCTAAACTGGCATTATTAAAAAGGTAAACAATTATAAATTATAAATGTATACATGATTAATGGTAACTGGTAGCTACTTTATATACCTCATAGAATATTTAATGAATCTAATGTCAATTTAAAATGTATGTTACTATAGTACTATAATACTTGTTAAGACAATGATACCTCTAGGATTCTAAATGGCTAGATGAACATAATATCAAACCATTCATCTTTACTTAGTACTAATAAATAAATATATATATATATATATATAAGATCCTTATACCATCAAAATTAATTTAATATGTTCAACATTTTAAATTGACCAGAAATTTCAATCATATTTTTAGAAATTGTTAAAAATCTACCGAAAATATGTAATTTTAACTTTATAACGCGGAGGTCCCGGGCTTGATTCTCGATAGGGGATGGAATTATTATATTTATCCGCCATTTTTAGATTGTAAATTATAACAATTATTAAAATGTTCTAAAACACACACACACACATCACACACATTTTTCTGAACTATAGTTAAAAACGCCTGGTAAATAACGGATAATTCGGAATATTGTATTATAATATATACAAGTACCTGTTAAAAATAAAGTCGTATTTTAATAGCAGTCAACCAGACATTCGAAGAAAAAAACGCAGTCAACCAAAACATTCGTAGAAAAAAACGCAAAAATAATGTGTCATCACTGCAGCACCGCGGAGTACAATATAGACGTTGTAGGGTGAGATTTCGCCGTGGATCGCGTAAATACGCACGTCGGTAATGTCACGCGCGCACAGGATTGGCGGCGACGACGATGTTTCCCGCAGGGTGTCCGTTAGCACACTAGCAGCCGACGCGGAGATTTCGGTACTGGGCGATGATGTTCGGCACGCGCCTCTTGGCCGACGCGGCGCCGCACACGGTGATAGTACGAAAAACCGTATTTTCCGGTCTCGCGCGAAAAATGGGAAAAACGTATATATATAGCTACTCTCGCCCCGACTGGGTCCTGTCCGAGGGTGGTGGCGAGGGGTGGGGCCAAATACGACGCGCGTCCCTCACGTTTTCCCGACCAATTACCGGTTTATTTAATCACACCCGGACACTACCGCCGACCGGTCTTTCCACACCTTTGCCACTGGGGTCGTTAAAATTGAGACTCAGGACCAGCCAGCGTACGTCGGGACGTGAAAAGGTGGGGGGGGGCGATAAAGACCCGGTGAATATCCTTTTGTGGTGGTGGCCACGGTGTTTAATCAAACGACAATGAATTATCCCGGTGAAAATCCCCTCACCACCCGCGCATACCTCGAAATTACTATATGTACGATAATAATTAGCGAGCGTGCATAATAATAATAATAATGATTAAAAAAAAATCGCGGAGTTATCCGGAAGTGAAAAAAAATTTCACAGGTTTCCTCTTTAACACGAAAAAAAAATATTATACGTATTGGCTGCAATATGTTGTATAAAATATGAATAATATTATTCTCGTATTATATGTCTGCGTTTATATATTATACATATATAATAATAATATAATGGGGTTGTTTATGGAAATAATGATGTTAATCAGCGGAATGCAGCGTTTGTGTGTAGATAATTTTAATTAAGTATATTTGCAAACTTGTCGGGGAGACAGCAGCGACGGTGATGGCATTTACGAGATAACAGTTGCGATATTAAACACGCACACGGATGATATGCTACAAAACTACAACGATGAGGACTTTAACGAGAATAGAGGAGAAAAACTCGACACTTAATAATAGTTCTTATTATATTATTATCTTATCAAAACGTCGCATTTTCTTCTTTCGTCAATATTTTTGAGTTGAGTCTTAAAATTATGACCATTAGTAACCATACACATACTTATGAAACTACATAATAAGTATACCTGCAGATATCAAGCACGTATCAGTGAGTAGGTGATTTGGGGGTGAAGGGTGCACCCCCCTCATGAAATATTTTCGAAAAAAAAATGTTTCGTATAGACATTGTCCACACAGACCTCATGATTTTCTTAAAGATCGATGTCAAACACTTTTATGATAACGTCATAACGAGAAATTAAACATCAATGCAATACATTGAGCGCATATTTTGACAAAATACACGAATATGTAATATTTAATATATTTATAAACTTTATATTATTTAAATAAAAGATACTGTATAATTTTTGGTAAATATAAATGAATATAATAAATAATACAAGGCAACTATAATATTACAGAATACAAAAATTTAATTCATAAATATAATATACTAGCTGATCCCGTGCACTTCGTTGTTCATTCAAAAAATTAATAATGCCAACTCTATATGAATAATATATTTTATTTTATAATATAACGGTTAAAATATACTAAGCAATATCGTTACAATAATATTCAATTTGATCATATATTTTTATTCGCTTTATCGAAAAAAGTCTAACTGTCCCACCCGACGTTTCCCGAGCTAAAAATTAAGTTAAGAATAACCTCAAGTGATTTACATGCAACTAAGCTAGCTAAATGGGTAATCTGATTGCGTCGGATCGCGGAAAAGCAGTATATTATCAGGTAGACAATCCAGGACCCCACGAGGAGCTTAAGTAAATGAAATCAGAATACTAAGCACATGAATACATCACAACGGTGGCCTATACCAAAAATTTGTTTTTTTTTATAAATTTATTTGTAAAAATGTATATGCCATATTCCTACTAATTATAATAGTTATAAAATATGTAACCATTGACAACCCTATAAATAAAAAGAGATTATACATACAATAACAATCATGGTTACCAATAGCAAACATTTATAAACAAATATTGCCATCGTAAATTTCAAAATCCCTGTGTGAGCATCTCCGAGATTAAACCTCTACCTTTTTTAATTAGCCTATCTTCTTCCTAGTTGTCTAATCTATCTCTGTCCCAAATTTAATCACAACCGGTTGAACGGTTTGGAAATGCATAAAGGATAGATAGACAGACAGGCATTAATTTATATATATATTTAGATGAAGGGTTGTTAACTTACTGTTTGGAGAAATAAATAAAAGCCAAAAAAAACTGACAATAAATTTTATAAAATATGAAATTACAATTTTTGACTAAATGATCTGCTAAATTAATAATATAACTTAAAGTATTAGGTATTGCATTAAAAAAAAAAGCATCCTAATAATATAATAATTGGAAATTTGGAATAAGCGTAATACATGTTGTAAATATTATAATATTCCATTTAGGTATCACTGCAAGTACAAAAAGGCACTTATTAACTATCTTACTAGGAATATAATGAACCAAATATCATGATAACCAATTAATGATTTTAATTTTTAAATATTTGCATATGACATCTATCCTTTAGCATTTAATGAGAAAACTTTATATTTGTCAAAATAAATTATACATTTTTTTTTTTTAATTCAAGAATTATCCTCATTGTTCTGAAGTACTCCCTAGCGCATATTCTAAGTACTGTTTTTCCTACGGAATTTCTTAGCATATTCCTGGGATTTAAACACTTTTTTGTTATATTCTACGTTGCCTGTTTTTTATTTTGTTTCGCACTATCGCGGGAATCATTATGCTAATGTCACCCAGAAACCATAAAATAAACGGCTGTTCATTTACCTTTAATAAACAGCCTTAAAGTTCCCAAAGTATACATTCTCCTTTGGACGAGCCTCTTAAATCCCAAGAGGTCTATAACCGTTTTTTTATTTATTTTAGTTTTCTTCTCCTTTTTTAATCTTTTTCAAAATCATGGACATTTTTTCTTTCAAAACAAACCCAAACGTCAGAAATAATTTAATATGATGTGTTTTTCATCATCAATTATCTCATGGGAAAATGTTTACCTACTCTTATATTATATAGTATTATGTGGCTTAGTCTGACACTTATCTTATCATTTAATAATACCTTACACATTGATATAACTAATTTCTGATCACGTTTTTACCATAAGTAAAGGCCTTCTAATTGTATGACATACTACACGTTTCGAATCATAAATATAGCGGTAAATAAGAGCACAGTATAATTCAGTTAATATGAGGTATGTATCTACGATTCTCAAGAAAATAGTGTTAGGGTGGGGGAAGAGCAAGGAAAACATTAATCAGATATGTCTGGAAATTGTTCGGTTTTTAAAGGTTAGCTTGTTCGGCCTTCGGGGCTTCCATACTAGTTTACTGCCGAATTGTTCCCAAAACATCCCAAATTAAATTTGTTCGTTTGGATCCGAAATTGAATTATGGGCGCCTCAAGCCCTAACGTGCAATGGCGGAAAGAGTGAGTGAGGTGCACGCTTGGCTTTGAACCCACCCGCAGCACGTCCGCATATAACTGCAGCCTATTTCGGACGTTTATACCACTCTAAGAGCCCCTCGCGGAGCTAAAACCAGTAATACTTATTAATGGATAAAAGAAATATAACAACCTTCAGACTTTTCAGGGTTTCTCCCTGAACAAACATTGCGTAATAATAACTTTTACGGACATATTATATTACGTGCTCAAAGAAACTATATTTTAATTATATAAGCAAAACAGATAATTTTCAATCGTCTCATTATTTATCCATAATTCGTGGACCTAATAAATAATGTTATCATATAAATTACCACATTTCTTAATATAATTTAAATACTAAAATCGTGTATTTATTCCTTATTTAATTTATATTAGTTTAATTAAGTTTTGAAAAATAAAACATATTTCATTTTTAATTTACAAATTAATAATTACATAATAATTATTTTCTAGAAATTCTGTTTTATATAAGTAAATAACTACTAACTAGCTATGTTGAATAAATGCTAAAATCTATTCCAAAAAATTACCCTGTTAACTATTTTAGACAAATAAATAAATATTTTATTTTAGACTAACTGTTCTAATTTAATTTAAATATTTCGTCTAGAAATCAGTTTTCAACGTTTATACATTTAATTTTTATAATCCGTTTCAGAAATATCATTATACTTATCTATGTTTTACATCGACTTTAAGATTTAACTTCATATGATCAAATGTTTAACGTCATAAAACTTTCAGAATATTTTGAATTTTTTAAGTTCATTATAGGCATAAGCAAATTTTGATTTTTATTAGTTTTTTTTCATTATTGTCTACAAAAAATATTTAGCTCCATCAAAAAACTTAAAAATTTAATACAAAGCTCCTTAAAAATTGTTGTAAGTGGAAATTAAAAAAAATATGTGTGTTAATTCACAATAATATTTTTATGAGCATCTAAAGTTAACATTTTGACGAAATTCGTCATGGATTCGTAACGTATGAATATATAAAAATTTTTATTTCATTTTTCCAAATTTTTATTTTTAATTTATATTAGTAATAAATATAATGAAACAACATTAATTCTCGTGCAAAAAAATCAAATATATAAAAAATTGTAATGAACAAATTTTTCGATATGAATTTGATTTAATTTAAGTTCTACTGGATACAACTCGTGTAACCTGAAAAAAACTGAGGGACACAATTCAGTATTTGGGACATAACTCGTTTGCAGCTGTTTTTCTATCTTTTACAACAACAAAAGAGTTAATTTGAAAGTCAAAATAATTTTTTTAAGCGTTTAAAATTAGATATCGAATATTTGTAAACTAACGATTTCTCAAGTAATGATTTTTTTATTCTGTTATAATTCAAAAACAAATAACCAAACATACTTGAAATTTTCACCAAATATTTATATGATCATTTTCAAAACACCATAACATTTTTAAAATATTTTGACTCTTTTTAAGCTATATAAAGGCTTATGAAATTTTTGTTTTTTTTTTTTATTGATCTAATAACATTGACAGCTATGGCCATTAATTATATAAGCAACAATTTAGTTTTACTTTGTTGTGTAATTAGATTAAATTGTATAGATCAGAAGTTTTTAAAAATTTTAATATTAGGGACGTTGAGACTTTCCGGTTTGTCCTTGTATTCGAGGCATTCTGTGAGTATGTGGAGTTCGGTTCCGCATACTTTGCATCTAGGTTGTTCTTCGGCTGCCATAAAGTATCCATGTGTTAAACAAGTATGCCCAATTCGGAGTCTGTTTATAATTATTTTTTCTCTTCTATTTAGATGATTTTTTTTTTTTTATATAAATATCGATTAAACCTTTTCGCTTGGTCAAAACACTTGAAAATTTTAAACAAGGTTGCTCATAAATTATTCTAATAACAGTTTAAAAATTTTAAAAATATACAAGTACAATTTTTATAAGCATTTTAAGTTTAATGTTGACCAAATTAATCAAAATCTCAAAAATGTTCAAACTTTTTTGTACTTAAAATTTTCTAAAATGTTCAATTATTATAGTTTAGGGTTTAAAATTAAAAACAAGGTTTTCTTTAAGTAATTTATACTGTTACTAAAAAATCTTAAAATTATATTTATTAGTTTAACTGATTTAAAAAATTATATTTAACGATATTTTTGTGTATAATATTTTATACTAAAATATTATCACATTTAACAATAACTACTTTCTACCTACGATTGGGACAATTGAATACTTCTATTATAAATAGCAAGTGTTTGCTAAGTTTTGGCGAACATTAGGGACGTTGCTTGTTTCTACATTACTCATAAACGGCTTAGAGAACGACGGAATGAAGGCAATATTTTGCCAATCCAATCTACGGAAAACGTGATGTAATTTCTCTAACCTATACCAATACGAAGTGTATATTTTAGTCTTTATTGTACATAAATAAAATTACCAATAATATCGTAGAAGAAATAATTACATCAAATCTCCAATATGATTTATCTAAATACACGATCAGCATATAAATTTGAATTATTTCTACGTGTCTTGCCGTGAATATAATAACATAAAAAAAAGTATTATTCTTTTTGTATTATTGATTTACTAATTAAAGCTAAAGATCCGAAATTCATACTTAATTTTATAAAAACAACATTATGGTAATGAATTTATTTATTTTAGATTCTAAATATATCAATGGATGTTTATAATTAATGTAAATTAATAAGTAATTAATGTAAGTATATTATTTATAATCTATTATATTTAGAAACGTTATATATGTAATAAATGTAATATGCTAATACATGGTACGCTTAACTAATATTCTACAGGTCCACGCTTAAAAATGTATTTACATTTTTATAAAACCTTTTCTAAATAATATATAAAACTTATCCAAATATTTCATAATATGTATCTCAAAATGATTTATAGAAATAAAAATACAATTGTTATTGTATGAAACTTAAAATGTTTAAATATTTGCGTAAAAATGAGTATGTCATTATTTTCAGCGTCAAAAAAAGCTGAGATAACTTTCGAAGAAAAGAATATGATTTAGCATTTAGATATTTAATAATAATCTACATTGTAATATTTTTTAAACTTAACTTTTTATACAAATATTTTTTGAACCAATGCTATCCACTAGGGAGTTACCTATTAAAAAACGACTTGGAATTATGAATATATATATGTGTTGGTAACAAATTTAGCACCTTTCCACAAAATGTGCATCTAAATTAAATAACTATTTTAAGTTTTTACAGTTGAAAACTCATAATTATTAGTTTTAAAGAAAATCAAACATGAAAATGTTGTACCTAATTATTAAATCGCAAAAGTAGAAAGGTAAGTATATCAATCAAAAAACTGAAGTATAAAATCAAACTACGTATTAGAAATAGGTAGATATGAATATAAGTACCTAACCTATAAACTATTAATACAGATGTAGGAAATAGTTTAAGTTGTTAAATTAAAATTCAATCGAAGTTTATAAAGTAATAGTAATGACATTTAATCAAAAATAATTGTAAACAACATAATATTATCATATTTGGTACATCATATCGGTTAAAGACTATTGAGCCAGTCACTTCAACAAGAAGCGTCACGAGATTGATGTTCAAGAGCAAAACTGAATAGGAATAGTTATACTTATATAACTATACATCAACCATTTAAGTATACTTGATGAATAATTAAAAATAATAATAACCAACTTTCAATATTTTTTTTTGTTAAAATGTTTATTTTACTTATTTATGAAGAACAAAAAGTGTTTATAGTTTTTAAATGCATCTGGAAAAACATAATAAAATATATAATGAAGAAAAAAAGATTCACGATGAAACTTTTTGGTTTTGTTTTTGGTTTATAAATAGTTGTCATTGGTTATAAATTGTTATAATTATTAGTATTTATTTTTTTGTTTATAAATGGTTACCATTAGTTACAGAAATAAAAAATCCAAAATTGTCATCGTGACCCTCATTTTTCTTTAATTTTACTTATAAAACATAACTACAGGCTACAGATTGAAAAAGTATAAACTAACCTTCAAGATAATTATTTTTAAGATAATATGAAAATGTGTTTTTTGACAAAATGAATTCAAGCTATTTAGTATTTTTAAAACGATAATATTGTTATAAAGTATGCTGAGCTGACGTACGTACGTACGCCTGACGCACCGTATTTACTCAGAATCGTTTTTCGTAAATATTAATAGTTTATCATTGAATTCAAATTTAATGCATCCATTACAATGACATACTTGACAACTACTGTTCATACAGCAAAACGGTACTCACTTGTCCACCTTTTTAGAATTTTTAAATGTACTTAAAGAACATATTTTCAAATTCTTAAGATTTCTTGAGATTGTTTATAGATAGGTACTAAGAAATACATATAATAGCACTTAAAAATAGTTTAACAGAAATATTAAATATAATGTGTAATATTGAATCTAGTATTCACTATACTTAGATCTTTTATACAAATTATAGATATTGAAAGATAAATATTAATTACTAAAATTTCGGTGTTTTTACAATAATTCATTTTATTTTAATGAGTTTGGGTGTATAAAATACGTAACTTGAAAATTCTCATAACTAGCTTAAAAACTGAATTATGTTTTTATCATAAAGTTCCATAATAAATTTATTCACTCAAATTTTAAAACTAACGAAGCTAAGCGTGCTGGTAGTAAATTTGCCATATTACGCACTTGTAACGGAGACAACAAATGCTGGTGTAGCTTGCTCTTAATTGTAAATAAATATTGTTGTCACACTCTAGAGTCGAGGTCACTGTGTACGTAGGGTGACCCGTCAAATTATCTTTATTCAAAAATATCTACGTCAAAATATCTCCAATACAAAATATCTACCTCAAAATATCTCCGATACAAAATATCTCCAAAATATAAAAATTATAAAGTAAAATGAATAAATATAAAAAAAAATTATCATTTAAAATTTAAGGTTATGCGCGATTCCTCTCAAATAATGAAGAGCTTTCATTGAATTTTTTCATTACGATCAATATCATTTCATCATGATTCTTATATTATTTTTTTTTTGGCTTGGCTTGGCTCTCCAGAAATTAATTTTTCTAACCTCACCTATAAAATACGTATTCGGTTTTTAATATAATTTATTTTATTCAAAATTATTAATTTGTATAAGAAATGAATACCTCTTGTAAAGCTTGTTTCTATTTTAAAAATTTAATAAACTTCCAAATCGTTACATGATTTACTCCTAATGTTGAATTAAATGCATGGTGCCAGCCTCCAACTGAGTTGTTTGTGCGAGATTTATTTTTTAAAACTCACTCATAGCAATTCCACATACTAATTTGAAATTTAGGTGGGCGTCTACGATTACATGTTGAGCGGCCGATCCAAGTATCCTCGAAGTAATTTACTAACGTAAATAAATTGTCTTCATTTTCAACAAAATAAATTGAATCAACTAATTTTTTAAAATAGTTTATAACTTTATTTGTTGCAACAAATGCCAAAGCTGCCAAATGTCGTAGTTGTAATGAGAATTCAACATTTTCTGAGTGTAACGTCTGTAAACCATTTTCTTGGATTTTTCGTCATAGGCATTGTTGAAAATAAAAATAACATCCTTTTATCTTTGTTTGAGAAAATATATCATTAAATACTGTTTCAAATGCTTCTTCAAAATCTATTATAATAGAACAAGGGTTTAAATTTAGGTTATTATTTTTTAACATTTGTAACATTTCATTATACGAATTTGTCGTTCGGTTTGCCATAAGAGTATAAATAAGCGGAGTAGTTGTTCTATTAACCGTGTGTTGTATACAATTGACAAAATAATTTAGGAACTACTCGAAATGTTCTATCTGCCATGCAATTTTTAAATGTATGAAGTGTGTTCAAATTTTCTTTTGTAGCGAACATTAATATTCTATTTTCTTGTTTATTATCATTAGCTAAAAAATGATTACCGCTTATGCTCTTATACTCATCAGAGAAGACCAACTCATGAATAGTCAATGGGATTTCAGGTGGTTTTTCATTTTTTGTTCTCACTCTTTGGATCGTACGAGACATCGGAGTTATACTTGGTAAGTGACTGACCACGCCAACTTCAGTTGTTGAAATCGTTCCACTAATAATGTTTCCTGTTGATAACTCCGTAGTTAAGGCGTTTTGTTTCAATTGTTCTATAACTATTTTTGCTTGGACATTTGAAATATCTGGTGCATGTGAATGAACTGACTCTTTAATGATTGTCCCTTTAAAATTATTTGAAATATAAATATCGTTAAAAAAAAATGTAAGTAATTTACATACCGGTTTCACACGTTGTTGATGTAAAGCATGGGCTGCATTTATATTTTTGATAATCGACACAACGCCAGATACATTTATCACTACCATTTTTACAATATAAATGCATATACCCGTTGTTTATTTAAAGTCGTGTACCTTTTTGGCTTTTAACAAATTTTAAAGGCATTTTAATATGATACGTTAACACGCTTGCGTAACACAAACCGTTACGGTTGTCACTGCAATACTGTGTCACGGTGTCTTAGCTCTCTTGTCTAATCTATTAGGTGCAATCGAATGAAATAATCTGTATTGGTTATAAGCGGACCGTGTTGGACGGAAGCACAAGGCACAGTCATTATCGCCCGTCTAACATCGTTCGAGGGAACCCGGAAAATGACTTATAATAACCAGACAGGCATTTTACGAAGATGATTTTATCAGAGATATTTTTCACTAGAGATAAATTGACGGGAGATGTCTTGACGTAGGTATTTTTACTGTAGACATTTTGTCGCATAACCGTACGTAGACCATAGAGTAGGTAACAACACAAAACTATATTATACCCGTGGGTATGGGTCCTAAACGATATTATGAATTATGGCCCGAGATTGTCAAACATTACTATTATCAAGTTTTATTTATTGACCAATTGGAATATTATTCGCCATCTACCGGTAAATTATTGTCCCATTATAAAATATTTTTTTCTCGCTCTTGAAAACCGTGATTAAAACAACGTCACACCGTGTTGAAAAGTGAAAACCCAACGTTTAAACGAAAAAAATCTTTAGATACGCCTACGTGAAACAACTTACAGCTTTTGTTTTTTAAATGAAAACCTTCACTTTGATAGTCTGATACATGTTGCTCATGTTCAATGATTCAATTTGTCAGTGAACGGCGTGAACACAATTCAAGACTAAAGATCTACAGCGAATTCTTTGTGAATCTTGAATAACCGTTATAATTACTGTAGCGTCGAGGGTACAAAAGGGTGAATTAAATTTCGTTGGCTATTTTATGGTAAGCACGATAAGGCCATAAAGTACGATGTTGAGAAGACATAATTATATATATATATATACACCGTATGTCCTCAAAAATCAGGTACTCTAGAATTCAATAACCTATATTACTCAGTGCCCTAAACATATTTTAGAATTCTGTATGTGGGAAATGTATGATCCAATAGTCTAGCTTCGTGTCCGGCAAACAGAATTTGAAAATATTTTTAGGGTACCGAGTAATATGGATAATTGGTTTATAAAGTGCACTCTGTTTTCGATGACAAAATAACGATATATGATATATCTAGTCTACGTCGTACCGTAAAAAGAATGTCATGTCAGGTCTCGGTACCATAGTACCATATACATATTATGAACTAAATCTATGAATGATGTCCAATAATGAATCTTTTTCTTCCATGAACAAAAAAATTTCAATATTCCGTTTAATTTCAATAGAAATTTAATTAACAAACACAAATTTCTAAGAAATATTGTCGTTTGATAGTTATTTTTGCAAACATTTTCATACTGTTTTGGTTCTGAATGCGGGTAAAAATATTTTATCCGTTTTAGACAGCCATTTTTTTTTCTTTTCATTTTTTCACCAATCTTATCACGTGACCCGGTGACGCTTGCAATACCGTGGCTCATATCACCGAAACTTCATATCCGATTGACCGATTCCCTTCATTTTCCCATTGCTCGTGCACACCTTCTGAACTCTAAACTTGCAGATTTTTGGTGTCCGATCCATTTTTCAACTCTTTCAAATATTCAAAGGTAAGTCTTGTCCACAGCCCATCATCAAATTGGAATTTCGTTACGCATCTGCCATCTGACCTTCTGTGGGTTGTGGCGTGTAGTGCCATTTAGTGTCGCCGAAATGACATTCCCCCGCACGCTTCCGCCACCGATCTCTTTTCAACCGCGTTAACGGGTCTTGGGGACATGGCATCAACTTCTTTTATTGTGAAAATCATATAAATTGTATTTTTCATTTCGTTTCTTTCAGAGCTCCGCTTAAAATACTAATCAAGATGGCTCCTCCTTCATACAGTGATCTTGGCAAAGCTGTACGCGACGTATTCAACACCGGCTATGTGTTCGACGTGCTCAAGTTGGACCTTAAGACCAATCAAAACGTGGAAATCAAGGCTGGTGGTACTCAGCATTTGGTGTCGGGTGCTGTAAACGCCAATTTGGAAACCAAATATGTGATCAACAAATCTAAATACTGTGAGTCATTCCCAATTAAAAGTCATTTAAGCATTTTCATACTTCCCTTTATCTCAGTCAAACTATTTAAATTGTTTTCAATAAATATGCCAATTTTATTAATCTGTATGCTTAAGATATTATTTGCACTTATAAACTACCGACTTAATTAGTTGGCCATACTTCAATGTCTATAAATTGTGTTAAATGTTTAATACATTTTATTTTTAAGTATTTACATTGGTTGAGAAATGGAACACAAACGATGTCATGACTACCGAAGCTTCTATAAGCGGCTTGTTACCTGGTGTCAAACTTACAACTGATGGTACATTCGATCGCAAGAAACAGTAAGTTAAAATAAAATAAAATTCAGTCAAATGTACATAATTTTATTTTTTCAAAGATCTAAAGCTGTGAGAGTGAAGTCTGAATACAAAAATGATTATGTCTCACTCAACTTGGACACTGAATTCAAAGCACTGAAACCTGTCATTAATGCGTCTGCTGTAGTTGCTTACAATGGTGTTTGATAAATTCTACTTAATGTATTTAAATATATTAATTGGTTGTTTTTTTTTTAGGATGGTTGGGAGGTGTCAATGTTAAATATAATACTAGTGACCAATCATTACAATCTAACAATCTTATTTTCAGCTATGTAGCTAAACAATTTGTGTTTACCACCACTGTGTAAGTAAAATAACCCTAAATTGAACTGTTTTTATTATTAATTGTTTTATGTTTTACAGAAATGATAACAAATTGTTTGGTGGCTCAGTTTTCCAAAAATTATCTGATCAATTGGATTTGGGTTTACAAGTTTCTTGGTCATCTGAAAATAATGATTCTTCACTTGCTGTTGGTTCCCAATACCAACTAAACAAAGATGTCAAGTTGCGAGCCAAGATCAATAACAAGAGTCAATTGTGCATAGGCTCTGGCATTAAAGTCAAAGATGGTATATTCCCATAATTTTTCATTGCTTAAATATTAAAATGACTAACATAAATTTTTATTAGGTGTTACATTAACATTGGCCAGCTTATTGGAATGTCGTCAGTTCAATCAAGGCGGTCACAAATTTGGTATCGGCTTGGAACTTACTTTGTAAGCGACATACATACCAAACTTATACGTTATATTATGTAGACAAAATATATTGTAATGTATGTAATGTCAGTAAATGTAGGATTATTAAACATAATCATAAGAGTATTTTTATTATATTGAAATTCAGTACATTTGTTTAAAATTAATTAGGAAAAATATAATTTATGTCAGTTGCTCTTGTTATAATGTCATTTGATCATCTAAATGTTTATTCATCCAATCACGTACTTTTGGATCTGCAGACATGAGTTCAATTATATGATTGACGTGATAGCAAAGACCTTCAATTTTCTTATCCCAAGTTGGCAATAACTTTTGAGCTGTAAATAAAATCCATGTACATATATGAACTAAAGAACATGGATCTATACAAATAAATTACTAACATTTAAAGTGAACATAAGAATCTACTTGATCAATTGAACCTTCCATACGTCCTTCAGATATCATTTGTCCTGCAATTTTCTCTGCTTTTATTGGTTCAATACCCAATAAACGGCCAAGTTCCACAATCTTCATATTTTTATAAAGTTTACTTGCTGATAATAAATTGTGTTCAATAATAGCTCTATTCAATATAGTTGAACCTATAATATACAATTATTATAGTTGCATAATTTTAATGTCGTCGTAAATAATTACCATCTACTGTCTTTGCCTTCTGGTGTGGTTGTAACATTGCATCTAACTGAGCAATTTCATTAGGTCGAATTATACGATCTAAATACATTTTTTCAAGGATTGAGAATTCTGGTAGGTTTTGACATCTTTCATCTTTAAACAATGTTGCCAGCATTCGACTGCGTTGTTGGCCTATACAAAAAGTAAACAGATGATACTATTGTGTAATCTCACAAGTGGAGGAGTGTAGCAAAAATAAGTTTAAAACAATTTGATGTAAATGTTGTGAAATTTATACTAGATTCACCTAAGGATCCTAGACAGTGACCAAGTTTTATCAGGTGAAGTGGTCGGATAATACCTGTTTGTAAGGATGGTAACAATATACGAGACATTATTTTTTCTTCAATTAATATTAGCACATCAATATTCTACTTTTTTAATATACATTTATCAACATATCAATATTTATTAAATGAAAATTTTAAAATTAGGAAAGTATTTACAACGTTTGCTTAATATTGAAATTTTATATATTCCATACCAATTATACATAACTGACAGCCATCACATGGTAGTAGATTTTTACAAACGCCTCAATAATGTATCTATTGTTTCAAAAATTAATTAAGAAAAATATAGATATTTTTCGTACATCAATATTCAGGTTTTTGATATACCAGGCTCCAAACAAATTTCGTCATCCTCAGTGAGTCAACCATCTATGCAACTACTGTGTAGTTAAGCCACATCCATGCACACAATTTGGCCACCAAGGTTCCTTCTTTATGTAAATAGAGTATAGACACTTAATATAAATATTTTTGATACACAAATTCTTAATTTATCCCAGAAAATCAATATAATAAATATTTTTGCTTTGAAAACACTTTCCTATCATTGTGAGCTCATTTATGCTTTCATTTTTATTCCACATATTAGAAACTTAGGTGACAGAACTTTGTAAGATATGCAATTCACATCAACTTACCAGCAGATGCTAATACTGTGCAGATTAGAGCATTTTTTAAAGCAGCCATGCGCTCTTCTTCTGATATAATTGATCTATATGACAATTCATTGTACCTTTGTGCTGCTTCAATAAATTTACGACGGTAGTCCAATACTCTTGCATAACATACTTTATAACATATTTGAAGTTTCTCATTTTTAGATTCAGTCTAAATGATAAAAAATAAAATTTTGTTTATGAAATAGTAACTTTAGATAGCTTAATATTACTTGTAATAATGAAGCCCTGTTGATGTAAGACTCTGCTAACATTGGATCATCATCTTCTAAATATAGACGAGCAATTTTCATGTAAGTTTCCAATTTATAATCAACTGTATATTTCCTATAAGTTATAAGTTATTAGTAACAGAAATTAAAAAAAAAAAAACTAAATGAATACTTTTGTCCTGTTTCGAGCGGTATACCAACAAGTACTGATGCTGCTTCCTTCCAGTTGTTTTCTCTTTCATAAATAGTTGCCAAATGTTGACGAACATTAGCAACCTGCTCTTCAAAAGAAATTACCCTTGGTTGAATCTATAAAAAATTTAATTAATTATTGATTTACAATAAAATGTATGTATTCTCACTTTTTCTAGTGCAAAATGAGCCAATAATTTAGACTGTCCATCTGGCAAATCAAGCAAGAGTTGTGAACTGACATCAGATAATATTTGACGAGATATTACCAAACTGACATTTTCATTAACAACTAATAACACAAAAAATATATTGATAAATTATTTTTTATGATTTGTAAACTAAACTACTAAAAAGAAAAAAAAGGTAGGTAATTGGGTACCGCTATGCTGTACATTAGGTATGTGTAAATCACTGTAATGGATGTATTAAATATTTTGTATTATTTTAAAATCATAATATACAAAAAACGATTTTGAATAGAGAAGGGATTTTGATAAATTTTATTAAAATTTGAACTGAAAATCTTTATAAAAAAAAAAAATTGTGCCTGTGTATCTTTAATATTTTTGAGATGCTATAAAAACTTATGAAGATTTTTATATAAAATTTTCAAACTTTTGAACATACACAAAAAAATGTTTTATCAATAACATTTATGGCAAAAAAAATTGAAAATGTTATTGTGTACAAAAAATCATAATATATATTCGGAAAGACTGTGTATCTTCAGTTATTATTTTTAATTACACTAAATAAAACAATTCAATTTTTTCAAAAAATGGTTTTCCATAAAAATTCCCATTTTTTTTTTTTTAATTTTGTTTTTTGTGACATTTTAAAAGACTATTAAAAATTTGAAATCATGACCTCTCAAAAGTGCCAACAAGTACCAACTAGATTCATTTTCCTGCCAGGAAAATACTGATATTGACAATTGAAGAATTTTTATTAGTAGAAAAATGTTTATAGACTGAATAAAAATCATCATAAAATCAATACATTCATCGCTCCGCTCAGAATCTAAAATATAATAAACTACTTACTAGCTTCAACAAATACTTTTAATGCCTCAATGATATTGTCACCAGTGTTCGATAAAACATTATTCAATAAGCTTCTATATCTATAAAAATTGAATATTAATAATTAACAATGCAAGTTATTAAAATATCAAACAAAACTATCTCACTTGTCAACTTGATCTTTATGAGATGTTTGTGCATTAGCCAAGTGACTGAGATGTTGGCGGATTTGGGCTATTGTAAGTGACATATTGTCAGACTAAGTTATGACTAAATACTAAAAACAATTTACAGTATTAATTATTAAGACTTAAACAATTGAAAATAGTTTATACTGTTGTGACTTGTGAGTTACAAATAAAGTAGAATAATAGTATAGTTTAGTAGAGTATTTTTTATAGTATACTATTACCTAATAACTATATATTATTATTTATTATAAAACAAATCTCAAATCGTAGATTAGAAAATGGCTTAAATACTAAATAGCCATTCTAATTTGTTAAACTTATGGTTACAACTCAAATTGTAAACAATGACATTGCAGTTGTACGGTGACTGGCAGTTGTCTGAAAAATGATAAGGACCCGAAAATCGAAAATCGAAAAAGTACTACCAACAATTGTAATTGAAATGTTGTAATATAAATTATTATTATTATATTCCTATTGATAAAAGTTATAAAATTCCCGCGTATTTTGTAGTTTACGATTTCAGTATTTCGATTTATTGACTATTAAGTTTTTAACTATAAAAGTTTGTCATACATATTGTTGTCATATATAACAAAAATGGATTTTAATAATTAATTACCTTTTTTATGATAGTTGAAGAAATACTCAGTGATAGATTTTAAAAAATATAATAAGTATCAATTATATATAATATAATAATAATTATTTAATTGAACAGTGTCACTATACAAATAAAAAAATAATTTTATAGTATAATTTTTGAAAATTTAATGATGCCAACAAATTGAATGCAGCCGTCTTTCGGCCCGGATCCTTATCATTTTTCGGACAACTGCCCCCGACCAGCAGTTGTAAACTTATAACCACTTTTTGGACCATGGTTATAACCATAAAACATTAAACATTACATGAATGTTACCATGGTACACGAAATTGTTAACAATACATATATTTTATTTCATCTATTCTGTATTTCTATGCGTAAACTATAAAGTAATAATATATTATATATTGTTTTGTGATTGTCTCAATAGCAGCCATAAACACACGGATTGCTTTTGAATGATTAATAGTTATTTATTGTTATAATACTGTTTTTTTTTTTTAATTTTTATATAATTGGTGGTAATTGATAAGTTGTAATAGTACTTACCTGTTATTTGAGACTACCACAATTTGTTGAACAATATCCATGCGCTGCGTTCTAGTGTCACAATTCACAATATTGTTATATCTATATTATTATATTTTATATCTCTCATTACTTACATATATTATAAGATTTTGTAATCTGAAATACGTCATCACCTAAAATCATATTTGGCTAAATTCATGTGGAGACAAGACGTAAAAAAAAGTAAATTTAATTTCCTCCATTATAATTTTTTCTTACATTTAACATTTTACATATATTATCATTTTACCATTTTTGTTCGTGTTTGACAACGGCACTAATATTATTTCATTTTTTTTTTTTTTTTATATATAATTCGTATGTGGCCATCATTACTTATTATTTTATCAGTGGATTTACCATTTTTTACCACTATTATTATTATTATTATTATTATTATTTTATTGTTTTCAGTAACCGTAATATACTAATATTTAATATTATATAAATAATAAATATGATTAAATTGTTAATACAAATAAAAATAAAGTAATGCGTCATAATAGGAAAGTGCAAATTTTGATAGTCTTAGATAACAGGATTGTGATGTTTCCCAAAACAACCGCGATATTTGTGATAACGGTGGTAGTCTTTGATGGTAAATAGTCGCAATAATAGCCGTAGTCTCCTATAACGATTCGTAATATATCATATTGACTGATATATAGATTATAGTGTCTAATACATATTACTCTTATGATCCTTTAAGATATACCAGATCAGTGGCGTAATTAAAGAGTGATGAATATGCCATAGAGGCCCAAAGTCTAATATTCTATAAAATAATATTCCTAGATACCACTGTACTTGAAAATATGGGTAGCGATTTGTGTGTAAAAAAATGTCTACTCCCTTCCCCAGAACAAATTCCGTTCACTTTAAAAAGAAACCTAGAGGGAATTAAATTATAGACTATATAGTACATTATATACTTATACTTATGTCTTACATATTTTTTTACAGATGATTTACCAAACATATTTACCGCCATTTTTTCCTTAAGAAATAAAAACATTATTTTTAAATACTTAAGATTTTTTAAAACTATTAAAAAGTATTCTATGGCGATTTAAACTTCTTTTTTTTAAAAAAAAAATCAACAATTTTTACTGTAAATTGTTGAACAAATAATTTTGTTGGAAAATGTTGATGTTTCTAAGTCAAAATTTGATTGGATGGTTTTAACACTGAACAACAGAATAAATCCTCGGATAAAATGGATTATTTTTTTTTTCGTTATAAACTGCATATAGGAGGGGCCTGGAACTGTGTTAGCATTCCTTCTCCTCGTGCAGCAACATTTATATAAAATTAATAATATAGTATCATGGTAGTCATCCCTGAAAGCCCATGGCTGCTTTCCTTAGCAGACACTATTTTTATTTATAGTGTGTATATGCACCATGCAAGCTCAATGCTTCACAAAGTGTACAAATGACAATAATAATACAGTGTATGTAAATATAATGCTGGTTATACTAGTCACAAACTACAAATGGGAGGAAAATCGGACTTACTAACCTTTATATGATTATTGATCTATTTTGTATGATATAAACCATAATACTGAGAACAAACCATCATAGAATAAATCTATGATACCATCTATACTCATAGACACTACCTAATAGATGATAAATCTATCAAAAACTTAGATATTATTATTACTTACAACCATAGTGTAATTTAGTTTAAAACCAGGAATTGGCGCTCAATCAACATTAATATATGATAGAATAAAAACACATTCCTCTCATATTATATTAACAACATTTTTTTGTGAAATTCAAATGAAATAATAAAAGTATATCTTTAATATTTATGGAAAAATACTTTAATTAACTTGATTACAGGTAGTTTTTAAAATTAAGCTGTATCAATAATGCTGAGCCAGAAAAAAAATAACTTAGCTCTTAAAAGTGACCATTGTTTACTGAGTTGAATTCTTACGCTGGTCCAAAATGAACTTTTGTATAATGGTTTATCATAAATAGTGTTTATGCAGCTGACAGTCATTGGACGTAAAGATGTTAACCTACACAATATATAAAATAACATATATTTTCCATTTTCAATTTTATAAATAATAAAATAATTTACTTTGACAATGTTCCCAAAGTTGTGTCAATACCACGTATTAAGTCATTAGTTTTAAGTAATAACAAAATTTGAGGATTTACAGTTTGTAGAATATACAATGTTTCAGTCAGCACTAATGGAATTCCACTTTGAAATTTTTCTTTCTGTAAAATAAAGAAGGAACATTTTTTTTTTTTGATATAATATAATTTTATTTATAAAATTACTTCGGCGTCAGTTAATTTCTTAGTAGCAATGCCATCTTGAACTGAATCCCAAGTGCGTCCAGCTACCATACATACGAGTAAACCATACATTTCAGCTACTCCTAGTTTAGTGCAGTATTTTTTCATTCTATCATGATTATTGTCCAATATACTCATCCATAATTTAGCATACGTACGACGAAAGCTATCAGATAATGTCTAAAACAAATTATTAATTAAAAAAAAAACAAGTAAATATTTATTTAAATTCAAAGCTTACAGCATATAGTCCATGGTCTAAAAGTATTAAATTCAATTGACCATTTTTATCTTTGTTTACCAACAAATTACCAGGATGAGGATCACTGTGCACAAATCCATTTTTGAATATCATTTCACTATATAAACTTCCCAATTTGTCAGATATTTCATTCACTTTCAATCTAAATTTATGTATTATGATTAATTGTATTCATGCTAAAATGGTATATTAATTAACATATGTGATAAAATATTATACACAATATGTAATAAATATTTAAACACTAATATAATCATAAAATATTATAATTTAATTTTGTATTTCAATAACTTATTCAATGTTACTCATGTTAGTTCTAATAAATTCATGGTTAAATACTTACTTATTTCGATTAATGTAATCAAGATCATTGATTTGTCCACCTTCAAAAAACTCCAACGTTAAGACTCTGGAAGAACTATATTCATCATATATTGTTGGTACCTAGAATTAACAAAATGTATTAAATTTTAGTATTATTTTTAAAATAATTTTTTTTTTTGGGAGGAGGGGGTTATTTTATATTTTTAAGTTAGGTTCAGTATATAGGTTACATAAATATACATTTTAATACTCTTGCTTAAAATAAAAATACCTTTAACCACTTCAGGTGTTTGAACATTGATCTAATAGTTTCAGTATTTTGTGCTTCAATTGAAAAATCTAATTCTTTTGGTATATTCTGTTTTGTTTGTTTCACAAGCCATTGAAATTTAAAATCAGGAAAAATATAGGAACCAATGTTCACTAAAGTCTAAAACAATGTAATCTACATTATTACTTACTTAAAAATATAATTTTCTAAGTTATTATTATTTTATGAGTATTTATTAAGAGTGTCTTAGGTATAATATTTGTATCAGTGGTAAATTATAACTTCAGACCATGGGGATGTTCATTTTTTTTTCAAATTATAACTTATGCTTTGTGCAATTTCATGTTAATAATACATATTATCTATATCCGGTAAAGCATAACTGAATGAGCATGCTCTGGGCGGTTAGTATTGAATCTGCTAGTAGATTAGTTTTTGGCACTGTCTAGTATTTCTCTGTAATAACTATTGCATGTAATTAAATGCTCTGTCAATAAAAGAAGTACAATTAACTCATAATTAATATAAATATATATAGTTATAAGTATAACTGAGATTGACCAAATTCTTGTAATATATTATTATTGTTATAAAATATGTAATAACTAATATTTAGTGGTTACATTATTTAGTATTTGTTTGCTATCGCCTCACCATAAACAATTTATCATCCTACCACTAGATGACCGTACGTGGTACCATAAAACATTTTTTTTTTATATATACTGTTACAAAACGTTTTAATAAAAGTATATAATATTAATATATTATTTACAATTAATAGTAGCATAGTTAATGATTAATATTTCTTATTAAGACGTAAATAAATAATAAAATTTCCTAAAAATATGTCACAAATTTTATTGGTTTTAACGATATATATGTTTTTGTTGTAAAAAGTATTTGATATTACAGAAATAACTCATTATGATTAATACATAAAGTAAGTTAATAAAGTTATTTTTAACTTGGGTATGCACTTAAAATCACACATATCTACAATGAAGTAAGCCGACAACATAGTTACTGACATTATTACAATATGAAAAATGATGATTGTCGATTGCTACAAGCAGGCTTCAATAGCATCTTTGGGTAGTTTAAACCATTGGGTTTATCACTTAATCTGTCTAACTGTGAGGTTTTTACATTTGCTAGGATCCAATCTTCAGTGGTCTTTTATTACAATCTTGATGTGAAAAATATTCCACGTGTATTTTATTTTATTACAGATCTTGATTTTAAGTTAAGCTATAACTCTGACCAAGTCTACACATAGAATAATCTGTGTGCTATAGAGCATTTAAAGCACTTGGTTTTATGAAGTTGGCAAAATAGTACAAATTTAATATGCCTATAAAAGTATTAAATTTTACTTTTGTCCCTCCAAAATTAAAGAATGGTTATTTTATGTGGTTTCCTATACAGATAACAATTTAAAGTAGCTAAAGAGAAAATATGTTTTTGTGTTTTGCCAATTTTGTAATAAATTTTCCCTATCCAATACATGATTATACACCTGTAACAAATTTTCTTAATCTTTCTTCCTTGGTTTTGATTAAACGATGATGCACAGCAGATATTAGGTTAATTATAGGTTTGTTCAATGGTAAAATTGATTTTTATGAACTTGTCTCCCAAATTTGCTTTTAAGTATCTTAGTGTTTAACCCATTCTACTGCTCCTTTTTATGTACCAAATGCCATTATTAATCATTTATTGAATAAGCAGCTTAGAAGGCTGATGATAAATGCCAATGTTCAACCAAATTTTAAAACATATTAACAATTTTTTATTTATATTTAAATTTATGATTAATTTAACAACTATTAAGTAACAATATTTATTTTTTATCGATGTTAATTTAATCACTTATAAATTAAGCATTATATTGTTAATTTAATTAAATACAAATTATTCATACTTATGTTAAAAAAGGCCTAGCCTGTTAAAATAAAATATAATAAAAAACAATTTAAAATATAAGTATTTACCATTTTTTCATAGATAAATCACATACTAGGCTAATTTATGCACAAAACAATGATATTTTAAATTCAAAGACTACTGATATAAGGTCGCCTAGAGGCAGATTGATAAATTTTAAATGGCTATGTGGTGGGGGGAAACAAACAAGTACCCATAATTTTTGTAATGTTTTTATTCTTAAGCATGCTCAGAAAAGTTACCAGTGATTTGTATTATTAATGCATATTAAGTAGATTACCTCAATTATAGCAATATCTATTTTGGCATCTCTCCTAACATATGAATGCTGCACTTTAATAGCAACATTTTCTCCTGTTGATCGTAATTTTGCCTTATGTACTTGAGCTAACGAAGCTGCACCTAGTGGTTTTGGATCTATTTCACTGAATATTTGATCAACCTTTAATTATAAATAATATCAACTTGTTAACATAATATATTTTATTCATACAATATACTACATACTATATTGCAATGTTTCAACCTTGGGGATCCATTTGAGGTTGCAACTAATTTTTGATGGGTCGTTGATTAATTCCAATTCTAATTTTTCATTTTATAACGATTTTGTTCTAAAGATTTGTGAAGAGAGAAAAAAATTATTATTCCTGAGAAAATTATTTTTAGTGTCAAAAAATGTTATAAATTATAATACTTAACAGTTATAACTCTGACCAAGTAAATTGTCGATATTTTTATTTTAATTTTTCTCAAACCAAACCTAAAACTAATAGTATCAAATTTTAATTTATATTTTAATAAGAAGTTTTTAAAAAAGGCTGAAAAATGTTTATACTACATTAACTATGATAAAATAATAAACATATATTTCTAATAACTTAAATGAAGATTCTCATAAAAATATATTATAAATACTAAATTTTGAAAAAGAATGCAAATAAAGTTATGTCAAAAGAGTATTGTTGACATAAGACAACCCTACACCCTTTCCCACATTATCACTTATTTTGTATAAAAAGCTACTAATAGAAATAATTACATCTATTATATTATTATTATTAAATAAGTAAAGGTAAAGAAACAATGCTATATCGTATTGTATGTACATAATATAATAAAATGTGCAGATAAACACATATACAATATGCTTAAGAATGTCATACTTACATCTTGTTTAAGATCCTCTCTGATTACTTTGTAAATTTCTTTTAATGGTGTAATGGGAGCTTGACTATGCAAAACCTTCAATGTGTTTGTATATTCTTTTGGGAAAAGATTTTCTAATGCCCCAATGTGTTGTCCAATCTTAATATAAACACCTTTGTTAGTGCGACATAATTCTAGCAACAATTCAGCAGCTTTCTCATGAGACTAGCAAAAATTAATAAATTATTACAAATACTGATAAAAATTTGACAAAACAAAAAATTAAATACAGAGTTTAACATACTTTTGATCTTATTTCTTGATAATTTGGTGAAGCTTTGTTAACTGTTGGTGCATACAGAGTAGTCTTGTAATGATACATCACATGTAACCCCTATATAAAATTGTTTGGTTATGCGACTTAAGTGATTTATGCATACATTTACTCTGAGAAGAAAACTAAGACTTACAGTAGTAGCGGCTCGACTAAATCGAACAATGCCGACAGAATCAATATTAAAATCATTGTCATAAAAGGAGTAAGCAGTTGCTACTGTACCACTCAGAATACCTAATCCAATTGATCTACCTAACATCTTAACTAACAAACGTCACCGCACTGGTTTAATTTTACTTTTTTAAAGACATTTTACTATTTTATCAACTTATATTACAAAACTATTAACTAATTCTGTATTAATCAATTAAAATCAGTCATATCCGCTGTCTTAAAATATTATAAAATATTAATATTAATTAAATTATCATTTATCAAATTAATTAATGAACCAATACGTTTTTGGGTATAATCAGAAACTATGTATTTAAATTTCCTCATAGGCCATAGCACGATTTGGTGTGCATAGTTTATGACCTTGAACACTATATGATAACACATATTGAACGAATTTTTATCACTCATCTTTAGCTTTTCGTATTTACCATAGTCCATAGATCTGTTTTTTTTATAGGTCTATGATATTTACATTATTATTATTAAATAACATTAATCATTATTTATTATTTAATATGTCATCATAGGTAATTAAATATGTTTTATAATATATACCTAATATATGATATATTAATGTATCATAAATTAGAATAATACTACAGAAGCACAATGTAATAGTTTAAAATATAATAGTGTTACTATAAATATGTATAAAAAAAAAAATATAACTATAAGTACATAAATATAAATCAGATATATAGGTAGTTTGGAACATAATTATATAAATAATTAATCATAGTTAAAAGTATTTAAAAATTAAAATGTTTAATGAGCGGAGTAGTGGATCAATACTTTATAAGAATCACCGCACAAGGTCACATTTTATTTGAAATTCGATTTAAAAAAATTGAAATTCTGGTTTAAAATATCAAACTAAATTGTGTTCATTCAAAAAAGTAAAAAATTAAAAAAAATTGTTTCACAATGATTTTTAAGTGTACAATATATATTTTTAAGATCGTTAATAACTTTAAAAATACCGAGTTTTTACTGTTGATATTATAACCCTATATGAACATTGGTTTATTAAAAAAAAATAAAATTTAACCTTTTTTATGTACATTATATAGTTTTTATTTCTATATTTTTTTTCAATTAATTAAGTAACTTTTAAAACATAAAATATAATAAAATAAACATAAATCATTAAAAATGTATTTATTTAATTGTATAATATAATCAAATATTGAAATGAGTATACAATTTGAACCAATTATGATGATGAATCAAAACCATGACTATTATTTATTATTATTACTATTAAGAATTATCTAGTAGAAACGGAAATGGGTGAATCTCGATCATATGTATTTGTAACATCCATTTCGACATCATCATCTTCCTCGTCATGAGTTTCACTATCATCTGAAGCATTGACTTCTTCCTCTTCATCTTCTTCATCATCTTCATCTTGCACCTATTTAAAAAGAAAAATTAGTAAATATAATATTAATAATTGTATGATAAAATAATCTAATTTGTATTAAAAATATAAAAAATTATAAAGCATAAAATATACATAGGTATATAGTACAATACTTCAATACTTGTTATCGCAAAATAATTTATATTCAATATTTATTATTCAAGATTTAATTGTTAAATTATACCTATACTATATTCTAAAATAAGGGAAGGGGGTACAAAATATAAAAATATATATTCTGTGGTAGTGATGATTATTTATTGATTTAATGGTACAATTTTTTTAAATAAACAGTGCATTTTTTTTTTTTTTTTTGTAAATAATTTAATATACAGATGAACTATAACTATGTAAGAAAAACATTACAATATGCATATCTGATGCAGGAAAAATATGAATAATAATAAAAATATTGAAAAGTATAATAATAATATATTACTTCAGTTGCCGTTTTGCCTATTGGTATAGGAAAGTCCTTATCATTGATTTTATTTGTTAATGTAAGTAACTAAAAAATATATAGATCATTATTATTAAATTCATTTGTTAAATATTTTAGTAAATGTTCTTAATTTTACCCAATTTTGATGGATACTTTCTATTCGTATAAGCTCTGTATCTTCATTTTTAGGCTCATCAACACTAAACCATAATGGGTTTACAATATTTGGAATCATGGTTGGAAAAATTGGGATACCACAATTCATTGTGATGTGTTGTACTGAAAAAAAAATAAAATAAATGAATATTAATATTTGAATGAAAAATATCTCATAAAAAATTTAAGTGTTGGGCAAGAAACGTACGTGGTTATCTTGTACGTCGGGCACCAATTTCATAGACAAGAATATTAAAAAAAATTCAACCTGACTATGGTCACAGAACAATATAGAATAGATACTCAATCACTGATAAGATAATCAGATCACTGATATCTAAAGGTGATTTTACGCTGCACCGTGAAGACGCCTCTCAACCATAGTCAGAAGGCAGAAACAGCAGATGAAGTTTGATCATCGATTGATAACAGAATATAATTGTTATTCTGTAGTATCTGTTAAGCACTAACAATATAATAACAAATAATATTTTGAATTATAATAATATATCTTACAAAAAATAAGATATATTAACTATAAACTATAAACTATTTTTATTATTAACTATTTTTTATAGTTCGTGCTGTCAAGCTCAAGGCATCAACTGATAAGAAAATACAAAAATACATTTTGGTACAAAATTTTCAGTTGTAAGTTGTAACATAAAATATATTTCTGCTGTTAACAGTGTATGTTTGTTGTTATAGAATTCATATTATATAGCATATTTTTAAGATGGATTCAGATTTGAAAGATTTAGATCTTTATGGAATACTTGAGATCCAACAGTCGGCTACTGAAAAGGAAGTAAGTCAATTAATTAAGTTTAATATTATTATTTAAGTTTTTAATTAATTAAGTCAATCATTCATGTATTACTATTAATATTTGCTATTTCAATCAGATTAAAACAGCATATCGGAAGAAAGCTTTACAATTCCATCCAGATAAAAACCCTGATAATCCTAAAGCAGCTCAATTATTCTTGCAGTTATCTAAAATATTAACTATTCTTACAGATACAGCAGCTCGAGTAAGATTTGTTGCTTTTGTTTGTAAATATTTTTTTTTTATTTTAAATATTTTACCTACTTGTTTTTAGTTAGCTTATGACAAGTTAGTAAATGCTAAAATTGCTGCGAAATTGCGCGAAAAAGAATATGATTCTAAAAGAAAGAAACTTATAGCTGATCTTGTTAAAAGAGAAAATGAAGCATTAGGAAAACAAAAAAATACAGTAGAACGTAACTTTGAGGTAATTTCTTATTTTGTAAAATTTTTGTTTTTAAATTAACTTTTTTTTATATAGAAAGAGCTGGAGCGTTTAAGAAAAGAAAGTTCATCTCTACTTGCAAAAGAAAGGGCCCGCGTTAATGAGATGCTCAGGCAGCAAGAAACTGAGAAAGAAAAGATCGGTTCATTCAAATTAAAAGTGAAATGGAAGGAAAATGGAGTGTACAATAAAGACAATTTAACATCATTATTTTCTAAAGTAATTTATCAAAATGTTATTTTAAATATTTGTCTAATAGTTAATACACAATATTTTAGCATGGTGACGTAATAACTGTTGTGGTTCTGGAAAACAAAAAATGTGTTGCTCTTATTGAATATAAATCTAAGTCTTCTGCTGTAAGTGATTTAAAATTTAATTAAGGTAAACTTTGAACAAAATACAAATAATTTTCTGAATTTATCCAAATATTGTATTTTGCTAGATAAATGCCAAAAATTTAGAAGTTGGTTATCCAAATTGTCCTCTAACTGTGAGTTTTCTTGGAGATTATGGACAAGACAATAAAAAGAGTTCTAATCACACTTCTACTCCAAATCCTAGGAACATCTTTTCAGCTTATCAAAATCAAAATGACAATCATACTGAAAATATTTCTAAAACTACATCATCTGCACAAGTAATTTTTTTAAACCATGTTTACCAATCTAGTGTTTATAAACAAAATACAATTTTCCTTAGAATTTTTTGGATTATGAAGCAATGATACTTGAAAGATTTCGACAAGCTGGTAAACCTCAACAAGAAAATAGTAATTCAAACAATATTAATACAGAAGAATCAAGGATAGCATAAAAAGTTTAACATATTTGATTTACATTATTATTATTATTATTAATACTTGTAGTTAATATGTCTACAGAATAGTTTAAATCTGTCTATTTAAATCTATTCTGTGCTATGTCTATATTATGTAATTATGTATATATATATATTTTTTTTATCTTTATAGATTAAATATTACAAAGTTAAGGATGCTTACCTACAAGTTGCAATTGTTTTATTTTGTTACTTATTCATTTAATACTAACAAAAATTAGTGTTGTACTCTTTGATTTTACCATACGAGCAAGGTGGAAGTGTTTTGGGAATGTTGTGCATGTCCCAATATCTAATAGATATGGTATAAAATTCCATTACAATTTTAATGTACTACATGTTCAAGATTTTGGATTAATTCAAAAGAATTTTTTCCTGGATTCATACAATGACCTAAATGATCTAAGTAATTTTATATCATTGTTGTAAGTGTGAAGTAAAATTGTTTTAGTATTTTGTAGTAATGGTTTGTTTGGATTTACATATAAATCCCCTTACATTTAAGCAGCTTCTAATAATTAATTTTGTCATTTTTGATTATTATATTTTTCACGATTTTATTATATTTATTAGTGTTGGTCACTTTTATAATATTATTTGACATGTAAACTGTAATACTTGCTAATCACTATTTTATTGACCTGAAATGTGTATCACTTGTTATTGAAATATCTTCTACGATATCTTTCCTTATTTTTTTTAATTAATCTCATCAAAAATATTAACAAATTATTCCTCTTTCCTTACAAGTCAATATGGCTTTATTCCTAATCAATTTGTTATAAACTTAAAATATCTATAAAAAACAAACATGTCAATATATTTTTTAGATTTTTTGGTTACACCATTACCTACTTATAGAAACCTTGCTTTAAATTTTTAATCCTCATCTATAAAAGCTGAAAACTTTATACATTTTTAACTACAAAACAATTTACAAATGTTTGGTATTTTAAAAAATGTTAATCAAAATGTGAAATTTAAATACTTATAAAAAAATTTGTGCAATGTATTTTTAATATTTTGAACAGCATTAAGACCTTACGAAATTTTTTTTATTGATATTTATATCAATTTAAAAAACCAAAAATTTCATAGGCTTACGATTAACTCAAAAAGTGTCAATATTTTTTGGTTTATAGAAAATAATTTAAACATTTGGTGAAATTATGTTTATGGTTATTCCTTTTTAAAATACATTAAAATAAGAAAATCGTTCTGGGACAAAACAGTTTAATATCCATCCAATGTCTAATTTGAAACACAAAAAATTAGTTTGATCTTCCGGTAAACTTTTTTTTTTAGAAAGGCAAAAAAACTTATGGAGAATCTTGTGTTGGAATTTTCAAGTCTTAGATTAAAATAAAAAAATTTTTCCTGCAAATTTTTGTAATTTTTACGTATTTTGTAAAAATTTTAACTTTAGGCACTTATAAAAAATTGTTATAAAGTTATACTCAACTTTTTTTTTAATTTTCACTTACAACAAGTTATGAGGAACCTTGTATTAAATTATCAAGTGTTTTTACAGTTTGAAAAAATTTTATTAACAATAATAAAAAAACTAAAAATGCATTATGTCTATGAATAGCTTAAAAAGAGTGAAGATACATTGAAAATTTTGTTGTGTATAGAAAGTATTTAAATACACATTTGTTGAAAATTTCATATATCTACAATTAACTTTTTTTGATTCACGCTGAAAAAAAAAATAAAATCGATTTTGTTAAAAATCAGTTTTGAGTAAAAATTCTATTATTTTCTTAATTTTGTTTTTGTTTTACCTGACGCGTTTACAAATTATTGGGAATTTTTTACTTTTGACCCCATAAGTATAAACTAGATTCACTGTCCCATCAGAAAAAATAATGATGAAGAAAATCGTAGTACTTTTACTGCACTAAAACGTGATGACGAGACAAAAAACACACACAACATTGTAAAATCAATACATTCATCACTTCGCTCAGAATCTAAAAATAGTAATGTACACTGACAAATCGTTTTTGTTCAGAATTATTTTTCGTTACACAATGATTTTATATCATTAAATTCAAATTTAACACATCTATTACAGTGACCCTCTTGACACCTACTGT